>JABSTQ010009715.1:770000-1193253 GCA_013358835.2 Ixodes persulcatus
GGAAGCATTCTGCGTATGCGGGAGTGTAGTGGGACCCTAGTAATCTTTTTTTTCCAATTCCATTACTTCTCAAAGTGAATAATCTGGTTCTAATAGACCCTTTTTAAAAAGGCACGTCATCAAAATGATACTGCATCAATTGTCCGAGGCCGCATCATTTTGGGCATGTACTTCACGAGCATGTATTGGACACCAGTGCGGAGTCGGCACACGGCGCCAATTTGGGTCTAAATACATTCGTCACGGGTGCTGCGTCGGCGGCGTGAACTTGGACCCACCCCACGCATCGCTCATGAAACGATGCCCAAAATATGGCTGCCGCTAGTGTTTCTTGATGGCACTTTTCAAAAGGATCGATTGCCAGCTGAGCCCGAAGCATGACGAGAACTTCGCGCTTTCCTTTTTAATTGTTAAAAAGAACAGGTAAAAAGACTCCGTCCCGCTTCCATGGACGCTTACACGTTTAAGCTACAGATTCCGAACGCGTTTAATCCTACTTTAATTGTTTTCTTTGGCAGCGCCGGCGTCGGGCCAACACAAAGCACGCTCGAGGAAAAGAACGAGTTTCTGACAGGCGATAATGGGGCGCTCGCAACAATACTGGCAAAGCCTGACTTTTAATTGCAAACCAAGAGAACAAAGGCCTGGAATCCGGATCAAATAAAGGCCTTCAACTACCGAACATCGGAGAGAGCAGTCCGGCCAGTCAAAGCGGCTGCACCCTCTGTCGCGTAACTCCAATTAAATCCGCCCTTCACCCCCCCCCCCATAATGAGCAGCAAAACGGATGACTTCAAAATGGAACGAAAAACATTGGCTCCTGTTACTTAACTCAAACTTCAGTGCGGTCGGTACTATTCGCTTTTTTGTTTTCTCTTCTAACATTCATTCCAGGCGGTCACACAGGGACAACCAAAGAACAATAGAAACAACGATTTTTGCGCAGTCAGTATTAGAGTGTATCGTCCACCCACGCTCAGACTTTAGTTGAAAACAGCCGTCGTTCTTTGCCAAGACTATTAACGATCGGCGCTAATCCCACGCTTAGCGCCGCGTAAA
Organism: Ixodes persulcatus; assembly: GCA_013358835.2. Taxonomy (NCBI): domain Eukaryota; kingdom Metazoa; phylum Arthropoda; class Arachnida; order Ixodida; family Ixodidae; genus Ixodes; species Ixodes persulcatus. Next base: position 771,060 of record JABSTQ010009715.1, read on the forward strand.
CCCTTTTAAATGAATGTCTTCGTTTGGAATCACCGCAACACTCTTTTTTTTTTTTTTTTTGCTCGTTGCATTTTTTGTTGCAGCAGCGCTTTGTGCTCGCTGCCATCGCTTTCGTTGCCGTTACTGCAGCGAGTCGTGACATTTAGTTACCTCGGTGGCGGTGTTCCAGTTAGCTTTATTTTTTTTATTTTGTTTCCCGAATAACAAGAAGCATATTGCGGTCGTACCGCCCAGCGCGAAGGCCACTATAGTGACGAGAACAAAAACAGCTTGTGACCCGCGGACTTCATTACGAAGGGCCGCTGATGAAACCCGCTGTTGCCTAGCGACCCAAAATCACTGGGCAACGGATATAGTTCCAAAGATGTCCCGCCTAAACTCGAATTGACGGAGCTGTTTCGACCTGATATCCTTAACGAGAATGACCTCTTCTTAAAACCATGCTGGGTTTACTTTTTGTCTCTTTTTCTTCTTATTGGGGATAATTATTTTCCCGTTAGCGTGTAAGATTTGGGGAGTGGGCCCAGCTGCTAGGTGGGTGAGTATTCAAATTTATTTAACTTATATACGGGAGAATAATGCTCGTGTAAGAACTCGGGCCAGAAGCCTTAACGCTCCCTGTGTCCTAACACATTGTGCCTCTTTGTTTTGTTGCCTACGTACAGCTCTCGGTGAGGCAAAGAACACACGCACAAATATGTTTAAAGTAAAAAAGATTAGTGTTTTTAAAGTTTCTGCGTTCCTCAGGAATTAATTTAAATGCATTAAAAAAAAAAATAAATAAAACTAACCATTGTTTTTTGTTTCTTTTTTCTTTCTTTTTTTTAACATGTATTGAGGACTGCTTTAGAGGAGTGGTTGAATATTCCTGTGGTAGCGCCACTCCGTACGCAGTTTAAACGTTCCTAAACTATTAATGGGATTAATATGAAGTTTATAGATTTTGATTGTGGGGAGCAAAGTTGTAATAAAGATAACGCGAATGCGAAATAACTTGTGACCATATTTTCTTTAAAATCCCGCGGAACACCGTTTTTTTTTTTTTTTTTTTTTTTTTCCGAGTTAACAACCCGCCGTTTTCAAGGAGCACGGCCTGTTTTCTGTTTTTTTTTTTCTTTTTTTGAGTTAGCAGTTTGTTTCATTACAACGGACCTGGTGTTTCTGAAAATAAGTAAAATGGGAGGTATTAATGTATTTCAAGTTCTAGTGCTGCAACTCATAACGTTAAGGAAAAATATAACCACTAAAAGGAGGAAAAGTATTGAAATGCATGTACTTACATACAATGCATTTTATCGCAGAGGGAGAACTATATTTGCAATTCAAATTGGAAATGGAAGAAATTGCGCATACAATTGTCATTGTTGAAAGTAGGCACGCATATATTTACACAGCGGTGGCATCGGTGCATGCATATTGCTGTTGCCGGAATGTGAAATTGCCGGTAGAAACGTTTACGTCCCGTTTTGTTTCATATGACCGCCATTTCCGCTCTTAGTGGTTGATGTGATACCGGCATGCCCCATCGAATATAGCAGCGTATGTCTAACGATTTGCATTAATGTCATGTAGCCCGAGCAGCACCAAGAGCGGGATATAGATAGCATGAAGGCAACATTGGTGTTTCTTTGTTTTTGAATTTCACTCTTTCATGTTACCGCTGAACGTCGAATTCTGCTGCAGACGTTGCTACACTTTACGCGCACAATTCTAACGCTAGTAGTTTTCATAACAACTTCGTAACCATGTCTGAAAAAAAACAAGAGAGGCGTTCGCTTGTTTGCGGCGTCGCACATGGAACCTTGCCGACGTAACGCCACATTTTGAATAAGCATGTTTATATGAGTTGAAATTAAAATTATATTCTTACTAGACGAGCAGTGGACCTGTTTTTCAAGTCCATTAACTTTGCTCGCATCCGAACTTAGTAATCTAGCAGCGATTTAAAACAGTTTCTCGACGTAATGAAAACAGTTATTTTAGGCTATTGGCAGCGTATACACGACCAAAGGAGTCGCATGAGGTCGTCATTCTACGATTCGCCAAAAGGTCAGTACGACGTATTAAGATAACATATTTTGCTTTCCTCCACGGAAATAAGGATCTCACGAAATTTCGGTAAAATCTGAAGTCCCTCAGGGATCGGTCCTTGGTCCGCTGCTTTTCTTAATTTATGTAAATGATCTTCCCAACTCCATTTGTTCAAAAATTAGACTTTTTGAGGATGATTGCGTAATATATAGGCGTATCGTCTCAACAGACGACAGCCTCACCCTGCAGCTTGATCTAAATTCTCTATCATCAGGGTGTGAGAAATGGTAAATGACCTTCAATATCTCGAAAACTAAATTTCTTACTTTTCCTACGAAAAAAAAATGACGATTACCAACAACTACGAAATAAGCGGCTATAGTCTTGAAAAAGTTACAAATTATAATTACCTCGGTGTAATACTAATTGAAAATCTAGATTGGAAAATGCATATTGATTCTATCGTTAGTAAAGCAAATCGTACCTTGGGTTATTTCAGAAGGAATTTGTATATGGCATCCTCTGATGTACGTTTGCTGGCCTACAAGTCTTTTATCCGTTCGACGGTCGAATATGCTGGAATAATTTAGAACCCCTGGCAACACTACTTAATTAATAAACTCGAATCTGTGCAAAATAGAGCCGTTCGTTTTATTTTTAGAGACTATTCTTTTTCGTAGAGCGTGACAGCTCTCAAGTCCAAAGCTTGCCTCACATCACTATGCTCTAGGGGCAAAGTATCACGCCTCTCATTTCTCTACCAAGTTTACTACCATAATTCGGATCTTAAAAATGTGATCATACTATCACCCTACCGAATGTTTTCTCGACTCAACCACCAGCAGAAAATCAGGTTGCCACCAAGTCGCACAAAAATGTATTCCGAATCTCCTTTAAACCTAGCTATTGGCGAGTGGAATAACCTACCTGAAAGCGTGGTGAGCAGTCCTGATTGCGTTTTATTTAGAAATGCTTGAAAAGAATTATTCTGCTAAACTTGTTTGTATACATGCAATTTTAATGAGTAGATACCCTTTACTTTTTAGTTTTGCGTAATCCCAATTTTTTTTATTTTTATGTATTTTATGTATTACAAATGTGTTTCGCACTCCTGAGCAGTCCTGTTTGCGTTTTATTTAGGAATGCTTGCGAAAAACTATTTTTCTAATTTTGTTTGTATACATGCAATTTGAATGAGTAGTCACCCTTTGCTTTTTATAGTTTTGTGTAATCCCAATTTTTCATTTTTTGAGTCTTACGTATTTTGTGTAATACAATTTGTTTGCACTTTTTTCTTCCCCCTCATGTAATGCCCTTGGGCGATTTGGGGTAATTAAATGAAATAAAATGAAATGAGAAGGGTTATGTTAGAACGTCGAACTTTACATCTTTCTGTGTAATACGTAAAAGCTACAATCTTCTATTTTTTTTTTTCTATACACTTAATAGATTTTGAATGGAAAATCTCTGAAATTACTCGGATATGCAACACTGCACCGTGCGGCACAGAAAATTGTATTCTACGTTTTGATGTTTCTCTTCTACCCAGGTTAATTCAACGTGGTTAATTGTGCTCGTGTTTGCTTTGGCTTAGGACAGCCGCGACACAGCAGAAAGGCCAGTGGTCCATGCCATGGAAGCCCACGGCCCCGCGTACTAGAGAGTGAAAATTTGTGTGAACATAGACAGATAATGAAATGGTGGGGATACAGGTGGAAAATGGAGCTTGCGATGGAATGGGATTGGACGTTCCCATGTGCGCTCGGGTCAACTGAGCCCGTTTCTGCTGCGATTCAGGCTGCGATTTTTAGTTGCGACATTGCTTGTGGGGCAAATATCCCGCGGATGACTCTACAACCCCCGTACTTCAATCACTTCAGCTGCTGTCTAGGAAATGTATTCTTTCTTTTTTGTCGCATGAATAACGTCGCAACTGAAAAACGAAACCAAACTTGCACTAAGAGAAACATCGGTCCTATGTTTACAAAATCACAGCCCAGCGTGGAAACATCACAGGCCAGCACCCGCATGGTCATCACTTCGGAAAACGAGCGAAACACGCGCCATACGCTAGGGCTCTGAAAATGACATTCATCAGACGGCCGTTTCCAGAATGGTCTGACGCACGATCCATTCCTTTATTGTGAGCTCAGAATAAGGCGAACACAAAGCAAGGTTGAGGCGTACTATGTTTTGTCAACTTCCCGCTTTCAATACGTTCCGAAATTACAAAGTCAACGCGTTGCCGCGTTGACTTTAGAAGACGGTATATTCGGAAAATGAATTCAGCTGTTGCTGGCTTTAGACGCTGCATTCGCGTTTGCGTCCATCCATCAAACGCCCCATTGCCACGATGACACTGGCCATTACAGACTGGCTTTATCGTGCGGAAGGAGGCGAGGGGGTGGTGAGATCATATGCGTGCTTTGGTTCTTTCGCCATTTTGTCCGAAGAGCAAAACGTGAACAAAAGAAGTCCCAAAAGAGGACTTAACGCAGATGGCTGATTTCCTCACGCCTAATACATTGAGGTTACATGAACAAGATGGTTTCTATTTGCTATCTGCGGTCAGTTGTTTTTCTTCTCTAGAACATTAGTCTAATGTACCAAACTGCCCTTTACGTTGTCTGAACTTTCCTATAACAAATATAATATGACTATAAAGTTACTAAAAAAAGTTGTTTCCAGCCCAGTCTTTTTTTTTTTTTTTTCCAGCTGGTTTGAAGTTTTAGCTAAAATACCCATCGTGATAAAAATACCCGCCAGAACGCACGGCTCGAATTGTCTCTGTCCGCAGCCCCCAAGGCTAGGAGATAACGCTTTTAAGGGCGTTGGGCGGCGAGTGGTCCAACGCACCGGCACTCAATGATACACGAACCCTACGCCGAATTTCCATTAGGAGGCGTGCGTGGACACGGGAAGATTGGGGAGGTTCGGGAGCACTGCGCCCCTGCTCGTCCTGCGTTGGCCCGATATCGGCCCAGAAGAACAAAGGAAGCCCCTACCGCCGATCGAACGTAACGAAGTTCCCCGGTGATATGGAAATTAAATGAGCGTACAGATTCAAGTCTTTGCATCTCCCACAGCGCGCTACAAATAAAGCGTATATAAAGCGCCTGGATATTTTTTTTTTAATTTTTGTTCTCTATTGTAACGCTTGAGGTGTTCTGACTCGATGGGTTATGCGTATAGAGCTTACCATAAGTCGATGTCAAGGTCCACGACGTTTTTTTTTTTCGTTTTTTTTTTATTCGCGCCACAAATTCAGGTATATGGAGAATAACTTCTCCTCACGTGTGAGTTCTAATGAAGATTATTTTCGTTCGGTACACTTATTAAGTACTCTTGCTTTCATCACATCAAGTTGGCGTCATCTGAATAAGTGCGCTACTCCTGCGCCTAGCATTTACCCGCATCCTGCAGTATCTGCCAAGTAGCAATGGTGCCGTGACTATACACCGTTTCGCCTTATGTCCGAGCGCAGCGGATGCTACGAGCCGTCGGAGCCAATCCAAGGCCGTGGGAGTTTCACGTGACCTTGGAGGGGGGAGGGGGGGGGGGGCACAGCGATGCGGGGAAAGCGTATCACGGGCTACGTCCTCAGAGCGGTATTGGCTAGGATAGCTCCTAGCGTCCGCTGCTTCCGGACGTAAGGTGAAACAGAGTATATATCGTTGATTCGAAACATTTTATGTAACGTAATTCAGTGCTGTGAAGAACGACATTTCGCAAATATGATGATAAAGACCCATCATGGCTACATTTTGATATGGTGGATAAAAAAAAAAAAAATCCGTTAGTTCCTTTTTGAATGGAACAGCGAGTGCAGTTCATCGTTTATTTCCTTTAGTTCTGTAAATAAAATCAAAATGTGCATATGGATAACCGCACGCGCGGACAAATAGGAGAATGGAAGACGCCCGAAAAACAAGATACCGCGAAAGCGGTTTCAGAAGTATTTCTATAGCATAATTGGATTGTGTGCATGGTTAGCCAGCGGGGAAATTGGTCGGCAGCAATGGGCGCCTGATGTCTTGTCTGTAGATGAGAAAGTTAGACAGTACAGTGCCACTTTTGGCTTCGAGCTTTTTACGTGCATCACGCAATCGTGATACACGTGTGCACGCCGGTGCGATGCTCATTCGTATGGAAGCGAGTGGGGATTGAGCCCAGGATCCCTGCAGGTTACGCAGCACGAGCTTTCGCTCCACGTGCTCTAAGTTTCAGTGTGTTAGCTCACTCGGTCACCGGTCCCCCCTAGCATGACTAGTACGCAGAACCAATAAGCTACAGCGCAAATCCTTTCTCCTTCGAAACCATTCCTCATGTCCACCATATTTAAAATACATGCTTTAGAACAAGTATGTGCGATGTGAAAGACACATAAAAACAGTGTGCGTAGAAACAGAAATTGGTTGTTATGCTTACGTACAAATATAACTAGCATTTGCATGACGTACATCTGAATAAAAAACAAAAACAAGGTTAGCACAAGTCACCGATGACCGGAGCGGCAAAATCTCGACAATCGGCGCTATCGTTCCCGAACGCGCCGATAGCGAGAGTGCCAGGCACGCTCTATGTTGCAAAGCAGGGCTAGCCGGCAGAAAGCGGCCTATCCTAAAGTCCCCATTTCGAAAGAAATTTTATCCCTCACTTTTCGGCCGAGCGATGCGCCAACGTGTTTACGCCTGCAGGCCGGTTTATTATTATTATTATTATTATTATTATTATTTTGGCGCGGGCGTTGTGAGCGGCGGTATTTCCTTTATCGCTGTTTTCCCCTAAGCCGACAATAGACCTCTTTCGAAAGACTACCTTCTGTTGGCAGCTGTGGAATTGCTGCACAATGACCGACTAAAACCAACGTCACGGCCGGCACACTTTATGCGCTTGGTTAGATTAGAAGACAAAAAAAAAAAAAAAAAAACTCGCATAAAAAGGTGATGAGCGCAGTGACGTTTCACTTTCGTCGTTGTTTGATTGGCTCGTGGGCTCCTAAGCGCTCGCAACGCCCGCGTACATAAATTAAAAAAAAATATATTAAACGGCTCACGGTGCGCAATCACTTTGGCACATGGCTCGGCCGAAAAGTGAGGGATAAGATAGCTTTCCAAATGGCAGGATTTAGGATGGGCTGCTTTCTGCCGGTCACCTCCTTTTTGAAACATGGAACGTGCGTGGAACACTCGCTATCTGCGTGCTCGGGAACAATAGCGCCGCGTGTCCCGATTTTGTCGCTCTGGTCCTCGGTCAATTGTGCTAATCTCTTTCCGTTGCAGGTGTACTTGGTTTTAAATAAGACGGTGAATTTACGCAACTCCCAATCTCCGATAGTCTGCAATCCTCTCAATCTCTTAAAACTGTACTAAGCTTTCGAATTTTTCGCTTCGGAAGAGAAGTTGATCTAGTTGCTAGAGAGCCTTAGAAAAAAAAAAAAAGAAAAACGAAGAGAGAGAGAGAGAGAGAGAGAGAAAGGGCGAAGCGCAAATGCTGCTCTGTAGTTGAACTGCACTTTCGCCAACTGCGACTCGCTAAAAGAAAGTCACTTAAAAAACACACACACACGCAAACATAAAAAAGTCTAAGAGCGTTAGGCACTAAGACCGCTTTTTTACGACCATGCCCACCGTCCGTCGCGCGTTAGGAGAGTAGCATCGTTTGGAGAGATTACACCGCAGTTTAGTGCACACCCAAAGACCGTGGGAACAAGAAGCACAAAAGGAGAGGCGAGAGCGGAAACGACGATGGCCAATCCCGAATACGGGACGGTAATGTAACTGTCTTGCTGCGAAATGTCTCCTCTTTACCCTCCTACCACCATTCACGCCCCCATTCATCTGACTCCCGAAATCCTTGCGCGCGTGTGCGCGTGTAGGCAATCGCGACACAAAATACGTGCAGCGGAGGTGCTCGTCTGAGCAGATCGCGTTTTCCTGGAACGATACACCGGGCGTCCGTGAGAAAAAAAAGTCGTGTTTTTCAACCCGCATAAATAATCTTCGCGCCGCAGAAAGCTGAACCTTCGTGAGAGTGTGAGGCTAGGGCGCGAAGTTTTAGATCATGACACTGCCTGGACTAAAAGATGAAAGAGAGAGCCGAAATTCCCGTGTGAGTTGACGTCAACCTAAGCCTAATATTGTCAAATTAAGAAATGGCATTGTGGGCGCTTGTAGCATTTATTCCAGTAAAAAGCGCTTGTCAGCAAAAAAAAAATATATATATATATATATTTTTATTCTTGCTGACAAGCGCTTTCTACTGAAATGAATGCTACATACGTCCACAATATCACTCCTCGTCTTGACGATGTTAGGCCTAGATTCATTTCGGTTTATATTGTAACTTCGTTTTTCTCAATCATCCTTTGATACAAGTACGTCACGTTCTTAAACTTTCGCGTTCTATCTCAACCGCTAGCGTCACATTTTCACAAAGTTGAAGCTTTATTCGACGCATAGTTTATTTATGCAGGTCGTAAAACACGTTCTCTTTTCTCACAGACGATCGTTAGCATAATAACTTGGCGTGATTAACGCTTTCTTTCTATGCTATAGTGTTTCTTGCACTGTGAATGCCGAACTAACGCAGTGCTATTCGGTTCCAATCACTCTTCCCTACCCCCCCCCCCCCCCCCTATGCAGTCATTTTGTTTTCCTCGGTAACGTGATATTTGAAAGCGTATTTTTGAAAAATAAAATATATTAGTCGGAACGCACCAGAAAAATATCATAGGTGCCTCATCCTTCTCGCATCGATGAAACGCGTTGATCCTGATTGATAGCGGCACACAACTATACGAACATAACAACGGCATAATCTTCTGCTCCCCAGCATCTTGTTTCTCTTGGGTGCTGTTATTCTTCACGATCAAAGCGTACCAACAAAACCAACCCCTGGTTACATAAGACACTTTAGTTATGAAATTCATAAAGGCTTATAGTTTGCTTGAGTATTTTTTTCCCAGGGTATTCGCGTCGAGTGAAAACTATCGCGTTGATATAGAGGGTATTCACGGGACGCCATATTTGAATGCACCGTACACTACGCATGCCCAAAACGAGCCCACACTTATAGGTTCCCAAGATTGGAAATCCCGATGCTGTGTAATGCTACGTTTAGAACGTGAAGTGGAAGCTTGGCGTCAGCATGCGCTGAGCAGCTTTGCACTCAGCTATGACCGTAAGGATGTCTTCCGAGATTTTGGGAGCGCAAAGCTCTATACTTCGTTCAGACTACGGTGGGAGCTACGCCCCCGCCAGACCAATCAGGCACCTCCCTCTTATCACCTGTCCCGGCTCTCCACGCGTGGGTATGGCCGGGAGCGTGATGACGTGGCGAAAGAGAGGGGTATGACTGGTTCAACGAGGACGTAGCTTCCCCTGCTGTCTCTGCTCCGGCCCCTCCAGACGCTCGTTTTCCATGCAGAAGGAATCTCTGAAGAGCTCCGCAAGACATTGCTGATAAAGTGCCGTCATTAGCATCGCAAACGTTAAATGTGTGCGCGGGGTACAGAGCTCATATTTTCGTTAACACTGCAAAAATTGTGGGTAGCTGTAACATTTATTTCAGTAAAAAAAAGTCTTTAAAAAAGAAAGTTTTGCCGTCTTTCTCACCGACAAGCCTTTTCTATGTAATAAATGGTACAGGTGCCCACAATCTCAAATCTCAGTTTGATAAATATTAGGCTTAGTTGGACATTGGCTCATAAGCCGCTTTTTGCATGAATTCGACTCAAGCGCATCGACTCCTATCGCCCTAGGAATGAAGCCGACGCCTTAACGTTTACATGAATGCGCATCAAATTCTACGCGAAGGTGGCGTCACGCCGTGTCATATCTCAAAGTTAAAGCTGCGTTTCCGGCACCGGCCGCACCAGGTGACCACTTTTTCCACCCGCTGTTTCGCGCGCGGAGGATCCTTTCGCCGGGCGTAGAGATCGACAAAGCTGTCTTCGAAGCTCTGAAAGAAGTTGCAAGACACAAGAAGCATCAAAACCCAAGCGTTTTGGGCTCCAGGACGGGTCACTCTGGAACGGAGGCGACATGGGGCGCACGCCCTGGCGAACGAGATCGCTTCCAACCGCCCGCTGAACACTGCCGCGCCTCGCCTCGCCAGATCGCCCCAACCGTTGCCCAACCACGGCCGGGCCCTGAGGCTCCGGCGCCATCAGGAACGGCACCGTGGTGGGGGGCTCTCGTTCCGCGGTTCCAGTACTTGGAGCTCCCGGCGCCGTTCGTGCTTGCGCCGGAGCCTCTATAGGGACACCCTTCGGCGCTCAAGTTGGGATTCGCAAGTCCTGGAAGGAGGCCACCCTCACCGAGCAACACGGCTATATTTAGCTCGCTTATCATGGGAATAAAAGGCCGCGTCTCTACTCGGGAGAAAATTGCAGTCGAACAGCCAAGACCGCGCTTAATGCCGCCTCCCCACAGCCGCCGATGAGAATGACAGGCGTCATCTGCTCAACTGTTCATCCACGTCCGCAGCGTGTGCCTTCCCAGAATGCTTCGTATGGATGCGCATTTGCCGTCTCGATCCACCACCGTCTAGCGGCTTGAATGCGATGCGCTTCTCTAGAGCAGGGTTCTCCAAACGTTTTGGCTAAGTGGTATGATTGGGCCCTTGTCGCAGTCTCGAGGTCCAAAAATAGACAAGACAATATAAATGAGGAAATACTAAATCAATAAGCCTAAATAAGCATTTAAATTCATCAATTTGAAGTAGAACGAGCATTATAAAAAAAATCAAATTAAGGTAGATCACTAAATACTATAACTTTTGCTAATTATGATATCACAAAATAATTATGACTGAGAGACCTCGCCAGGCCTTAATAAAAGCGTGTACGAACTTTGGCATATTAACACAGGACAGAAAACTAATGAGAATTATACATCTGATGATGACAATATGCAAGAGTTGATCATAGTTACACAGACAGGAAACAAGGAACTACGAATAGTAATGCTGGTGATGACAATGTACAACAAATAATATGTACAACAATAATAACAGGATTGAATGCGACAACTGGAGTCGATGCGCTAAACTCACATTCATGTAAACGCGGCTATACAGAAAAACTTTTTTTTTCCTTTTAACCTTTTCATCCCAGTAACGTCATGTGCTGAAACTTTCGGATTTTATCGGCGCCGCTAACGCCACATTCTCACAGAGATTCAGCTTTCTGCAATGCGTAGTTACTCAATGCGGGCCGAAAAGCGCGCTAGTTTCATTTTCTCTATCAATTCCGGTAGTTTGAAGTCCCGAGCGAATGATGTGACCAGAGAACCCCTCTTACCTCCTATTCAGTAACGCGATCTGCGAGGGAATATTGAGCGTCACGTATCTCCTGCTCCATCTCACAAAGAAAAGTGCACACTGGGGTCAAAAAGTTTTTTTTTTTTTTTTTTTATGGCCCCGCCACTATTGTTTGAACAAAATGGTTGGACGCGCAGTTCGTCTGAAAACAATCAGGCGTGCATTGATTCTGCATGTCTCTCGGTTTCGAAAGAGCAACACTCGGATCTCAACTTACCGCTTGCTTGAAGAAGTAATAGAGAGTTTTAGCAGATCGTACGAGATGCTCTTAAATGACGGCACGAGCTTCCAATAACAAAGCGTAGCTCTAGAATTCCGTGTACTAAAAATTTCTAATACGTGTTGTGGCAGCGCATTTTTACTCTCCGGGCGGCTAGCAAAGCCAGAGCCAAGCAGGCTTGATGACGATGATTTCCGGTTCTTTACCTAGTGCCACCGCGCGGCGGAAACAGCCACGAGCCATTTTTTTTTAAATGTGTATATCAGTTTCTCCGACGAATGGAATGGCCTAAGGAGAGCTTTACCCGCCAAGAATCTCGGAGGCCATCCTGCCAGTGAGTTTGCGACTCTATAAGCCAAAAGGCGTCGCCACTCTCGGGGCAAATCTGGCGGCCGAAAACAGGCCGTGCCGTACTATGTGCCCGCTCAACGTACAACCCTCTGGTTTCAGCGGGCAAGCATTGAACTCAAGATTGTTTGCCCCCGATTTTTATTCACTACGTTCCAAACCTGCGGCGGTGTGTTGGCGTAAGCGAACATTCAGAGGCTTGGCCTCCTTCGGGAAAGCGATGGCAGGACTACCCACTGTCCTAACGCGCTGATGAACGTTGATAAATGCCACGGTGGAAGAGACACATTTAGGTGATGACTCTGGCCGCTCCTCCCGCGGGGAGCGAGCGGCCAGATCGTGTTCGGAGCTAGCCTCGAACCAGGGGTAGTTAGTTCCGCGCCGCAGCGGAGGGCGCTGTGGTATGAGAGTCCCTCCTCGGCGGTCACGGTGTCTGCAGAGTAGCGTGCTCGCCTTTTTTGCGGTGTGGTGGTGTGGTGGTGGTGTGCGGCCAGTGGCTGGCCTTGTGTTTTGCATTGGTGCTGTGCTGATCACAAGTGCCACCATCGTGCACGAAGGTGAGCCTTAACCCGAAGAAGAAGAAGGACTAGAACCCAAATTTACGGACTCAGGCAACTTGGTGGCGACGTGGCGGCGGTGAGGTACATCAAGAAGCGGTGAGGGAGAGAATGCGGTATCACCGCTGGGAGAAACAAACGGAGCGGTCGGTTTGGGAGCGACCCGATACTTGGGCGCCATCTATCCCCGTGCGAGTGAAGCGCGCTCGGTGAGCCGAACATAATGTGGTCGCCGCGTCGGACAGAGAGTCATCACCTAAATGTTTCTTCCCCCGTGATAACTGCACAATGTCTGGTTCACGCGGTTGCGTGAACTGCGTTCGGAATGAGGCAACACGCTGAAACAACAGTAACAACGAAGTCAGCGAGACAACTGTTCGCCCTACACAATACGGGGAAGCAATGTAGGGCGCACCTACTTTTTTAGGCCATTATGAGTCATGGTTTTCCCTGAGGCCCTGTCATTACTGCCGTTTTCGTTGCTTTGGACACAACCAACGCAACTTCCCTCGTTTTACGTTTTACAGCGCAAGTCGCCGACAACATGTCGGCGACTTGCGCTGAAGCCACTAAAGTGGCTTGCGCTGAAGCCATTACTGAAGCCACAAGAGACGCGCAGAAATCGCGAAGGAACCTGTTCCGGCAAGTTCAGTGTTATCCCGCTAAGGTTTTGCTGGTGTCGCAAATTCGATTCACAAAATTCACAAATAAAAAGGGACATCAGTAAGAAAGTATCAAACGAAGGAGATAGGTCTGAAAACTCTTAGTCCTTATTGACGTGTTTAACGCTCGCATTTAGTTCGTGTGATTTGCAAGGAGTTCATCCTCTTCATGCGCTTTTTACTTTAGGAATGCCAATGATTAAGTCAATATTTTAAATGGTCAAGAATAAGGCTTGCAAGGGAAAGAACGAGCGGGTTGGTAGGGATAATTTAACTTGAGGAAGAAAACGAGAAGGGACGGACAAACACAAATTGTCCCTTCTCGTTTTCTTCCTCAAATTTAATTAAGGCTTGCAAACTTTAAGAGACACTAAAATGTTATTTTACACTTCATTTTTAAGGCGTAAACACAGTGTACTCTAGCAAAGCAAAATATTACGATCCTGCGCAACCTAAGTTCCAATTAAAAACCCAAAACCTGATGTGAAAAAAATTAGCAAGCTTTGATTTTTGCGGAACACGTAATTCCTTCTGTGCAATGGGGTGCTTAGAGAGTACTTTGTCATATAATAATACAGAAAGCCTGTATACACTCATCTCCGTGAGTAACCCGTTTGGTCAGACTCTTGCGTCAGATTCCAGCGTTACATTTTACACATGGGGTTCAAAGGACCATAGCCCATAGCCCAATAGACCGATCTCATCAAGCGTTAGACGCATGCGTGTCGCCGCCATAACTTTAGTTCACAGGAGACAGACGGCCATGCATGCGAGGGCTCGTGCCATATCGTGCTCCACTCGCGCAGAGATCCAGCTTGGTTCTCTCACGCGCAGAAAAACTAAAGTTCCCTCAATGCATTGCGGCTGTGGTGGCGTTGTCAAACTGGCTGGTGAGATCGGTCTATTAGAGCTCACAGGGCCCATATGGATGTCATGAAGTGACGCTGTCATGTGACATCATGAAGTTACATAACACTATGACGTTCCGTGAAGTCCAGAGTGACATCACCTGGTACCATGACGCCGCGTGACGTCACGAATCCACGTGACGTCGCACACACGCACCATGAGCCCAGCTCAAGCGAAACGCACTTGACGCATCACCGATAAAAAACATGTGGATTTTTAATTAGACAATAGGTCGCCCATTACCGTATTTTTCTTTAATTCTTTTGTTTTATTTGTGGCGAGAAGTGGAGGGTTTTTATAACACTTCGAGCGTGTAGACTGAGTTATTGCCACACAAAAACGAACCTTAGAAACTTTTTCATTCACCTTTGATTGTTCCTAACCTCTAAACATGAGTAATAAGGCGATTGATGTGTACGAAACTTATGAACACTATGTGTCTACTATGACGGTTCACAAGGGCCTTGTGGGGGCAGAATAAAGCGCACACCCAAGCTCCGACAGTCAACTCTTGAAATCCAACCTGTCGCAATCCAGCTATTACTTGAAATTGTTCCAGGAGGGATCCGCAAAGTAATCTCGGACCTAGAACTTGCGCAGTCATGTTGATTTCTAAACACGCTCATATTACCAAAATTACTTCATTCTTTACGATATTGGGTGTCATAGCTTTCATCTTTACCAAAGTTTCAACACGAGATCACGGCCGCACTCTTCTGACATCGGAGTGACGAGAGAAAAATTAATTTTCGGGCTAGCGCTTCCAAAAGTAAAGAAGAACTTTGTGAACGCAAAAACAAAATACAACGAACATGCTGGCATTGCTTAAGTAGGATGGCTTCTCTTTTGAAGAAAATTTCAACATCACAGTGTCGCATAACTTCCATAGTTTTTTTTGTTTTTTCCGGGGTTTCCCAGGCGCAATTGATCTTGTTCGTGTATCACTACCAAAAATAGATAACCTAATTCGACGGCTCGTCTTCTTCAATTACAGTCTCCTACGTGGGGAGCCCAGTGCGCAGGGCCTTCTGAAAGTTTTGACACTGCAATGACTCACTACGATGCCATTTTCTGTCGCTTTTATATTTTGATAAGAGTTTCCCTTGTCCTTTACTTAAAAGGTGAGTGGTTAAGAAAAGTTTCATGAGGTGCAGCCGTTCACATTGAACATGTGACTTACACTTTTATTGGAGCCACTTATTTCGGCAGTCCGGCGCAGTATAGACCTTTTCCGGAATTCAGTTTCATCTGGTGACTCAAATGGCAGTTTATCTTTTACTATACCAATGGCGGCAATGAACCTGTGGTCTGCAGTATTTTATGGGGCACCGTCACTTTCAAAGGTCAACGGTAAACGAGAATGTGCACTTCACTACAATTATTTTTCAATCTCTTTTAGTGGCGATGGCGAAACAAATGCAGCCAGTCGGAACGAAGCGCCAACCCACATAGACGCCTTGATAGAGTTCTATACATCAAGGGGCTTTGAAGCCGAGTGGGTGCTACTAACGGATTGACTGGATTGACGCTTACGCAGCTCTGCGTCCAATTCCTGCTTTCCGTCGCGCTAACATCTAGAATGTATAGGCCTCGAATCATCTGCTTAGGAACATCTTCAACTTCTTCCTTCATCAGTAAACAGAAGGCCGCCATTAGTATAGACGTTTGCAAGCATGGCGTCCCGGCTGATGCCCCATCCGTGCAAGCACGTGCAGCATGCCCGTGAAGATAGCCTTGGCAGGCCTGGAATTCCACGTGCTTGCTCACACGAGGAAGAGCATGGCGGCCGCCAGATGCCCTGTTTGCAATCGTCTATAGCACATATGCCGTTTTCAGATGATGATGATAGTGATCAAAGTGGCCAGACTGAGTTCCGGAAAGGGTCTATTATGCTACGCGAAGGAGTAAGGTATATAAATAATGATTAAGGTTAATGAAACTTAGCTGTCTAACACCCTAGTTACACTAGCGCACTTAACTGTCATTAACCCCACGGCTGTTGACTCAATCGCAATCGGCCGGAGTTACACGGCGGCGCTAACTGTCATTGAGCTGCTAACGATCACTGAGCTCAAACTGAGCTCAGATAGCTCTATTCCACTTTATGATATACCGCAGGAAATGCTACAAGCGCGAGCTCCTTGCTCAGGGGCACATCTTGGCGGCACAGGCTCTCGTGCGTTAAGGGCAGCTGCCAACGCTATGAGCTCGAGCTTCTAGTCTTCGCTGCGGTACAACATTAGGTGGGGGCTGGGGTGCATGTGACGCTACAGAGAAATGATTGAGCGAGTTACATTTTGAATTTGTGTTAGTGAATCGCGGTCCTTGCCTGTCAAACAGTGCTCACTGACATGATAGGTGTATGGCAAACCAATGTGATCATTTTAAAACTTTGTAAATAAACATACTTTTAATAAAAATCTTTTTTGAAAAAAAAAAAAGGATCGGTGGTCGAGTGAGCTAAAGCGCACACCCACCCAGCTCGACGCGCGTGGAGCGAAAGCTCACGGTGCAGAACGCAGAGATCCTGGGTTCGAGGTTCGAGCCCTACCCCTGCCCGTCTCGATCTGGATGAGCATCGTACCGGCGTGCGGTCGTGTATCACTACTGCGTGAGCACGTTAAAGACCCCAGGTTAGAAGTCGTACTGCACTGGCTAAATTGCTCATCTACAGTGTAAACCAGTGTCGCCTCATTCTGGCAGACCGACCTTACGCTGTATAAATCACTAAAAACGTCAAATTTGACTTTTGACTACATTAGATGAAATGGTGTATAACTGAGGGGGGTTCGCCCCAACAGAGCTAAATATGGCGGCGTTCGCCGCATTGCCGCCCACGGCCTGCGCCAGCGAAGCACTTACTATTGCTGAAGATTAGGGACAGCAAATATTGTCGGAAAAGGTTTGACTCGGGGACAGAGCTGCCGCTAGAACGATCACGGCACTTCGCGAAAGCCAAAAATCGCCGAGGGCGGCCATTGTGATGTCGGTGCTAATAAAACGTTTGTTGTGTCTCGCGCGCTATAGAATTCACGCGAAACGTTCTGTTTGTCGTTTCTTTACGCTAAAACAAAAATAGAAGTTTATTTTTTGTTTTAAGCATTTATAATGCATGAAAAGTGTGCATATAATTCATTCGCATCGCTATTTAAAAAAAAAAAAGAAAAATGTAACATCAGATTTTGTTTTGAATCGGTTTCAACTGTGTCCCTTAACGTGCATCTCAACTTGGGGGGGGGGGGGGGGGGAGTTGTTAGGCCTATATACTGTGTAACACTGGACAACTTAGTTGAGTTGAATGACAGTCGCCAGACGTCAACGATCGTTGGCTTATGACAGTTAAAAGCGCTAGTGTAACTAGGTACAAGATATTGTCTTTCGACATCTTAGCAGCATAAAGATTACACCTCCAGAATTGTACTTCAAACAGCGTATGGGAATATATCTCATTTGACACGTTTCGCACGGCGAACTATTTCATACGAAACTCCTTTGTGACGCAGAGTTTGCTTCATTATGATTTTAATCCTTATTTCTTATTACTAATAGTGCTAATTATTCTGCAGCGTTACCCAATTTTGAAACATTCCTATATCTGAAGCGACCTGCAGGTTTTTACAGAACTCAATACTGACGTGACATTAATCATGAACAGTTCATAAAATACCAACCGGAAAACAAACTACACAACATTCTGAAGGAAAAAACCAATTAAAACTTGTTTCATAGAAAAAAAAGCGAAGAAAATCAAAGGTACATTAGAAGTCGAGGCAAAGGCTCACACTACCTACTTTAACTTTTTTAATGTATTTAGGTTTGTAGGTATTTCAATATCATCGTATGAAACTATATGCATATGCGTCATGACGGCGTTAAAGTGAGGCTACTAAATGGGAAGTCGATAATAACGGTATGAATAGGAGACCTTGTTCAACTACAACTTTGCTGGTTCTAGAACTCCAGCGCTGGCGTGCCTGCAGTCATGAAGACATTGCGAGGTTATGTTTCAGAACAAAAATTCATGGACACGCAGATCTCTAATGCTTATAGGGCGCTCTTTATATGCTTATGTAGCGACGTCCGCTTCGACCAAAATATTGAGTTCGATGTTTCGGTCCTAAAGGGGCGGTGCAACGATATTCAATTGGAATGTTTTTCACTTTACACGAGCTTATCTGGCACTAGTGGGACTCAAGGTTACTTGCACGCAACGCCACTGGCCAAGAAATTCCTTTGTTGCGGTGTAATTTCAGAGACAAAAGCGATCATTTTCATTCAATCTCTCCTTTGCAAAATTTGATGACGTAAAGTGGGGATCGCGGTACACCCATATGACGATATTTGCATGCTGTTCATAGATTGGACCCGAGCATTGCGTGGGCACTCCACTTGGGCTCGTGATAATTACTAGCTCAAGAAACATTCGGGTAGTGGCCCGTGTCCAATTGCTGCAACGACGACAATAGCCGAGCCATAACAATGTCTGGAACTCAACGCGTGTCCTGTGCTTTGCCAACCACAGCGCGTGGCTATATGATCAACATTGGCGGCATATAATCGGCTCCAGATCACGTGGCCGCTTGTTCTGGCTGCGAGTTGAGGGGGTGAACGCTGCGCGTTTTTCTTTAATTTTTTGCTGGGACTTCTATTGCGTGGGGTGAAAAACGAACGCGTGTTTCATAGGTCATTAACGTCAGGGATCCGTTCTAAGCGGTATTTGCGCAAAATACAAAAATTGTTGCATCGCCCCTTTAAACAGACTTGAGTAAGCATCAGCAGAAATCTGCTAATATGAGCGTGCGCATTTTACAACGCGGATGCAACGATACGCCATTCGGCCTTTCCGACGGGCATGCTGTAAAACTTTGTGTCTCTAGGCTTTTGTGCATTTCAGCACTCTGAGCACATTATTGGTTCTACTGTGTCCACGTTTTACGCAATATGTACTGACTCTAAATGTTTTCGATTAGCGATACAAATTTCGTAATTTGCAGCCACAATCAAAATAGTTCATAGTTCTCCCCAATTAACCCTAGACTAAATTTCTATATTTTTTTAGCCGCAGAAATTTGTCAATGTTACACCGAATGACCTCCAAAGGTAATACGTCATTCTTGACTGAATGTTTGCCGGACAATAGCTCGCAACAAACTATTAAACTGGCAATATTTAGTGAACTATCTGGTGCCCGTCATTGTGCAAGTTTAGAGAAGGAGGGATAGGAATTTTTAAAGGCAGGGCGTCCATTTCGTTTTTGCAGAGAAAACAATCACACCTTAGAATGCGTTATACCGTATTGAATTCATAAACCATACTACACCAAATAAAACAAAAAAAAATGACGAAACTAAATGACTTGGACGTGAGTCACGTCATTCTATTGTCACACCCGGTCAGCGAGAACAAAGCAAAGCAACGCCAGCGCCACTCAGAGTGAATAAAGCAGCGATTTTTGTTTTGTGTTCCGGCGCGCCCTTTGTGGCGTCCGTTCCCCTTTTAAGATAAAATACTGCGTTATTAGGTAGTTTTAGAATAAAGTACGCAAAAGCTTTGCGTCTGTAAAGAAACAGTGTCGTCGCCGCTGCGGATGCGCAGAGACCAGCAAGCCGCATTTTAAATTGGCGCATGTTGACTACTCTACATTTTTTTTGTACGCAAAAGCTGCTTCTTGCTCAGGAGTTGCTTCTTGCTCAGGAGTTGCGATGATGTCATATTGCCAAGTTTTTATTGGCTGATCGAAAAAAAAAATGTGGGCAGACCCCGAGGCATTTAGCATTGAGGTCTAGCCACAATCCTTTCAATAGAAGCCAATCAGAGCTCGGCGCCGTTCTGACGTCACCGCAATCCCCGTGCAAAAGGCAGACAACTTTTTTTTCCACATTGTGCTCATCAGGTATTTGCTGAGCAATGGTTACAGGTTTCCCACGGGCACGCTGTGTTTTAGTGGCTGTGTACGCGCCGAGAAACTGAGGGAGTGCAGGTGACAAGAGCGAGCGAGGACGTCAGAATGCCGAGTTCTGACCGGAACGATTAGTGAGTAGACGCAAAGCTATAGACCGACACGCTGTTTACAAACAAGCCCGCGTTTGCCCACACCAGGTGTGGGCACTGCGCCTGCACAGAAACCGGATTCGCGTGAAGTGAAACTTCTGCGCATGCTCCGTGCCATCGACAGCTCCACCGCAGCTGCGTGACGTCAGGGCCGCGTGTTGGTCTATAGCTTTGCGTCTCACTATCATCGAAACACGGTGATAATCTAATCATCCGCGTTCCGCAACCGCTTGCCTTGTACCTGCTCAACGAGTGGTAACTTTAGTGCACTAACTACTACGCTTCTCACACGCTCAAAGTCTTCCTGAAAATTACCGATATAGTGGTTTTCGATGACGCTCAGCAAGTTTCTAATTGGAACCACATGTCTATTTTTGTTAATTAAAAGTTAATTAACGAATTTTAATTATATAGACGACTGATAGTTACGATTAGCCCCCTATACTATGTCCCCCTGGCCGTATAATTCACCTGCACAAACCGCACTGATTTATTTGATATTTTTAAATTATAACTTTTTTTATTATTTCAATGAGATGTACCACTTATCTTGTGTTAATTTGATCAAGAACAATTCCGGCGCTTTCTGCTGCAATCGCCTACAGCCTACCGACAAGCCCATATTTAAAGAAAGGCGATTTCCACGTCCGAAGGGAAGCTGATAAACAAAAAAATTGAGGCTCCAATCCACGCAGTGTAGGTAGTTGGACGGCGAAGCTGTGGTATCACCTGCAAAGATTGCCCACTGCACTATAGACTCTTTTTATGGCAAACACCACCAGGTAGTGCTCCAGTCTTTGACGTCCCAGTGAACTTCCAGTTTATTAAAAGGATGAACAAAGGTCACCGTAACACCGCTGCTGTTTTCGAGTATTCTTGTAAACCAACTTGCCTCCTCCAAGATGTAATATTGTACGGCCGAAGGCCCTCGTTAGATCTCCACCGTTGTTGTCCGAGTAGCATTTATGGTTTCTAGCACTGGTGACATAAGCAAGCTCAACAGGCTTGCAAAGACGGTGCGACCGGAAGTCGCTCGGGAAGCAAGCGTCAGTTTATGTTTGTATATAGCAAAATGGTCTATACCAAATGATTGACGAAAAAAAAGTAAATGCACCGTACCAAAACCTTTTTTTTATATATATGAAAGACTTCGTACTTTTCCGATGTCGCGGCAGCTTAGCAACCGCAATCTTTATCGAGAAACGCATGCGAGGAGCGCTGCTTGCTTCGCATTGTTAGCGGGGCTAGTGACGTTACTCTACACTTCGTACCCTGCCGTGGCCGCGGCAGCTTATGCAATTGCAATTTTTACTGAGAAACGCGTGCGAAGAGCGCTACGTGCCTATCACCTATAGCTATCACGTGGTTTTGCCACTTGCTTTGTGTTTGTTTCAATTGAAACCAGTGTCAAGACCACATGATAAAAGATAAGGCGCGCGCGATGGTTTTCAGTCGACCGACACGAAAATATGCGACCTACGTACGAGTCAGATACAGCTTCGCTGTAAAAGAAAGCATACCAACTGAACTGCCATACTCAAACGTCGAATGCAGTGATGCCAAGTTTCATTGTAGTTCTCCTTAGATTAACATTTGTCACTTTTTGTACCGTCCGAATCTTTTTTCATGAAATACTGACATACTGGTCCGGAAATATCACGTACGGTGGAAACGAAACGTGTTCGGAGGGCATCCTTCCAACGAAATATGGTCTGCATACGCGCGAGTGTGGGATGATATTTCAGTTCGTCCCATCGGCGCTAAGATATGTAGGCGTTACTGGCACAAAATCAAACACAGCGCACAAACCGGCAGTGTGGAATATGCCAGCCATGCCGATACAGTAGCAAACATGATCGGTAGACCAATTCATTGCGGCGTACGGCGTCGGTCCATCGTTCTCGCTGCCCCACAAAACAACGGCAAGTTGAAAAACTATGAAACCTTGTCCCCATGAGACACGATACATTACTATTGGGGCAGTTAACGAAGCAGCAGTTCACGTTGTCAACCCTGCGTAACCGCACTGCTCCGACTTCAATGCGTGCCAATATACGCGGAATAGTTTTGTTTCGCTGGGGTTCTCACTGCCTACTTTCGGTAACGGCCGTGCGCCGGGGCGCCGGTCGCGTTTCACGGAGCGCTTACGGAGCAGCAGTACGATAGCCTCCTCTATACTCACGAAGCCTGGCAGTTCGATGACGGAGCCATAGAGTGCCCGGTCGCAGATTTGAAGCGCGAGGATGTGGTAGCAGAGAGCATTTCTCGGGGAACCTGGACTTCAGCGCACAGATTTGGCAGCGGCGGGGACGCGAAACATGGCTTTTAAACCCGACGAGAAAAGAAGCGGTAGCGCGAGGAACGCGAGGAGCACGAGCGGACATTCCATCGCTCGGGAGGAGTGTGTTTCGGCGTCTCGGCGCAGCGGGGCGTCCGTTACGTGACTCTCCTCTCATCCGTTGTCTGCCGCTCTACCTTTTCAATTTCGGCGGCCGCTTCTCGTGGCGACCTGCCAGGCTCTGTCAGTATAGAGGAGGCTATGGCAGTGCGCGTTTCTTCACATTCGCACCCTCTTCGAAGGATGCAGAGAACGCACGCGCACTCTGTGCTCGCACCCGATTGCGTGAAGCGCAAGAGGCTAAAACCGCGCCGCGTGAACACGAAGCGTAATACGCACTCCTTCGCATTCGCACCTAGGCTATGAAGCAATCACTCAAAACCGATCTCGAAATTCGAAGTGACTCCCTGAAGTCCTGGTGACGTCAATGATTGCGTCGTAAACCGTTCATAAAACCCCATTTGAGACACTCGTTGTGTCAGATGAGATGGGGCCTCGCAGGCGACCATCATCCACAGAAGAGGAGCCACCCGAGAGGAAACGGCATCGTGTAGCCGCCGGGCGTCACCGACACTATAGTGTCATGGAACGCGTTCCCGACATTGGAGTTTACCGCGTCCAAAAATCTCGTTCCTTGATTTCCGCCTGAAGACGTCATAAAAATGTCATGCTGTCGCCGGTCGCGACCCCGGCAGCGTAACAGCAGCGGTGGTAGATCTGGCAGACGTCTTTTCTGCTGCAGGTCGCTCTCCAGTTTGACAGTCCACGGAAGATTCGGCAGCCGGGAGTTAAGACGCCGCGAAGACAGCGACACTGGCGTTCGCTCGTGCTTTTTTGCCGAAACTTGTACGACCAACCACCAGGATCGCGACATCCGACAGCGTGACGCTCCGACTTTTGTGACGTCATTTGTTGGCACTTCGGGACCAATTTCTGTGCATTGGCGGAACAGGACGCTAAACACACTAGTCGGAGACGCCCTCCACGTACCGTAACTACACGCAACGGAGGCGAACAATGAGAACTCGGTGCCAACAGCACGACATGGCAGAGTCATCGACCACTTGTTTACTAGGGGAGTCGACGTACACACTTCCAAGTGCGTCTCATACTTCACTTTGCGCATACCGTTAGTCTCGACACTAGCAATCAACCATGAAGACTATACAACATCGTCGACAGCATGGATCAATAAAGTGTTTCCTCAAAATTTCCGTCGTTGTATTCGCAGTGAGCTGCGTCGTGTGTTGCGATGTGGCTCTCTGGTGAGGCGGCCCGATTAGACAAGCTCCTGACGCGGACGGTCCTGCGACGTATAGCCCGCGCAACCGGACGGCGGCCGCAGGGGTGAAACCCGGCACCGCGCTTTCCAGAGTGGGAGAACTCAGTGTCCGAGCGTCGGTGGACCGTCGTTTCAAGAGCACGACGTCTCAATGGATTCTTCTTCGCCTACGTTAAGACAACTCGCCGAGAAGGAGTCTTCGTCCGGTGCTCGTAAAGGGAACTCGTCTGTCGGTGCGCCTTGTTAGCTTTGTTATTAAACTTATTTTAAATTTATTTCGATCAATTAAATTTGCCAGTTCAGCGTCGGCGATCAACGTGAAAAAAACTTAAAGGACGATTAAGCTTCGCCTTCAAAGGGGCGGTGCAACGATATTCAATTGGAATGTTTTTCACTTTACACGAGCTTACTGGCACTAGTGGGACTCAAGGATACTCGCACGCAACGCCACTGGCCAAGAAACTCCTTTGTTCCGGTTTAATTTCGTGGACAAAACCGAGCGTTTTCATTCAATCTCTCCTTCGCAAAACCTGATGACGTAGCTGGGCGGTAGCAGTACCGCCCAGTGACGATATTTGAATGCTGCTCATAGATTGGACCCGAGCATTGCGTGGGCGCTCGATTTGGGTTCGTGAGAATCTATAGCTCGAGAAGCATTCGGGTAGTGTCCTGTGTCCAATCGCTGCAATGACGACAACAGCCGAAGCATAACAATGTGTGGAGCTCAGCGCGTGTCCTGTGCCTTGCCAACCCCAGCGCATGGCTATGATAAACATTGGCGGCATATAATCGGCTCCAGATCACGTGGCCGCTTGTTCTGGCTGCGAGTTGAGGGGGTGAACTCTGCTCGTTTTTCTGTATTTTTTTTTCTGCGACTTCGATTGCGTGTGGTGAAAAACGAACGGGTATTTCACAGGTCATTAACGTCAGGGATCCGTAATAAGCGGTATTTGCGCAAAATACAAAAATCGTTGCATCGCCCCTTTAAGAGCGAAACGCGATAGCTAAACATATAAACTCCCGCTCGTTTCCAAGCCGTGCAAACGTCTCTGCGTGTCCCAGAAAAAAAGAAAAAAAAAAAAGCATGTGCGTGGGAACGTGTCTGGCTCGCAACCGAAGGGTCGTAAGTTTGAATCCCGCCTAAAATTCTTTAAATTTTTAAGGCGAAAGCTTTATATGTCCCATCGTTCAGTCAACCTTCAAAGTTCTTGAGCGAAAACACGTCGGCGACACGAAAGGTACCAATGAAACGGCGCCAAAAGTGCGCCGTCCGAAAGCGCGCTGTCTTCGAAGTTCGGAGGATCGCTATCACGTTTACATCGGCGCTTGGGCTTTCGCCTTCAAGTCGTCTTAGGGATAACATAAGAGACCCTATGAATATTTTTTAAGGGCAAATGAATTACTTTATAAAGTGAAATCATTTGAGACATGTGGCGACCTTTAATTCGCCTTACTTGCCATGTTTCTTAATCACTTCCACTGCACGAGAGACGTCAGGTTTCACGTGGGCGTTGTGGGTTGTTTGAAATTCCCTCACGAGATCATGTGGCTGTGACGTCATGACCCTGTTGACCAATCAAGATTTTCCCGTTACGACACCACCAACGCCGATGCCGGCTTTTCTGCGACACAAGCTTCTTAGCGCTATCGCGCTAAAACGCAATGACGGAAAACAAAAATTCGCCCATGAAATATTTAATTTTGCTCGCCCGAGGCACTGCCCAAACTTGAGAGCTACAGACCTATAAATTATTTAAAAGCTCACCTCTTCCGCGCTGCTATTTTTGTCGTTACAGTCTAGACCTTGAAACGCGTCCTAAGCATGCAGTAGCTCTTCCGCGAATATCAGAGGCCGCGCATGCGTTCACAGCAGAATGACTCGCCACTTTTTTCGTAAAAGAAAAGCTCTGGAAAAGTGTATTGCCCAATCTTTTCAAACCACACCCGTTACATTTCGAGCCCCAGACACGTTCTGCTCTCTCGGCTTAGTATGGTGCCGTTCTTGACCAAATGTAATCACTAAACATGACCGGACGAATTTGTAACCATAGTAAGGATTTTACAATCAATTCTTTTATTTATTTACTGTTCCCTAATTTATTTAGACTCCTCAAAAAAAAAAAAAAAACGCGATTATGTTTTCTTTTGTTGTGCTTTTATAATGACGACCGAGCCGTCGAGACATACGCTGCGAACCACATAATGCGGTCCGCCCGAAAGAGCAGCTTCGTACACTCTTCCAACTCCGCAGACTGCACAAGTTATAATTGCGTTTCCTTTGTTCCCCCCTCTGTGTCCTCGGAGCTTATGCATGCGCACGATTCCGCATACGCTGTCTCTAAACTAAACACCTCTCGTATGGCTCTAGGACTGAAACGAGTTCGTTAGCCCCAGCGATGCGATGACGTCGTCGGGCGATAAGAAGAGCTAATAAAGTAATGAAAAAAGTCCCCCCTCCCCATTTCTTTGCACTATACACAGGGCGGCACAAATGTCGCGGGTAGTTTGTATGCAAATGAATCCGCTGCAAAGCTCTTCTTCGCGCTGGAGACTACCCTGCTTATTCTCGGGGTCTCACTTCGCTCCCCATCCCCTTCCACCCCCTTGGAATGGCGAATGGAAGGCTTTCACGTCTCGGAAACAATGGACTTTGCGGACTCTCCGCGGGAGCGATGGCGCAAACATGTGGTGCTGTTGCGAAGACCTCTTTTTGCGAAACCTCCTGAGTTTTCGAGGGTGTACGTTGGTAGCCAGCGACCTTCACATCAACGACCAAGTCACCCCCCCATCTTTCGTAAGTAAGTTGAATTGAGGGTACGCTCAACGACAGCTTAAGAAACACAGGGCTGGGCAAATTTAGAATATCTGTATCTTATCCTCGTTCAGTAGCCAATAATAGTGGGGCATTATCCGATAAGAAAGCGGAGGAAGAAACCCGAAGCACGAGCCGTAAAGCCGGAGGCCCGTACGTCGCTGAAGACACGATGAGAGAACAGTCTGCGGACGTGCCTCAAGCGAGTGCGAAGCATGTTGGCTTCGTACGTACGCGTGTTTCGAGCATGTCTGCAGAGAGTTATGCGGAGTGCAAGTTCGTCTGTTTCTTTTGCAGGGGTTGTGGTGACGTCACAAAGAAGCCGAGCTCTGATTTGCTTCGATGGAAGGATAGTAGATAGCTTGCCTTGAGGTCTATCATTCAATCGGAGCCAGTCAGAGCTCGGCGTCTTTGTGACGTCACCACAACCCCTGCAAAAGAAGCAGACGAACTATCGCTCCACATTTTATGACCAGTGTGACGGGGACGTCACACTGCGCATATGCGTGTCTTGAGTGGTAGCGCATGCGCAGTTCGTACCGGAGGACCCATCGTACCGTATTGGAAGTACAAAAACGGTTTTCTAAATCTCTCTAATGTCTGCAGACTGTCTTTTGTGTAATTTGCGAGCAGTGTGACTAAAGGTGCCATGAGGCGAGGTTTCTGAGATCGCCTAAATATGACGATATCTCACTTTGCTGGCTCTAAGCATCCTAGAAGTCCCTAAATCGTGACGAAACGCTGCCGAATTTCCTATTAAAAAAAACAATCAAAGATCGCAATACGCCGAGGTCATGTCCGTCGATGGGACGGGCATACTTTGAAACCAGCACCACCGTCAGCCAATAGCGAGCGAAGGATCCTCGCTCTTCCGACCGGTGGAACCGCAAAGTGATATCTCGAATGCGCGCGGCTCGTTGCCCAAACGGCCTGGACTACGATTCAACCCAGCGAGCGCACGCTCGTGAGCTGAAGACCGATCACATCACTTCCGCGAAGAAAGGGCAAAAAGAAAAAGAACATTGTGCGCTGTTTTCAAAACGATTATAGCAGTACATTGTTCCCACTGCTCAAAATATTAACATCCTCGGACTACTCTTATTTGCTTTTGTCATCTACAGAAGCATACCCATTTTGTAATAACAGCGTTTGAAATCTCAACGAAATGTCGCGTTTTCATTGGTTACATATCGTCCTAGCTGCCGGAATGGTCCTCCCATCGCCGGAGATGACTTCGGTGTGTTCGATCTTTGATTGCTTTTTTTTTTATAGAGAAATAATAGCGACTTTGGTTTTCTAGAATATTTAGACCCCGCAGTGTGAGTTATCGCCTTATTTAGCCGATTTCAAAAACCTCATCAAGGCACCTTTAAGAGGTTCTCTGATGCTACCTCTCAGTCTCGCAAGCTCAATTTGTATTTTACCTGCCTACTTTGTACACAAATCAAGTGTTCTGCTTCTGTGCACAAAGCTTTCTTGACACAAGTGCCACAACGCCTCTCCCTTGCACGATTGATTTACTCAAACACCGTTTTGCTCCGACCTTATCCTTATAAGCGCACATTTTTGTTTGAATGCAAAAGCATTAACTGTCCCATAAAGCGAACTGGCGTTATCAGCTCTTGAAGCCACGCCAAACGGCACATAAACTCCCCTGTCACAATGGAACTAAGCCTGTCGTCTGTAGCATCCGATCTAATGGATAGGCTCTCATTGGCTGGCGTGCGTCATAATTTCAAGGAACGAGGCTCCCATTGGCTGCCGCGCGGTGTAGTTCCAAGGACCGCCACCAGAGAAGCCCTCACTATGGCGGCGCAGCGGCCCGTCCAAGGGTCAGAGCCAGCAGAGCCCGTACGGGCAGACTCCGGAGTGTCTGCACGGCCGAGCTCAGCGCGGCGCGGTCACTTCACGAGAACGCGCTCTCGCCTCTCGGCCGTCGGCCGCAACCTCGGCATTAGCGAAACGTGTCCGTCCACGCCAGTACGCCGCAGACGACCTAAGGGAGCGGAAGACCCACATTCAAGCTTTCGCATTCACAACTCATAAGAAGTGCTTAGGTGTCCTCGAAATTTTAATTCAAAAATACTATCAGTTCCTCGTAGGATAGGAAGAGCCTGATACAACATCAAATCTGTGCAGGAAAGAAATCGCTTCTTCGTAGAACTAGAATTCTTTTTATTTAAAGACAGTTGGAAAGCAACAAGTTTCAAGAATTGTTAGTAACTGTTTTTGACGAATTTATTATTTCTTTTTTTTTTTGTGACGATTCGGGAAGCAGCAAGCTTTACGAAAATATTAGCGAAGATAAATCAATCAAAGCATACGACAAACTACTTTGTAACACGACAATGTTGATACCGAAACTATTGCACTAGCGATCTCTTTGACCCTACAACAAATAAATGAAGAGTTTACTAATTCGACGCAAACACATCTGAAACTGAACCAGTAATAATTGACTTCTATAAGCAAAATCCAGGATCCGAGAAAACTGAGACATCCCTGTTGACACTTTATTTTTCGACGCACCCTCCAATCGGAGTCGACGACGGTAACGGACGGTACGTTAACGATCGACGATAAAAGACGCATGCACCCTTAATGGGCGTTCAATCGCTTCATTATTGAAGGAGAGAGCTTACGTCAGTTTCGCAACGGGAGTGCTTTATTTTCCTTGTGCCAACGTCGCTCTGACTTTGACAAAATATCTCCAATGGCTGTCCAACGTACCCGAGGTTACCGACTTCATTTAGACGTTTCTATTTTTTTTCCTGTGCTGCCTAAAGAACCGTTATTTGCCCCTAGTGCTATTTTTGCCTCTTGGTAATCGGCTCACATGTCGTCTTTTCAGTCGAAGTCCAAATATTAAAACACAAATTTTGTTGCACTCGAATTTTGACGACATCACAAAAAGGATTGATTATAAAAGTAGTGTGTAGTTTTAATTGCATTTGACGTGGCATACTCCATTATTCATATAAAAAGCTTCTATATGTGTCGTTAGAACGCGTCCTCACTCCAAGCGTCTTGTAAAAAAAAACGACTTTTTTTTTTTTTTTTTTTTCGCAAAGCCAGGAGGACTAAAAGTTTACTACTAAAACAAAAGGCGGGGACTTTAGCACGCGGGGAATGTTGCCTAAGAGGATTTTGACCATACCGTTCCGGTCCTTTTTTTTAATTTTATCCTTGTCAACCCTTACAACGACAGTCTAAGAGGATTTCGAGGAACATCTTGAAAGGATAAGGGACCCTACTTTTCTCTGCCGCTCTTTCTCTTTTTACATGCAAGAACGTAGAAATAGATATGACAAATTGGCTCGATGCCCCGTAACATCGGCTCCGCCAGCTGCAAAACAGACGCTTTAAAGTTGGAGACGTTCATATATCAGCAGCAGCAGCGCGTTATAAACAAGGACAAAGGTAGAAGACACATAAAAGTACCGACACTGCGGCTTTTGTACTTCTTAAATAATGCGTGAAGACGTCACTTTACGCATTATTTAGAGCCCACTCCAAAGTAGGCCGACAATACTTACTCTCCAACTCTGCTACCTTCTTGTACAGAAAGTTAAGAAGGAAAACGCGTCACTCCGACTTCAACGAAACTAGAGCAACGAAAGCAAAATAATACTAAGTACTCTGACAATTGCAACGTGCTTAAGTACAAACACGATCTTTTGCAACTCGTAAAAGTAGATGCGCCAGGGCCGTGTGAGTATAGGAGTGTGTGTGCCTGTGTGCGTGTGTTGGTGGGAAAAGGGGAGGGAGGGGGGGGGGGGTTTAACGGATCACGGATAATTAAAAGCAAAATTTTTACACGATGCGAACTATCTACAGGTGGAGACTACACAGCACAAGGATTTGTTTTCATTAAGATCTTTGATCTTGATTAGACGTGACGTTTTTTTACGAATGACAGGTAATGTTACTAATGATTTCTGCATGGTTCAAGCTTTTTGGTGCGCTAATAAAACAGCAATTTGTCAAGGTGCGCTGTTTGTAAGAGTTGTTTTTACGTGCGGAATATGCGCCGGCTGCGGAGTCTGGAATATATCTAAAGGAAAACGCTTTTTGAGCATAAAGTTGTTCGTCCTTGTGAACAGAACACGGCGTGCGGATCCCGAAAATGCGGTAACAGAATACCGACTTTGCAATAATAATGATACTAATACTTTATTTACTGAAAAGAAAAATTTACACAAGATAGCGTACTGGCCCACGAAAGCAGAAATGCTTGTGTGTGGGTCCAGACAGCCAACAAAACACTGCAAACAAAACAAAGGAAGAACTGTGCACGATGCAAACGATTACAACTTTTATTCACAGGTAGTACCAGCGAGCGTTTGACACCATTCTTTGATGTTTAGTTTCACCGCGCGAATGGATGTTAAATTACTTAAAGTTTCAGGCAACGCGTTAAATAATGCAGGGATGTAATAGTTCCTTCCTTTTTTACCGTAATGTGTTAGAACTTTCGGCAAGATAAATCTCTCTGTACGCCTTAGATTTCTTTTCTTAATCTCGTATTTGAAATCATTTTTATAATAATTACTTGTTATTGCTACATATTTATGAAATTGATCGAATAAGAGTATGCCTAGTGCCTTCATTTTTTGTTCCAGTTCTAAGCCATCATGGACTGAATCATATGAAACGATATTCGCAATACGCTTTATGACTCTATCAATTCCCTTTCTTTTGTACCCTGAACAATTCCCGTATTTCGTAATTACATGCCGTAAGATGGACTCTCCTAGAGCTCTGAAAATAGACTGCCGTACCCTTACATAGCATGCACTTTTTAGTTTGTATATATACGCGGATACTGAAAGTGTAAACACCTTAGCGACTTGCACACTATGCTGATGTAACAAAAGCACGGTGCCCTCGCTATGCTGGCTTTACGTACAGGACGAACCGTCGGTCAACTCGAGTCGCAGCTGAACGCCTCCAACTTGTCTCTCACTGGTATGTTTACCCCGTCGTAAAAAGCACTCCCTCGATTTCCGCCCGATGACGTAACAGAAGTTTCATGTCGTCGCCGGCCGCGATCCCGGACATGTCGCAGCCGCGGTGGTGGATTTGGCAGACGCATATTCCGCTACAGGTCGCAGATATAGATCTTGACAGTCCACAGAAGGTTCGGCAGCCAGAAGTTGGGACGTCAGGACGACCGCGACACACTCGTTCTTCCGCAGTACTTCTCTTGGCGGGACTTTGAGAACCGATCACCGGAATCGCGACATCCGAACATGCAACGCCGGCTTGTGTGACGTCATTTGTGGCCATTTCGTGACAACTTTTGATGCATGGGCAGCACAAGACGTTAAACGCACCAGTCGAAGATTCGATCCGCGGGCACCGTATACCCGGACTGTATCGCTAATTGGCAAACGC
This sequence comes from Ixodes persulcatus, assembly GCA_013358835.2. Taxonomy (NCBI): domain Eukaryota; kingdom Metazoa; phylum Arthropoda; class Arachnida; order Ixodida; family Ixodidae; genus Ixodes; species Ixodes persulcatus. The sequence goes on from JABSTQ010009715.1 coordinate 802,991, forward strand.
ACTTCGCCAGTCGCCACTTGGGTGATGCAGAGGTGCCACAGCTTTATCGACTCTATGTTGACTCGCGTCGTTAGGGTCTGGAGATCAATATTTTGGGGGCGTCCAGTGACAATGCTGATGAATGTTGTCGGGCGTCAGAATAATGAATTGTCTCTGAGCGCTTAAAGCGAGGAAAAAATAATTCCGAGCCTTCTATTTATTCGAGCTTTCTGGCAATAAAAAGTGCCAGAAGATATCGACGATCGTGTTGTCGTAAATACTGAAACTTTAAAAAAAGCGGGACGACGACGGACATGTGCAGGACCGTTCCCGTCCAAATTCACCTGAATGCAAGTACTACGACTTGACACTCCCAAACAAGCACACCTTAGTATCCTCAAGAAAAAGCTATAACAGGAACATGATGCTAGAGCGCCGTTCATTTAAAAGGTAATTGACATATATTAGAATTAGTTGATTACTTAACGTCTACCTTGACAGTTATGATCCATCTAATGACCGCCAAGCCCTATTAATGCGCAATAATATAATATATTTATATATATATATATATATATATATAACGAAGAAACAGTTATATATATATATATATATATATATATATATATCCTGGCTCCGCCGTTATTTTGGCGTTCGGCGGGTTCTTGAAAACTTTAATTCTTTGAGTCATTGGATTTAGTACGGTTCATTTCATTCATCCGCATATGTTCGTTTATATATATATATATATATATATATATAGCAGCGAGCGATCAATTCCCAAATAGAGCGGGCTATAGGAGCCGATCAATGCAATCCACGAAATGAGGGCCAACGCTACTGGATCAGCGTCACTTGACATGCTTCCTCCTGGCGCCTTTTCGTGACGCGTCCTCTTGGTGTCGCTCGCTACGTTATCAGCACAGCCCATATGGACAGAAGTGACGAAACCAGTGTAACGTTGGATCCACGTTGCCTGCGGTGTAAATATCTATTTCGTTTTTTTTTCTTTTTTTGTTTATGGTGAACGCAAAGTTTTCGCACACGTTTGCGCAAAAAAGGAGCGTCGTTCGAAAACGATCATTCACCGTTGCCCGTGGGAGTCGTGTCGCTAGGATCGCTATCCGCCCGTACCTGCTCGCATGCGGGCAACAGAGAAGAATCGTTTTCGAATGACGCGCTTTCGTGGCGCCTGCAAACTGATAGATCTGGGAACGTTGCCCGGGGCATAACAAGTAAGTCCCTGGGACCATATTGCGTGGAACGCTTATACGCTGGGTCCCGCATACCAGCGTTTTAGATATGTAGACGTCATATACAGGGTGTTTCACGAAAGGTGGACAAATTCGATATTGCGAAAACTATACGCGTCGCAACAAAAGAAGGCTTGTGTCGTTTTGGTCCTGGGCCAGGGGCCTTTTTAGGAAAATTATTAAAGTCTGGGATAATTAGGTTGTTAATTACTGTTGCGTCATTAACTTTTTTAATATTGTGTTTAAGGGCGTGGTTTCAATTAGAAAATTGCTCAGCATCATCAAAAAATACTAAATCAACAAATTGCTGAACGATAGAAAGCACTCAAAGCATTTTACGGCTTTCTAAAAAATCGCACCAATTCGACGGGTTTTTAAGTTTCGGTTTGCTATCGGAGCGCATCTCGGCCCCGGCGGCACCGCGCCCCGTGTTGAGATAGTGCAACCAACCGCGCTGCGCTGTCACCGCGTGGTGCAGCAGAGGCTGGTTGCACTATCTCTCCACGGGGCGCGGTGCCGCCGGGGCCGAGATGCGCTCTGATAGAGCGGGTTTTCACAGTCCAAGAGAGTGGCAGAAAATTTCTAGCTGATAGAGGGCGCGAGAGTCGCACCAGCCGTATCAGCATCAGCAACATGGCGGCGCCCTGGGAGCGTTCTTTTGAAAACGTGTATAGAACGCTCGGGAAGATGGCCAGATTTATCAGTCCGTTTAGCGGTAGTATCGCGTCATTCTAGGAACAACTAGCAAGGGCACGCACTGTACGCGTTAAACTATCTGATGAAGAGCGCCGTGAACATAGAGTATCGCTTAACGTTTGTGATGCTGGAACGCTTCACGTATACAACACAATTGCCCATCAGTTTGCATTAAAAACAACATCTCGGCTATCAGCTTGTTGCTTACTTATAAGAGTGTCTCTCGTAGTTGTTGATCAACAAAAACAACGTACCTTCGACGTATTTTTTTTTATACCCTTTCTCGAAGGGCAGACATTGCCTTGCCTGCGCGGGGTGTATACCAAATATTTTGTTATCATTTCTCACTTTGTGATTCGTCCTTCGGTGTTCTTATCGGCTAAAGCAGCAATCTCATTGGCTGAGGAATGGTAATGAGATGCTCAAGATTCGACCCGCCCCGCGTTTTTCAAGCCGTCCAGTGACTCCTGATACACATTTCCAGCTCTTATACCACTCGGGCGAAAATGGTTGAGGCACCGTGCGGTGGACGCGTGCGTGGCGGCGTCTGATATTCAGCAGAAAAGAGCTACAGCGCATGCTCAGAATGAGTTTCACAATCCAGTGTAAACAATGATGGCAGCGTGCAGAAGAGGATTACCGGAAAAAGGTCCTTAGCAGACGACGCCATCAGAGTGCACCTACATCGCAACTTCTCCGATCAGAGCTCGGCGCCATGACGTCGCCGTTCACCCAATCAGCGAAGAGCACCGGTGCACCGAGTCCTAAACGTCGTGCGGCAAACCGTGGTGGAAGCGAATAGAAAGTGCGCGCCATCTGGTAGCTGCTGCGCCATTTAACGAGTCCGCCATTGTTTTGGACACCAATTCTGAGCACGTATTGGATACGAGGGCTGCGTCAGTGTTCGGAGTGGACTCGGACCCAATCGCACGCTTCGTGCCCCGAGAAATGGCGACCGACAATGTTGCTTGATGCACTTTTGAAAAAGGAAAATTTTCTGTAAGAAGCTTTAATTTTTTTTTTTGCGCACACAATTGCTCAGTTGAACCTGTTACCCGAGTATTTTTTTATTAATGACGACGTGGGACCATTTACCTCAGGAAATGGGCTTGATTTTTAATGTTGTTATTTTTTTTTAACTTTTATGTATTCTCTTTCTTGACAGCCGAGGCTGTATGTTCAAGTGTTCTGCTTCTTATTTCTTTGTTGAGCGCATTAATCCACGGGCTGTACCTGCTATAATGCCGAAGTTTCGGCGCTTCAGGTTTTCTTTTTGTAAATAAATAAAAGTACTTCGAGCTTTCAAACCTGGGCACGGATAATTTGTTGGCCGGCTAAAAAAACAAAAAGAAACAAGATGTTATCTCCACGTAAAAGAAAGAAGCCGGACAGGAAATGCCGGGGCCTTTAAAACTTCTCGATCTGCTCCGCGCAATTTCTTTTTTAAATATACAATTCCCCTTTTTCTTTGCCTTCCAAGCCTTACGAAATTGACCTAACCTGAGGCAGCCGGCCGAATAAATAACCCCTGCAACCCGATTCGCGGACATCTTGAAATTCTCGAAGGCGATTGAAGGTAGAAAGTCGAATTGCCTGATTCGTGGAGCTAAGCCCCCAAATCCCACCTAGACTACTTTCCGTCTTTTTTTTTCTCCAAAATCCGTTTTGTCGAAGACAATTTTCCCTCCCAAATCTTCATCCGATGCGTTCTCTCAAACTACACATTTGAAAGTGGCGAAGAAAAAGATACAAAAACGTAAGGGAAAGGCTTTTCTTATAGTGATGCTAGCTGGTTGCTTAATGCATCGTGTGTTTTTTTGTTTTTTTTTATTGCGGGGGCCAGGAAAAATTTTTGGAAGTCGGTCAGATATTGATCGGTAAAAGTAAATCTAGCAAAACGTTTTGTGATCAGCATTTCTTGAGACGCGGTTGTTGTTTCTGTGTAATCTCAGAAGGCGCTTTGGGGAATAAATTGCAGCACTCGCCGTTGCGGCAGCTGACGTCTAAGACTCTACTATATATACAGTACACCACACTCTGATCGCCAAAGACAGCAATAACGTTCAACGCATGCATTTTGTTTTTAATATTTCAGCACTGTAGCTTAAACGCGCGGCTCTGATATGTGACTGTTTTTTTTTTCATGTGTAAAATACAGCTTATAGTATTAAAAATATTTATAAAAAGGTTCACAGCACCATTTTGTTACTTGTTTGTCACTTTACTTGCTAGATTAGAATTCAATAAGTGAGATATTAATGAGGAGCATATTTGACTGTACAAACAAACATTGCTACGATGAAGGACTGCAGAATTCACATTTCATCATCATGTCTTTGAAAATCTTAAAACGCCACAACACAAATACCAGAAAAGCCCGCTGTCAAAGACAACCCTCAACAAGTACATGCAGATCACTCTTGCAACTTTTGCGTGGTCCGTAAGCTTGAATGTTGCACGATTTCGGCAGTTCCGTTCTGATGTGGACATCAAGCTTCGAAATGTTCCTGCGAATCCTAACTTTTCCACCACACGACGTTGCGCATAACAACGCTTGACTACTGCGTAAGACTGTTGCGTGTCAGGGCCCTATTAAATGGACCCAGAAAGCAAAAGCAAAAATCAAAACAAATGAAAAAAACAAAACAAAAAAAACTATCGTTTACGAGTGTCAAAAGCGAGTATTGAACGACGTTATGCTGGCAGCGTTGGCGAGTTGCGCTCCACAGTGAAGTAAACATTAAAAAAAAGGAAGAGTGGTTGAAATCGTTCACGCGAATCATCCTGATAACAGGAAAAGCTTGATGCACATTTTTTTATAGTTACTGATTAGATGAGTACAGCAGGGCGTCTCTTTTGAAACCCGACCTCCACCACGCGCTCGTCGCCTTCCTGTGTTCTTTGGCTGCGCTTGCACCCTCGAGGCTTATGAGGGAGAAAGCTCGACGAGGGACAACTGAATGTCCTGCTTGCCGTTCTCATCAGGAACGTGACTATAGGAGTACCCGTGTACGTGGTGATCGTCTGCGTTCTCATAATTGAAGGGAAATACCGGGTGACTGTATGCCCTTGTCGTTTTGGGTCTGTATTAATCTATTCCAAGAGCATCCACAAAAAAAAAGAGAAAACACCAGCTTGTCTTTTGCACTAGAATGTGGTTACACTTATAACTTTTTAAAATTAAAATTAGCTCGTTCAATTCATATTTTGTTTATTATATTTACGTTTCCGCGTTTTCGGTTTCTATTTTTTAAAAATTCGGCGTGCTTTTTTTGGTGTTTATTTTAAAATTTAATTTTCGGTTATTTTCGGCGTGTATTTATACGCACAAAACTTTATCGGCTTTTTTAGGTGAATATAAAATAAACACCAACGAATACCGGATCAGATTATCCTTCTAGCTCTGATATCTGTGATCAATCAAAGAATAACGGCACAGATACATTGAAAAAGAAATGGACACTTTATTTGGCAACTGTGTGCAACTGTAAACGAAACAAGAAAACAAAAACACAGAAGTATAAACAAGTCAGGTATGAAGCCTATGCCCAAAATCATGGAACTTAACCTTCCGTATATCAGGAATACCTCCGTGATCTTATTATATTACACACACACACATGTACTTTCCCAGGTTCTCCTCGTTGATCCGCACACTTTCTTTCCTGTTAATATGACACTGAGCTTCAAGAATGCCCTCTCAACGCTAATACTGGACACTGGCAGGCTGAGGAGATGAAGCGGTGCCTGAGCCCTAATTGGCCAGTCAACCAATTGTGACAGCCAAAAGAGACACGGTGCGACGTTTTGAAGCACAACACGACATGCAGAGCTTGCATCAAGTCAGTCTCCCTTACAACGAGTTCGAAAACACGCTCGCACACATCGCGACACTGTTAGCGCGAACACGACATTGGCGCGTTTTCGCATTTTACTTCTAAGTAGTATTAGCGAGCACGAATTTTTATCGCCTAGATTATAGACCTAAATCAGCTCTTTCCGTAGCAATAATAACTTCCATGACATCCTTTGGTTTCAAAAAGAAAAACTGGAAAAACCGGCGATCGCTTGTTCGCGCTAACAGTGTCGCGCTCTGTACATGACGAAGTCATGGGGTTTTCGGAATTCACGTTCCGACCGATGATGCGCACATTAAACAAAAACGTTATGATGGCACTCGTGTATCCCATACATTCGGATATGTTTCGATAGACATTGTCGTTCCACTTTTTCGCCACGGCTCTGCGGTACGACTGGAAGGTCAAAGTGACCTTTTCCGGTTAAAACTGAATTTTAGAAAATGTAAACCGAAAAATCTCAACCCTAATTATAGTACTGCATTCTCAAGTGCTGGGTTTTGAGTAAGTAAAAAAAAATGAAAATACGTTGAATCACGTTGTAAGGTACATTGCAAAAGAATTGTTAAAATTACAGTTGATAAATAAACACCACGTCGACCTAATTCAACTGGCTTGCGTTCTTTTTATTATTATTATTTACAACATTGATAACTCTTTCGGGCTGTCTCGAGAGCGCCCTTTTTTATATAAAAAGAAAAGAATAAGAAGAAGCGCACAGCAACCAACCTCTACAAATACAGTCATAATTTGCGTGAGCTCCCGGTTAAACGTGAGTGTCCACAAAATCATTCAACCAACACCATTTCATGATAATTACATATGATGCACTGCGTAACTTTTTTCTCTGCAAAACCTCCACTGATTATATTATCGTCACACTGTATAAAATCGGGTTTAACGTTTGGTATTAATAAACACTGCCTTCAGTTTCTTTTGGCATATATTTATAGCGTTTTTCTAGACTGACATTTAAAGTTTAATCGTAGTTAGCACCCTTCCAATGAGAATTCCTTCCAAGCAGGAAGTTGTGGTGAGTGAGGAAACATACCGAAAGATGTACTACTGACTTGATGCCGCGCAAAGCCGTCCTGGTCATTGATAAAGTGAAAGAAAGTAACCAAGCAGTTAAACTCTTCCGACAAAAGGCCTCCTTTCAAGCGGCTGAAAAAAAACAAAACAAACAGCAAATGCATGCGAGCGGGAAAGTGGCGATTGCCGCCATTCCTTTCACATTTTTTCCTGGTCTTTCAATTCTCGTTTTATTTTTGTTCGTTTTTTTCGAGCCCGCGTCTTAATGAGACTTTTAATTAACCGCGATTCCCCAGAGCGTCGCTGTAGACCAGATCCGAGAAAGCAGAAAATGGTAGGGTAAAGCGTTTATGTTATCTCTTGCTGCGCGCTTATCGTTAGATGCAGTCGAGCATTCCACTTCGCCCCTAATTTATTTTCTCCTTCGATGCGCGCTTATTGTTAGCGGTAGGCCGTTAGTCGAAATACGAAATGGCTCACCGCACCGCTGAGTCATTAACGCGTTTTATTGTAGAGCAGCGCTTCTAAAGCGTCGCCAAAATACACCACGATACTGGCTAAATGAACAAATGGAATGTTGCGTGTTGTTGCTTATATTTTCATAGTGAAAGTTATCTTTCTTTTTGTTTATGATGCGTGTTTAAGAACATATGGGCAACGGAGTTAAATAAGTCCGCTTTGGTGTTTATTTTATGCTTTCAATCCTTTGGTTAAAACAAAAAGTGTGTGAAATATTTGTTTTAATTTGTTATTTCATTTTGTTTCCCTCAAAGGCATCCAGGGGATGCATTAAATGAAAGAGGAGTAAAAAAGCGCACATAAAACACGTCTTATTCAACATCAAATTAAACAAAAACACAAAACTAAAAAAAAACGAATTGTTGTCGATTAAGATATGGCCAGCAAAGTGATAACGAAGGTTACGAAAGAAATAAATAAATAAAAAACAAAAACTTGTTTGTTTGTTTGTTTGTTTTGTTCACAGATTATTTAGTTGGGAGCCGGACGCTGAGCGTGTGTGATTGTACTCGTACTTTTTATTATTAATTTTTCAAGATTGAGGAATTAATGAGTAGGTACATTTCTGTAATCCGGAATTCATTTTTATTGAAATTGCGCATAATAATTGGGTTATCTTTTCAAATCTACTATTTAATTCAGAAGAAAAGAAGCGAGAAGGGTCGTAATGATACAAAAATGATTTTAAATTAGGTGTTCCTTCTGGGTGATTCTACCGTGGCACAAATATACTAGGGTTCACTTACATTTTAGCGTGGTAAAATCTTCATTTTGGCTAAATACTTATGTTAGGTAACTTTCATTATAAAAATGTGTAAAAACGCACTTTCCAAGACGGCCCTTTTTTAGTTACAGGCGTGTTTTTAACGTTTATTGTAAAAAGCTGCTAACATACTTCATACTTTGTCTGTATTACTTTACAGCAAATGCTTTCATAAAGGTAAAACTTGCATCACTAAAGAAAATAATATTTGATTTCCATTGCAGTACTCAGACAGCGAATTGATCTCGATAAGTTTCGAGCTTAAATATACAGAGATTTTATTCTACAAGGGGTTGATTGAACATTACAGACTGTGAATATTATAACAGTATAATGACGTCTACAAAGACGTCTTCATTGATATTTTTCGTCAACTTCCGTGGCCTTGTTCAATACAATACGCTTAAAAATTGCGCTGGACAACTTCTTGATCTTATTCTCTCAAACATGCTCACTCTAAACGTCGGTTTGGCTTCCGATCCTTCGGTGAGAATAGACACCTTTCATCTACCTTCTACCGTCCAGTTCATTCTTCTGTTGAAGCTGCGGGTATCGTCGCAACCTTGTGCTTACTACTATCCGAAAGGAGACTTCTTAAATATATATAGATTTATAGCAAATGTTCAGTTTTGAAAGGTTCTTGATATGACAGATTTGAATGAAGCGACCGAGACACTCGCTTTGGTTATTAATAGCGTTATCGATTGTTTTGTTCCAACACGCTCATGTAAATCGTTCAGATAGTGCAAGGTTATACTGGGTTTTTTCGGTATTTGAAACCGAAAAACCCAGTATAACTTTTTTCTATCTGGATTATGGAACGGGAAATCTAGCTGGAATTGTTTCTGGAAACTTAAAATCTAGATTGCAGACAATGAAAAAGATCTGATAACTTGAAATTCCGACGGAATCCAGGTAGGTTTCCAGTTTCATAATTCAAATAGCGAAAAATTATAGTACTGGGTTTTTGGTAGGACTAGTTAAAAATTATATAAAAGTTTACCTGCGCAAAAAAAGAGCATGTCCAATCGGCTTTAAAACAATCTGATTCAACTCTTTTGTATGCTGAATTTCGCATTTATCGTGCATTAGCAAAAAAATAAAAAGTGTTTAAACTCGATAAATGTCTACATCTCGACAGTGCGGAATCTTGACTGAATCGTCGACCAAAACTTTTCTGGCAGTTTGTTCAGCTAAATACCCGTGAACCAGGCAAAGTATTTGTGTGAGTAACAGGATTTATGACACTGGTTGAAGTTCATCGCCCGATCAAGTTTCAAATACTTTTGCGGACTACTTTATAAGATGTTTTTATTATGGTATTCAATCTCTTCCAAATGAGGACGGTTTAATTAGCTGGTATGACTGTATAAGCTCTGTGCGAGTAGATTTAGACGAAACAGCTGATGGAATAAGAAAACTGAAGTTCAAGATTTCTAGTGGTGTTGATGGCATCTCGATCTTTAATATTAAAAGATGCAGCATTTCTATCCTAGAACACATTTTAACGCGAAAGCGTTAAGGAGCTCATGTCGCAGAAAAGCGGTGTTGACGTCGGCGTCGGTGGGACGGGCAAATTTTAATTGGTCGATGGGGTCATGACGTCACAGCCACATGACCTCACCCTGGAATTTCAAATAACCCACAACGCTCACGTGAAACGTAATGTCACGCTTGGAATGAAAGTGGTTAAAACATGACATGTAATGTGGACTTAAGTCGCCGCTGTCTCAAATGAGTTCACTTTCTGAAGTAATTAATTTGCCCTTAAAGAAAAGATCTGAAGAATTTTAGGCGGGGTTCGAACCCACGACGGTTGCGAGCCATACACGCCACTGACTAGGACACGCAAACACGCTTGCTCGGCTTGGGAACGAGGGAGAGTTTATACGATTAACTCTCGCGTTCCACTCTTAAAGGCGAAGCTTATGCGTGCCCCTGTAAATTTGAACCTTTCGCCTAGCTCTGGTCTCTTTCCCTCGCTTTGGGAGAAGTTGGTGGTAGTTCCGATTTTGAAAAGTGGTGATGCCCCCGTCGTTACAAATTATCTTCCTGTTTCCTTACTTTGTGAATTTTGTAATGCATTTGAGATTGTTGTTAATTATATGCGGTTGCATTTGTTTTTTATTTTCGACAAAAATGAATATCTTAACAGCATGGATTTTCGAGTGGTCAATCTTTGAATACCAATCTGTGCACTTTTTTCATTATTTGGCGCCATTTGTCACACAAAGGGAGCAAGTTTATATAGTATTTTTTTATGACCAAAGCGTTTAACAATGTCTGTCACAAATTGCTCTTACAGAAGCTATTTCTATATTGCGTTTTCCCAGTGTTATGTAATTCTAAGAGTTACTTCTTATTTCGCATGAACACTGTTCGTGCGGTAGACAGTTTCTCCCAGAGCTTCATTTCAACGTCTGCCAATTCTCAGGGATCGGTTCTTGACCTTCTCTGATCTTTAATTTTTACAAATGTTATATGGTCGTGTCCAAAGTTCTGATTTGCTCCTTTTTGCCGATGATGTTAAGTTGTTTAAAGGAATTCAGTCCCCAGAAGATTGCAACATATCAAAATGCGATGTAAAACGCATGCTTCTGTGGTGCAAACAGAATCAGTTGCTGCTGAACCCTACGAAAGCAAAAGTGCTTTCGGTGTACCGACGTCGTACTGCTCTTGACTATACATAAAATCCTGATGGAGTGCCTGGGTCGCGCGCCTCTCTTGTGAAAGGTCGTGGCGTGTGTATAGATACTGTCTTAACATTCAAAAGTGGTGTATCTTTTATCGTGGCATGAGAATAATGGGAGTTGTGTGACGTTGTCTTTAAATTTTAAAAACCCTTATAGCTTGATTTATCTTTTCAACTCTTTAGTAAGGTCGCGCCTTCAATTTTCGTCCGTTATATATAAAACTTCCCATTGAAAGCACAAGCGATAAATACCAAAACGTTCGGAACAAAAGAAAAAAAAATCCGTCTAGTTTATGACAGGTATTAGCGGCGTATTTATTATGGCTATAAAGATCTGATAGAAAAATATTCTCTTTCACTTTTGTCCAAGAGAAGGGAGGCTTGTGAGTTAGCTTTTCTATACAAAGTTGCAAACAGCCCTATTGACTCTTCACAACCCCTCTGTAAAGTTAATTTTCATGCCAATTTTGGCTCTGCAGACATTTTTTTTATGTATTCGTTCACCATGGAACAATTTACCCCTTTCTAGGATTCATTCGCTTTATAACAGTTTTACAACATTGGACCTTGACATCTGTATACCAACTTCTGTGTTCTGCCGTCTGTTGACTAATTAGATATTTACGAACTCATTTATAGTATTTTTGTATTTTTTACTATATTTGCAGTGTGTCTTGAGGGTGATCTTTTATATATTTGTTTCTTGTGGAGTTTTTCTGGAAGTGCACCAATCCAAATGCTACTGTAGTTGTTTTGGGGCACTTTAAATAAAGGTTATTATTATAATATTATTTTACGAGCAGACCATCAGTCATAAATAGAAACTGTTCAATATTGTGAACCTTTCTTCTTAGAATAGCATTATAATAAATTGCGCTCGATCAGAATGTTCTTCAATCTCTATTTCCATCTGACAATAATGTTTTAACCCTCTTCCTGGAATGATGCGTTCAAGGCGTAGCCGGTAATCATCAATAAACCAAAAAAAAGTAGTTTGCAGGGTTAGATGACTAAAGACAGCCTACTGTAACTAACCTTCCGAAACAAACCACGCAAGTTCGTGAAGACGGTTTCAAAACTCTAAAAGGCATATGTTGGATTTTCGGGAACCAAAGTTTCGCTCATAAAATGTTAGTGTAACGTTCATTGCCACGCTGAGCGTTTCAGAAGGTTTCTGTTCAAATGTAATATCACTGTTGAGATTACGAGTAATATTAACCATTAATTGTATTAAAATATTCAACGAACTTCGATGCCCCCTCCTCCTAGCTTCCTCTTAAACTAATTGTATTTTCTTTAATGCCCCGTAATATTTTATGCACTTTCATTCAAGCTATAGGAAAACGAGAAATACTCGGGATGTAAACAAGCAAAATTGGCCCCCTAAAGCCGAGGGAAAAATACAGCCTCGGGTGAGAACCCCCTTATCCTGGCGCATAGATAGCGGTCGTTTGTCTTTATTGCATCGTCAAAGAGCTACATTCACCACTTCACAAAATACCCCATCCACAAAGTGTTTCAATATGTACCCCAAACCTACTTTTTTAATATCGAAAATTAAAAACAAAATAGAAAATTGTCAGCACTAAAGAAATAAAGAGTGGCATAATTATAAAAAAAAGACGAATAGAAAGACAGGGAACGTTTCAGCGCTGTCGCAACTGTTGTTATTTTTTAGACGAAAAATAAAATATATAGTGGAATCCAATGGGATAAAACTCCATAGTTTTATCATCAAATCTAAGCTCATCCGGCCGAGGGACCGTCTATTTATGTCGCATAAAAACTTCTTTCTTCATTCATTTTATTGTGCAACAAAGATTTTCTACCACTAAAAATAAATAAAAAAAAACTCGCGAAGGCAAGTTTTGGCAATAAGGTTCCAACCTCACTGATAAAAATAAATGAGCAAAACTATTAGGGGCAAAAAATCCTATAGAAAAAAAAAAATCCTTCAGTCGGCCGCATTGACGAGCTCCGAACCCCATACAGAAGACCTCCCGGCCGTTTCTTTGTTGTCGTCGACTTCCAGACGTTGACGTGGGCCAAGATTCGGTTGTTGGGCACCGCTGAAGCACGGGGAATTCGGGTACGACCAGTAGGGTACGCTCCTTCGAGCAGGCCTCGACAACGTGAGTCGCTATATTTGTCGAATTGGCCCGCGACGATCCTCTCTCTGTGTCCTCGCTCGGTGTTTCAATGTTTCTCCGGGGTTTTTGCTGCTCGGCCTTTCCCAAGTTTCCCGAAGGGTCAAGACCGGTATGAAGCGGTGAGCTTCTTTGTTGTCGAAAAGACCCATCTTCTTGCGGGCGGTCGGCACCGATCATGTCAGCGCCACTGAACCTACAAAGGGCGGAAGTGGCGGCCGATTCGCGCTAAAAGAAGTGAGTGGCTGGAAAGATACGTGCCTTAGTTATTTATTATTTGTTCGTTTTTTATTTTATAACTTTTGATGCCACCGGTATCACTCATTGCGTTCTTTGAGATGACAGAGCTTGATTTACTGATAAGTCGTTACAGCAAAAAAACTTTTTTACGACGCCGACTCTCTCCTCATAAAACCATGGTTTTGTTTTTAAAGGCTCGCATCTAAATAAAATTTCAAAAGGAAATTATCGTTTTTATTGCGATAGTCTTTATGCTTTTTTCAGGTTCATATGCAGGGCTTACACACAACAATCGGTGCTGCATAAGTACGTGCAAAAAATTGGAAGCGGTTTAGGCAGTGGGGGGTTGGACAGTCGATTACGAGAGATTACAGAGGATTTGAGAAGAGTCAATAGAGCTGCTTGCAACCTTGTGTAGAAAAACTAACTCACAAGTCTCCCTTTTCTTGTACAAAAGTGAAAGAGAATATTTTTGTTTCAGGTAAATATGCTTTTATCAGGTTCACAACGTTAATAAACAAGCCTGCGATCACGTGAAAGATGGAGGTGTCTTCAACATGCACTACTCAGTAGTGACACACGACCGCGCGCCGGTACGGCGCTCATTCAGACCGAAACGGGCAGAGGTGGGCATTGAACATAAAATCCCTGAATTTTTCAGCGCGAGCTTTCGCTCCACGCGCTCCGAGTTGGTGTGCGGTAAAGTCACTGGATCCCGGGAATGTAGCGCCAAGCTCCCCTTTTGGTCGCCATGTTGTTCCGTGAAATGTGCAATTTCGCCTTGACCCGTTCGTTCTTGGTGAGCCGATCTTAATTCGGTGGTGACGGCCGGGTTGCCTTATGGAGACATTCATTGTATACCAAGATTTCGCTATCCACTCACCAGCGAAACAAGCGTACATCTTCGTACCACCACCACATGCTGTGTCGGTGCTTAAAGGCACTCAAAAATAAGTTCACTGTTTTAAAATACTCAAGAAGTACAATATAATTGTAAGAGAGCCGTCGAGAGGGGCATGATTGATAAGTTGATTGCGTACACAGCGCCAAAGACCCTTATATTGGCGAGGAACACCTCCAGTCGATGATGCTCCAATAAGATGAGCTTGGCGCGACTGGTTTAGAACGACCCTCTGGAAGCTCCGATGATTTGAATCGACCGAGATGGCGATTTCCATGCCAACTAGACAGATTAGCCAATTGCCTTGCTAGGCTTTGTTCGTCTGTAGGTTAGTATCTGGTTGTGTTCGGCTAGCAGGTAGGGAAGGCATTGGCGCTACTTTCCCAGAATCCAGTGACTTTAGTGTGCGCTAGCCAACTCGACCCCCAATTCCCCCCCCCCCCCCCCCCGCCCCCCCGCCCCCCCGAGCAACGAGGGTACTATGCAATACGCATTACATCTCGTAATCGATTGTCCAACCCACCACTGCATAAACCGCTGCCAATTTTCCGCACGTATTTATGCAGCACCGAGTGTTGTGTCTAAGCTGTGGTATAAGCCATTTTAAAGACGTGCTTCTGGCCGTTGTCATTTTCAGCGTTTGTGCTTATATCGTCCGCTCTGCTCGCTTTCCCCAACCACGACCATGCCAAGAATATGCGCGTGCTAGGCAGTGAAGATCGGGCGATTTGTTTATAATTTTGCCAAAATTGAATTCATGTAGAGGCGGCATTCACACCGGACGCCTTATTTGAGCGCATTGTTAACACAGGGAACGTTCGGAGCGAGATCACACATATTTTACTGACTTTTATACGTCGGAAAACAGCAAGAAAAGTGAGAGGAAACACTGGGCAAGGCGTATCCTCAGTACGGATCCCACGTATCCTCAAATGAATCTGAAACAACTAGGCCAACTTCTTAAATAACACTTAGCGTCTGCCTGAAAAGACAGCTTGGAAGATACGTGAAATACACGTCGCGGAATCACATGGGACGCTCAACACCAACCGGAGTGCCGCCGCAATAGATACTGCTAGAGCCACCAATGGAAGTATACGCTTGAGGTATCGGAACTGGAGTTTTCGATTTTCTTGCAATCAACACCATATGTAACCAACTCTGATTTTTATATTTTTATTTGTATATTTTGAATACTGCAGCCCCGGTGGGGCTATGGAAGGCGTGGGGATCATATACAGACAATCAAGACATCACGATCAACCACTATCAACGGCACACAAGAAGTAGTCTGGCTGTAGTGACCGGACGTCTCCTGGTAACAAATTCCAACGTTCAAGGGTTGATAATTGGGCTCGTTCGTATTTAAACATATAAACAGTAATAGCGCACACGTAGAGAGAAGAAAGAAGATACAGGAAAGAGGCGCTACTCCCAGCTATATTTACAGAGATGAAGAGAAGGAAGAACATCGTAAAAATTCCCCACCTCAATATTTTCATCTTTATTCATTTTATTGGGGTGTGGAATTTTTATGATGTTATTCCTTCTCTTCATATCTGTAAATATAGACCGACACGCTGTTTACAAACAATCCCGCATTTGCCCACACCAGGTGTGGGCACTGCGTGTTGGCAGAAACCAAATTAGCGTGAAGTGAAACGTCTGCGCGTGCGCCGTGAAGTCGACAGCGCCACCGCAAATGCGTAACGTCAGGGCCGCGTGTTGGTCTATAGTTGTGAGTTGCGCTCCTTTCCTGTATCTTCTCTCTTCTTTCTACGTGTGCGCTTATAGCGTTTAGATGTCCAACGTTCAATGCTGGGAGGAAAGAAACTGCATTTAAACATATGTCGGTACGCGGATGAAATGCTATAACATTTCTAGTCGTTGACAGGTCAAGAACGAAGTATAAGCTGCTCCCACCCTTTCCACTTCGTTCTTATAATAATAATAATAATAATAATAATAATAATAATAATAATAATAATAATAATAATAATAATAATAATAATAATAATAGTGTTTATTTCCATCACAAGATGATGGTGGCGATTAGGAAAAAAAGCTGCGAGGTACAGCTTGACGGGTTCCTGACCGCCTACAGCAGCAGCGACAGAGTGGGGAAATAATACATCAATTAAAAGAGAAACACAAATGTACAGAAAATGATCGCCATCACAACATGTTAAGCACAATATCTTAGATTCTCACAATGTTGACATATAGGGCATGACGGGCAAACAAAAACAAAAACAAGAACAAGCTCATAGTATTAAGAACAAAACACAGAGTAAGGAGAGCAACTACACTAATCATCAGTGAAAAAGGGTGACCTCACTTCACTCAACGATAACTTGTCCCAATCTATACCTTTAGCTAAAAACATATTAAATAATTTAGGAACAGCGTATTTCAGCGTTTGTGTGCCATAGTTTGTTCTCGGTGTGACCACTTCCCAACATTCAGCTCCGCGGGTAGGGTAACTATGAATGTGTTTCGAGATTTGTGCAAGATTAATAAAACAATTCATATTTCCAATTTGCTCCACTTTTAGGCTAGTAGCAAGCCTGTATTCATATAATCTGTGGACATTTATGACATGACATTTTTTGAATAAGCTCGCTGTATGAAAGTCAAACGGGACATCTCCTATAGCTCTAAGTGCTTTCTTTTGCAACACATGCAGCTTTTCTAGATTAGTAAAAGTCGCTGTACCCAAAACTAAGTGGCAGTGATTTAAGTGGGACCTGTCAACGACTATAGATTGTGGCAGCTCCTCGTTGAAGTTGGATTGAGAGACTTCATGTAGTTAACTAAAGAGGCAAAACATGATGAGTTAATCGTGAAATACAGTGAATTTAGGCGCTCAATATGACGACGCTCAGAGAGAGGAAAGAGGGAGTAGGTTTGCGGTGTCACAAAGCTTGTTATATATAGTTTTGCTCTGTCGCAGACCGATTTCACATTCCTATAAAAGTCAAAAAACCGTTTTTTTTTTTTGCGCGACTTCAGATAAAGCTTTACGCAACTATAGTAACAAAGTGACTTTTAAGGCTCAAGATACACGAAGTAACCGTTGCTCCCGGGGGTGTATCTTCCTGCGTGGCTCTACGTTCACTTGCAGTGCAAAAAAAGAACGCACTTTTGGCGGTGTCTCATTGGCTACGTGGGATTGAAGCGTCGACTGCGGTCCAACTTGAAAATGAAACGGGGTGCTGCAACGAACGTCGGTCAGTGAATGCCTCCCATGTGCTGTTCGAGGCCCAGCTTGCGCGACATTTAATTTTTGTTTAGCATTTTTTTTTCCGGGAGTCGTTATCGGGCAACGGTGTCGAGGTCCCCCGGCGTACATACATGCGTTGTTCTGACGACACAGTGGCTGCATACTCCGGACCGATCCGGCCGAGGCGACGAGAGTGCAATCGGTCGTTGGCCCGAGCGGAGACCAGATAGGCGGGGTGCGGGCGCTAAACGCAACGGAAAATCCGCGTAACGAGAGCTCAACACAAACGTGCGAGGAAGCGAAATTTCGTGCCCAATCTGTGACCAAGTTTGCACAGATGTGGAACAGACTTGTTTTGTTGATACTCGCGACGCCGGGTCTTCGGCGCTTTATTGATTCTTTTCCGGGTGTTCGCTTTCACTCTGCGTCAACCATTTCGTGCTACATTGTCAAAGCTATAGCGTAGCTTCCACTGTGCAGCAGTTCCGCGCTGCTACAAAAGCACCTTGGCTTTCTTTTTTTGCGCCGCGTCGGCATGCGCTCGCGCAACTAGCTTTGACATAATCGAAGCACTGTGGAAGCTAGGCTATGCGGAGCGTATTTTTAATCCGCCTCTTTTGCAGGGGGTTGTGGTGACGTCATAACGACGCCGAGTATTGATTGGCTTTGATTGGAAGGATAGTGGGTAGACCTCAGTGCTAGATGCCTTGAGCTCTACCCACTATCTTTTTTCAATCGGCAAATCGGCTTGGCGTTCTAACATCACCGCATTCCCTGTCCAAGAAGCAGACAAACTTGCGTTCCGCATAGCTTTGCCAACGTAGAGCACAAAATAGTCGACGCGCGGAGTAGGGGAGCGTACCTTTAAACGTTTGCTTTCGTTGTGTAAAAAGAAAAGAGTGTGACGCATTAAACGGAAAAAACCGTCTCTAGGGTGCCTAGACTAAATTACTGTTATAATTTGTTTTTACGCGTTACAGTTACACCGATTTTTTTCTTCTTTTTTGAGAAGTTCAAGCAGTGCCTTAACCTAATAGAGTCGCTGTTGGCTTAAAAAAAATGTTGGGTGCGGCTTATTATCTTCACCATCCTCGCTTTGTGATTGGTTTTTCGGCGTTCTTATCGGCCGATGTCGCAATCTGATTGGCTCCGGAGCTATGAGATGCTCCAGATTCGCCACACCCTCCTTTTCTTAAGCTCATGGCGACTATGAACGAAACGTGCAATCAGGAGTTTTGTTGTTCGCGTTTTTTTTTTTTTTTATAAAATAAAGCAGCAAAATATAACTATCGTTTATATACACTTCTCCAACGCTTGTCACTCAGGCAAAAAAAAAAAGTTGCCGCGTCACTGAATGCATGCACAGCGGGCCTGATGCACGATCGTAACGCGTTGCGCAATCTAGTATAGGCAGAAAATGGCAACGCACAAGGCGATTATTGTAATTGTCTGTAGCCCTGTGGTGACATGTCTATAGGTTACTGTGTAGCTTACTGGCCTTCTAAGCCAGGGTCACACTGGTTTTATACATCGTAATAAAAACAGTCTGCATACAGAATAGAACGACGAGTCACCGCGAGATCCCTGCTTCGAATGCCGCATGGCAACGAGTTCAAGGAGAAAACTTGTCAAGCGGCATTTGAACCACGGATATATGCGGGGAGTCGTGTTCGCAGACTGTCTTTTGTATGATGTATAGAAGGAGTGTGACTCGCTGACTTTAGTATGTGAGGAAATTGAGAAAGTTCGAAGGTATCGTTCGGAATACACATTCCGGGGTGTTCGGCGCTACCCGGGACCTAAGAGCGAGCTGAAATCTGATTGACACGGCGTCTGCACTGCAATAGAAAAACTATGAAACGCATATACAATGCCCCACCCCCTTGCTAAAAAATAAATAAATAAATACAGGAGTCGGAAATGATTAGACGTGAAAAGCTCACAACGCAAGAACAGCACCGCATTATTCATTTCTTTAAGCTATCAAACGTGAAACTTTACCGCACGGGAATCTCAGGTATGCTTTAAGAAAGAAAGTTCAGAATTTCATGTGGTTAAACTTTGCTGGGGTGATTGTCTTTCGACGATAACCTAAAACTTTTTTTTTTTTGCACACTCCGCTAGTTGTTTAATTTCAGTCTGTTTTTGTTCTTTTTTTTTTGTTTACGTCTAGAGATCGGCTTGCCACCGATTATTATAGAGATTTAGTAGATTGTTCCCAAAACTCTGATAACAATACACGATACTTCGCCGACGCCTTTGCGCATGCATCGTGGCGTACAGAGGTATCGTCATCGAAGTTATTGAAACGGTCTACTAAAACTCGCCTCCCCGTTATATAAGTCATCGATGCGGCTTTTCATTGCAAATCCGTAAACGGCGTTACTGCCCAAAAAAACGGATGGGCCGAGTGCTTCTGTAAACAGACCTGCACACTGCGGTAGCGGACGCCCTCTTCTTCCTCTTTCCGCCGAGGGTGCCGCGGGACCTCACGCTGCCATTGACACGCACGCCATTGGGCAACCTGCACACGTCCTCCACGCCGTTCTTGGGGTCGTGCCTGAGAAGCTTGTCCCTGAGGCCGTCCCTGGAAGCGGCGGCGGCCTCCACCCAAGGGAATCCGGGGCCCGTGCCCATGTAGAGGCCGGGGTCAAACCATGAGGCCGGTGATCGGTCGGCGCCCTTCGCCGGCCTGCCAGCGCCGACGCCTGGGGACGAGCGATCTCGTGCGGGTCACGCGCGGACAGCCCAAACGCCCGCAATCTTATCGATGTGGCTCGGAGCAGATTCCCGCTCGCGCTCCAAGGCCCTCGCCGAGGGCTTGACGATCGAGTCGCGACCTGTCAGCGATGTTTTGTTTTTCTGGCGTAGGCTGACGTGCGGGCTAGAGCTGGGACTATACTCCCTTCCATTTTTAGTACGATCGCAGCCGGCGGTAAAGGATCCATAAAGAAAACGGGCGCTCCGAGGATACTCTTTTTCCGCCGCTTGAGTGGTTCAATCGGATCGTCAGCTGCGGTCGGAAATAAAATTGCAACAGAGTATGGAGCAACTCTTTCCAGAAACTCGCCTTCTGCGCGATGCCATCTTTGATATGCTGGGCTGTGAAACGCCTTCTTAGCATGCGCTGTAGCTCTGTAGTGCGTCCGCAGGTCCCTGACTCAGCATTTTTCGTCGGTTGATAAGCACCGGGAATGTCTATAGACAAGCTACGGTTCAGTTTAACGACACTGACGCCATATTCGGTGCTTAAATATATCGTTGTCGGTTACCTGAAGCTTTATCTGAAATTGCCAGAAATTGTTTTCCGCTTTGACAAATGTTACAACAAAATATTGTCCGCGACAGGGCGAAACAATATCTTCTGAGCTTCCTGACATTGTATCTAAAGCCCAGGAAGTAATTTTTTTTTTTTAAACGGTAATTTAGCCAATAGAGCTTTTTCAAAAGTCCACGCCAACGCGTGTCCGCCATTGCTTGATCACGTGCTCTGAGAATATATTGGACACGAAGTCTGCGTCAATGTTCGGAGTGAACTCGGCTCAGCTCGGTATTGGACACGAGGGCTGCGTCAATGTTCGGCGAGGACTCGGATCCAATCACGCGCTTTGTGTCCAAGCAATGGCGGCCGCCAATGTTGCTCGATGGACTTTTAAAAGGGTCTATTGCACTCTCTCTTCTCTAATAATCAAAATGACGGCGCCCGGAAGAAAATGCAGGGATGTATTGGAGTGCCCATACACTAAACGTAGCTTACTTTGTGACTCTAACTGGGATGAGGAACTAAGTTAAATTAAGAATGCTAAGCTCAGTTACTGAGTTAGACAAATGTGCTCCCAGCCAGCTGAACATGAAACGGAGTTTTCTGAATTCTTCGGTGTGGCAGTGCACGTTTCGCTAAAATACTTAGCTTGCTCAACTTTTCTTCTCGTGAAAGTGTTACGTGAGCTCAAGATTAAATTCAATCAAACAAGTCTTGAGATCGAGGCAGCATTGGTCTTAGTACTAGCGCTTTTGCCGTAATTTTAAAAAAAGAAAACAACTTCAGCTTTATATTCCGTTTTCCCCTAAAGGGGGACTCCGCACGTTTTTTCACTGCCCCCGATTTGCTTGAAATTTTGCCAAACGTACCAACAAACATCGCTAAAATAGTATCCCAAATATTAGGTCAAAATATTGTTTTTTTCGCGAAGTTATTGAATTTACAGTTTTGGTCCTCACCGTGTTTTTCAAACTGAAAGTCTCTACTGGCAAAAACAAGAAAGTGACGTAAATGGAAGGCAGGGCTTCACTCTCTGAACTGTAGAATTTGTTCCTAACGGATTCGAAGCAATTTCATGGTGTAAAATGAATGCTTTGGGAGCTCGCTTCAATACCCGCGCACCAGCACGTTACGAACGATTGGCATATTCTATTTTTTAGACTGCTTGCTCGACTGGCAAGCCTTCCTGCCACTGACGTCACGGCACTGTAAAGAGCGGGTATATTTGAAGGTTGGTTTTTGCATCATTTTCATTTGGCGATTTCACAATAACTATTATTAATTTCACGATACTAAATAGCATACCGGAAAGGGTAAAGGGCGGGGAGTCAGAAAATATAGTTGGTTGAGGTAGCTCAAAAAACACTGGAGGACCCCTTTAAGCTGAGACTAGAATTTCAGCCTTCAGCGCGAGCTCGCTGGCTTCAGCAGTGCTTTGGTTGCGCGTGCCTGCGCGTGCACGGTTGTGTTAGCAAGGGCAGAAATCTCGCGCTGAAGGTTGAGTTTATACTCTTAGCTTAAGGGTGAACGGAGTGCAGTCGGATCCGGATTAAGAGTTCCCTGAGTTACGGGACGCTTTGGCTCACAAATACAAGGCGCGGTGCAGAGGGTGAGTGATTTGAAAACGCGATTGATGCGCTGTACCCAGCGCATTGACGTGCATTCGTAAACTGCATGGGTACTGGGGAAATTGCGTTTACAATCTCTCTAAGAATGTCCACCCACATGCTTCGCAGTTAACAACGCCGGGGACAAATTCGTGCGCTGCTAGAACTATCAGCATTCCGATCACAAACTCACACCCTGAGTATTCAGCGAAGTCCACGGTTTCGTGACTGAATCATTATTTTTTTTTTTTCTGTCAGCCCTCGTTCGGTGAGCTCTGCTTCGTAAGTTTCTCCGATCGCTCTTCATCTGCGTTGATGGGATGTAGTCTCACTGGCATTTTTAGAGCCTGTACTCCAACGCAGCATTTTCTAGTGCGGGCTAACCATTGTAATAGATCTCACCGTGCGGCACATTGATAGTGACATACTTGACTTTCGAAAAGCTGTATATTTCAGTGAAGTCTGTACGGTTTGGGTGTTTTTACCTCAGAGAGATTTTATTTTAAACGGACAATGTTTTGTTAACCGATGGCAACAATTTTGTTTTATCTATATACGGCAGTAATATTGTGACTTTAAGACAATGCAAAATTCAAAATGTAAAAAAAAAACCACAGTTTTTAATTATGTTTGGAAAAGAAATGAACGCATTGTCTCCCGGAGCATACATTTCGACACCAAGATTAGCGGAAACTGCGCGATGTAATAATAGCCTGGTGATCTACTTTATCAAGAACAATACGCTTGGTTGGTTTTTTAACAGTTTGTTCCTCGTGTACTTAATACGATAACCTTTTTCCCCAGCTCAGGTGCACTATATCGGAAATTTGTGATGCCATCTGCCCAATGAAATGACACTTCGCCACCTGCCATAGAAAGAAAATTATAAATATTAATATTGTGCGTGTAACAGCACTCGGCTAATCATTTGTATCTATGTTCGTCACTATATTTCTTTTAGAGCGCAGATTTTAGGCTCCCGTTTCCGTGTTTCGCGACGTCGGCGTCTCCGCAAAGAGTTATTATAATGTACGCTGGAGCTTCAAGTGGCGCTAGTGTGCTGACGCAAATTGAAGCAGACAGCAACCAGTCCAAAATTGACTTCCGGTAATGCATTTCTATGGGAAAGAGTAAGTGCATTTTCTCCCTGCGCTCGATCATAAGGGAAAATATATGAATAATTCGCACGTACTAGGCAGCTTTGACATTTCTCAGTCAGGCCGATGAAATAATTGGTCAGTTACGGCGTTTATCTTTCAAATTCATCGCATTAAAAATGGTGCTTTAACGGCTTCGTACGTGTATATATGTGCAGTGTCAGACACTGTTAGCGCGAACACGACGTCGGCGCTTTTCAGCATGAGGGATATACGTGCCAAACGAACGAAGAACATCTGGAAAGCCAAGAGAGAGGCAAGAACTAAGCAGTAACACTGGATCAGTAACTACCCGTGCATGTGCGATCAAAATAAATAGAAGGTTACATAATATATTCTGATTTTAAGTACGTAAATACCGCTTTATTCTTTCTGCACGTGAAGATGTGCGAAGATGTTTGTTCTGCATTGAAAACATCACCCGAACGCTCGAAATCTTTGAGAACAAGTGCCCGATAAAAGATGCCCGGCAGAAAAAAACAATACGAAGAGACATCTTTCATAGCTCATGTACTTTGTTCTTTAATTGAATGTTTTTATCCGCTCATACACGACGGGGTCATTTTCATATAGTGACAGCACTGCATATTATCAATATATAAGCGTCACCGGAATGCTGGCGAGCCTTGAACACATTTTATTTTCCTTTCGATTGTAATTCCGCTTTGAATAGTTGCTTGTTTTTACGCCTGCTGCGGAACACATGTTTGGGACTGAAATGTATTGAAGTTAAACATCGTTCACTGATGAAGAAAAATCCGCTAAGTAAAGCAATTACACTTTTACAATGTTAATCAAGGTACATATTATTCGGTAGGGCCCAAATAACCAAAGCGTTCCGTGTTATTTTCCGGCGAAGAGACAAAATACCCGCGCGTTTTCCTATAGGAATGCACAGGAACACCGTAAAAGTTGACTGGTTGCTGTCTGCTTCAATCTGCGTCACGGGAGTCGCATACACACTAGCGCCAGTTGAACCTCTAGCGTACATTATAATAACTCTATGCGTCTCCGTCGGCGTCGGCGTAACTGCGCTAAATTTAGCGGGAAAATTGACGTCACGTGACCTAAACACCAATTTAATTCTCCGCTAAATTTAGCGGGCAATTAATTTTGTGTTGAGGTCACGTGACGTCAATTTTTTCGCTAAATCTAGCGGAGAAACTGAATTTGTTCATAGGTGACGTGACACCTAGTCATGTGACGTCATTTTCCCCGCTAAATTTAGCGGGGAAACTGAATTGGTGTTGAGGTCACGTGGCGTCAATTTTTCAGCTGTGGGAGGATGGGAGGATAAGGAGGAGGAGGATGGGCGGGTACGGAGGAAGAGGATGGGAGGGTACGGAGGAGGAGGGGAGGATGTGGGGAGAGGAAGTGGACAGGAGGAGGATAAGGAGGAGAGGAGAAGGATGGTGAGAAAGAGGAGGGGAGGAGGAGGGGCATACCTTCCCCTCCGTGCCCTCCCCGCCTCCTCTTCGAGGGCTGCGCTCTAATTTTGCGTTACAGAGATTTGTAAAGGTCTTTCAATGTTTCTTTCTTTCTCTTTATCCCTTCCTCATGCCTGCCCATACCGGAAACACGAAGCCTATACGCGTTGCTCTAGGTTTTGGCCAGCCAATCTTCGAGTTTGCATGGTGTTTTTTTTTTTGTTTTTTTTTTGTTCTCTTTACTGTTTGCAAGAATGCTACACCCCTGAGAGTTGTCACTTACTTTCTTGGCTTTAAGGGTCTCTCCAGTTTCATCATATCACGTTGCTTTATAGAGGAGAAGACCCGCCGGTACGCTGCAGCTCAGCGAAAGAGGGGGGGGGGGGGGAGTTTCAAAATAACAGAAGTCCCACACCATTACAAGCTCTTCGCATTACAGTGGATGCCGATAGTGATCATCGGGTCTTAAAAAGCATCTAGAAAACGCACACATAAAAAGGCGATAATTTCTTTCGTTTTTCTTTACAAAGTGATGAACGGCAAGACCAAACGGAATTTCGAAAGCTAAACGCCCACCCCGTGTATGCTCTAAGCAAAACACGATTCGAAAAACAAACAAAATTTTCAAGCGTGCCCGTATTGCATAGGAACATTAGAAAGGTCGGGGAAAGGTGATGAAAATATGATTTCGGCAGGCTTGTCGGATATTTGAAACTGGTAAAGCAAAACGTATGTGAGCAATAAAAAAACAAGAAAAGCTGTAAAAAAATTAATGATCGGATACGAACACAGCCAGGTTTGTAGTAACTACGGAGGTAGGAAAGTTCGAAATTTCGACATTAAAACATGAAGCCGTCGACGGACGGGGAACTCCGATAGTTCTTAATACGTTGTTTTCTTTTTCCTTCTACTTAAAAACTTCTTTTTTTTTTCTTAAAATGGCATACATTCCTGACCTTTATTCTTTTTTTTTATTTCTATTTACAGGCTATTATTAAAAACTTCTAGTTTTTAATAATAGACTATGAAGGCTTTAAGAAGGCGTATGTTAGAATTCGCAGATCACATCGCCGTACGAAAGGGATAGCACTTAATGGCATGTAAATGCTGACAAGTCACTTTTTTTTTTTTTTAAGACCACACTACTATTAAGTTGTACGTCCTGCCAAATGATCTGTCGACTGTACAAATGCAGTGTGCTTGACGACTGGTGCACTTGTTTAAGATTCTAGGCTGGCACAAGTGAACATTCATAGCTTGCATACTCAACCCTATTTATATTTGAGCATAGTTATAAACCCCAGAATGGGGATACGGACAAGGGACGTAAACATAAAGGGACACAAACGACGTCTCATTGTTTTTTTTAAATTTTAGGCATATAGGTGCTCTATCAAAACATACATACCTAAAAAGCGATTACTAAACTACGACGGCTTGCTTAGCATGACAGCGCAAGGGTATAGCTGACCGCACAACATTGGGACATCTCATTTTATATTTCTAAAGAAATAATCGTTATTATTATCTCAATTCTTGCAGGGAGACTCCTAAAAAACGCTCTGCGGTAAGCTTTTTTTTAATCTTTTTTCTTTTCGTATTCCAAAGTTAAAAAACGTTTCTGAATCTTGCAAGGAAGCACGAGTCGCGTGCTGTGCCAACCGTTTAGCGCTGCAAGTATCGCCTAATTTTACTAACTCCCCATTACCTTTTCAATGTTTTGCCGAAGAAAACAAAAAATACGATTTAATCACTAAAATAAAATACCGCTTCGAAATTGCCCGAAGTGCAGGTTGTCGCATCTTATATACCCGAAGAATTAGTTGGTTAAAATCAAAATGAAGCAGTGTGTTTTTCTCCAAATTTCATATCAAACACGAAACTATACTTTTACCCCTTCGAAGTTCTCTCTTTTGTAAGCATATTGAGCGCCCGTCCCGCATTATTTGGAAAATAAAGCACAACGTCGGTGCCATCTTACGATGGCACCGACATTGTGCTTTACTTTTTCAGAACAATGCCGAGCTCTGATTGGCTTTGATTGAAAGGATAATGGGTAGACCCGAATGCTAGATGCCTTAAAATCTACCCACTATTTTTTTTTCAGTCAGCCAGTAAGAGCTCGGCGTTCTGACGTCATCGCAACCCCTGTTCAAGAAACAGACGAACTTGCGCTCCGCATAAATATCTTTGCGTCTACCCATGCACTACTTCCAGTCAGAGCCCGGCTCTCTGGTGTTCCTACGCGCTCTCGTCTCCTCCCCTCCCTGAATTTCTTCCTGTATACCATATGAGTGTCAAGTAACCTCATACGGCATCCACTAACGATGTACGTCACTATACAGGACTTTTCTTTTAGGTGACATTGAAAGAGCTCCGCGCTGCGCTGCGCAAGTAGTCCTACGTTAGGTTCCCATCGCTGGATTAGCTGGGATGTCTGGTAGCCTCCTGCGCGCTCCATGGTAAGATAAAACGAAGTATAGAGTACCGGCGTCGATGTCTGTTACGAGTTTCGCGCCACAACGAGCAACTCATTATCTTGCCGCTATTTACGATGCTCCGCCGCTATTTATAGCGGGTCGCATTTCTCGCTCTGGGCGACTTTCATGAATAGAAGGCGATCGCCTCTCGCTGGAGTATCGGCGTACACAACTCACCGATGCCGAACGTCGCCCTGTTTACTTTGCTGGCGTGGCCAACGGGGAGTGCGTTGTGCCTCGTCTTGGAATCCGTTCACCTCTAAGCTGAGACTGCAGTGGAAGCTACGTGTCCGCTGGACCAATCAGCCGCCTCTTTCTTAGCACCTGAGCCGGCTCCCTACGCGGGTTTATGAGCGGAACCGTGATCACGTGGCGAAAGAGAGACGTTTGACTGGTCCAACCAGGGCGTAGCTTCCACCGCAGTTTCAGCTTAGGGGTGAATGGAGTCTAGTGTGTCTTCGCTGGAATCCGCTAGTGTATTTTTGTTCTTACCGAGGAGCTTCCGACTGTCTCGAATGTGATAGAAACCTCTGAAGCGGAAAGGTCGCTTTTTGTTGCTGTCTGCCTTTTATTTATTTTTTCGTGGTAAGAAGACAAGGAACGGTTGATTTCAAAAACAGACACGTTCAAGTTGTTTGTTTGTATTTCGAAGTGGTTTACTGTTTGTTCGATCGTTTCTTTTCTTGCTCGATGTCAGTGACTCGTTGGAGTGGAGGGAGTCTATACCCTGTTTCATATTATGTGGTACCGCAGCGGACGCTACGAGCCACCCCAGGTAAAACCCAGATCTTCGAGGGCATCACCTGACTAGGCGCTCCACACGTCACTCTGCCACTCCTGATGGTCACGTGACATTTATGCGCCACTGAATTGGCTCCAATTGCTCGTAGCGTCCATTGCGCTCCATCGTAAAGCCTTGCTGTTGTAAACGGAACCCTCAACGCGAGCTTTCGACACTTAGCATAATCGAAGACAATCCGCAACTTTACAGGGTGTTAAAAGCTTGGTTTCGGTTGTGAAACGTTTAAGGTTTTGTTGTAGTTGCTCCAAACGCGCAATCGATGCGCGTCGTCTCACACTGCAATGCGTTTCTAATTTCCGATTTTCCCCGCGAATATTTGAGCGATACTGAACCCTTTGTTAGGTAAGCGAGACGAAAGAGTGAAAGGAAGGTGGCACATAAACGGAGCCGATTCTTCAGCCTCAGTAGCAGCTTCATTGATTCTATTTAGACCATCAGTGTAAAACGAGGAGGTTTAGTTGTTCTCGTGCGAATTCATTGTCATCTAAATGCGTATAACACGCAATAATCAACTTAAAAAAAAACTATTTTTTTTGCTTGGTATGGCGACACAGTAAAAACGTAATAATATCGACGAATTTATAGAGCGCAAAGAAGAAACCCGAGCAACGTGCACGAACCAGCGTCTGTGCCAAAATATGTAAATAAAAAAAAAACGCATCAGAAAGACGGAAAGATTTTGAGCAGGAATTTGGTTACCAGTTATCATGTTTCAGACAACCCGCAAAGCTGTGAATGGCAGGGCCAAGAGATACTTAAAGACAAAAGCGGGCTCGTCGAGCCCGCTTCGCCCCAGCCTCTGTCGCACGCAGAAACACGTCGGCTTGCCGCTTCTTGCTCCGCATTTCGGTCAGCCAAGCTAGGCGCTGCTTCCGCTCCTCTGCCTCACTCGCCCGCTTTGCACGCTTAGCAGCGGCATCCGGTGCCTGATGCTGCTTTCGCTGTTCACCGGTTTCCCGCGCGCGTATTGGCTTCCACCCTGTGACGTCGACTCCCTTTCGCCTTTGTCCTTCGCTACTCTCCTCCTCTCCACGTGGTGCGCTTCCCTTTTCACTATTTTGTCCGCAGATGTTTTAATCTAAAATAACATGGGTGCCGTTCCTCAGTCTCGCTCTTCTCCTGACTTTGGCAATCTGTGACTTTTACATGCTGACCTAACACGAACACTAAACTCAGAGTGAGGATGTATGGCACAGTCAAGAGGTCTCATGACAGGACGGGAATTTCAGGGAACTGCACTAAGAAGAAGAACTCTCAGAAAACGTTTCGGTAATGGCGGAATCGCTGAGACCAAGGAACCGAACTGAGACGGATGGTGGTAACTAGAGGAGCAAGGTAGTCTGTCACTTTTTTTTCCCATCAATTTTGAAACTTTTGGATATCACGTCTTATGAATTTTGCTGCCCATAAGATGTAATCTACGCCTGACACCACCCACGTGAAAACTAACATGTTAGACACCTCTTTAAAACCTAAATAGAAACCTTTTGACATGGCAGAAGGGACAAAGAGAGGTTCAAGATACCCCGGCTTCAGGTTAAGTCTAGATCGACTTTTAAAAGACACTGATAAGTTACACTCTTGAGCCTGAAACTAATTTATTTGTTTGTTTAGGCCACTGAAACAAAACTAAACAAATACCTCAACAAGCACATATAACTTAAAAAAGGGTATGTAAAAAAACACAAATAGTTTAATCTGTTTTGTTTGGCATAGCAGCCGGTAAGTAGCAAAATTCATTTCAAAACTCTTGATAAAGTCTACACGGACAGCGGCGCCATACTTTGATTTAGTTATATATTTGAATAACTCCGAAAATTTGTCTGCTGAGATAATGAATGATACGTCAAAGGTGTGTGACGAATGGTAGCTTACTGCCGGTATGGCAGTGAAAAATACCGGTTGCCAACATTTTCCCAAATCCTTTCTTATTCATTTCTTTTTTTTTCATCTCATCACAACAGTTGCTTCCGCCGTTTTATAAATTACACCTCCTTCGGAAGGAATACGCTTGCTTTGTTTTACAACACAACGCGAACACCAAATGCAAGTTGATTAAAAGTTTTATGTCGAAATTAACAAAATGTGCGAATCGCATGATGTGTACGCCTGTGTATATATATATATATATATATATATATATATATATATATATATATATATATATATATATATATATATATATATATATATATATATATTACCTATTCACACTGAGAAGTAGAGAACTTATTGTACTTGAAGTAAAACTGCAACTGCGCTTTTGAATATATTATTTTTTTTACTACAAGTACATTTCAGATGTTTGTGCACTTTATTGAAGTACATTTTTCTTTGAAGAAAAAAGGAAACAAATTATGACAGTCAGCTTACAATACATGTTTCGAGTTATGCTTGTGACAAATGGTTCAAACGACAACACAACCGGTTGGCAAACCATCAGAACGAAGACTTCTTTCTCAAGCCGAATGTCTCCTTAATTGTTGCTTTCCTTTACTACCACCATCAATTTCGTTGCACGGATGTTTGGTATGAACAAGTGCGTACCAAGAAAGATTGCACTAAAGCAGTGTTTGTGTTTTACTATAAAATAACGTTGTGTTTGAAGTAGTTTTGTTAAACTAATTTTTTATTATTTATTTGCTTTTTTGTTACGGTGAGTCCGGTACAACGGTAGGCACTAAAGAAAAGACAATGCCTCACGCAAGTCTCTATTTTTATTACCAATAAAACATGTGTCAACTATGAAAATGATCATGTTTCCAAATAAAACTTGAAAATATTCTTCATTTTAAAGTTATACAACCAATGATAATACGCAGTGTTTTTATTTTTTATTTGTTTTATTTTTGTGGGAACGCTCGTTCTTCCCTAAAAAGCATACTTAAGGTCCTAAGTAATACAGTACAAAAAAAAATCTTAACATTTTAAGCGATGCTTTTATCAAAGAACCAAAATTATAACCGTCTCGGTATTTTTTTTTTCAGCATCATTTGGGTTGTGGTAAGTGCTTTTCGTACTTTTTTTAGAACGCAATAGAACGAAATAGAGAGCACAAGAACCGCAAAAGCATAATTTCGACAGATACTCAACGTGAAAGCAAATCATGCCACCAATTAATGCGTTATAGTAACATCTTCCAAGAAAAACCATACATCTCGCTTAAATTAGTAAATTGATGAGGTGTAATTAATCGATAATAAGAAGATGTCCTAGCTGGTTCAATTTTTGACGGTTTCAGTGTCATTAAAAGCGGTTCTCCCAAAGTACATACTCATTCTTTTAAAGACAAATATATCACAGTTTTAAACACGTAGGCCGACTGAATCTGATTTCATTAAAACATATTATGGCAGCGTCCTCACAACTAAGTAATTGTTCACAGCACGCCTCAGTTTCGAAAATGTTTACCACTTTTGTCTCCCATACCCGTCGCACCTATTTTATTCCTTGGTAAATAGCAGACTTCCTTTTTAAAGCGAAAGCTCTAAGGAGCTCATGTCGCGCCGACCTCGGTGGCGTGCCAGAAAAGCCGGTGGCGTCCCAGAAAAGCCGCGAAAATCCTGATTCATCGATAAGGTCATGACTTCACAGCAACATGACCTCCCGCGGGAATTTTAAGCAACCCACAACGTTCACATGAAACGTGACGTGACGCGTGGAATGAAAGTGATCAAAACATGTCGTGTAATGCGAATTGAAGGTCGCCGCATATCTCAAAGGATTTCACTTTATGGAGTAATTCATTTGCCTTAAAGGAAACATTTGAAGAATTTTTCTTTTAAGGCCAGACACTCCACCGACTAGGCCACGCAGACACGCTGGCACGGCTTGGGAACAAGCTGGGGTTATATGTGTAGCTATCGCGTTCCACTCTTAAAGGCGAAGCTTAAGCGCCCTTTTTTAATTTCTGCATGCCCCCCGCGTCATGCACTTTTAGAGACATCGATGACGTAAATGCCCTGTTTGGTGCCACGACCACGCGCAAAATCTGCTTAGAAAAAAAAAGCAGGCCGTTCCGAGAGATCAAGAACGCGAATCCAAAGCAGTTGTTCCCTCGTCCCCGAAAATAAACAAATATCCTCTAAACTCTTAAAGGGCGTGCGGCCGTAAAGCGGTTTCGAGGAGGCTACGCTACTGCGGGGTCAGTCCCGGCTTAAAGAGGGGCTGCAAAAAGACGAATAAAACCAAAAGCTGCTTTGAAGGGCAGTGTCAAACACGAACGTTCAGTAACGACTTTAGTCTAGAGCGTCAGATAATGACAACATGGATTTCCAGAGGTAGGACGGGCTGAATAGGTGCACGCATTGGCGTCACGAGGGGGGGGGGGGGGGGCGGGGGGCGGACCGCCCCGGGTGCAGCACTCCGGGGGGTTTCGCGGCGGGCCACGAGAAGGAGGGGGGGGGGGGGTGTCGCGGCGGGCGGCGGGTGGCGAACCGGGGGGGGGGGGGGGGGAGATTGGTGGCGGGCAACGATCCGGGGGGGGGGGGGGGGGGGCGTGTCGCGCCACCGCCCCGGGTGTCGCTGGCCCTAGTGACGCCACTGGGTGCACGTGACCTTTCTGATCCTTTTAAAGGGGCACTCAAGTGGTTTTTGAGTTCGTGTTTTGATGATGACAGCTGAATTTTAGACCCCCTAAGTATCCCTAAAAACCAAAAAATATAGTCATACGGTTATTATTTCTTTAATAAAAATGTAATTGAAGGCCGCCAAACCTCGGATTCACCCGAAAACGAAACCACTCTCATTGGTCCTCGCACGCTTATCAAAAGGATCTCGGGCCAATGGCATTGGACGACGTTCCGTCGCGCAGTAATCCCGAGGTAGCCGCGGTAGCCGCATCGGCCGAACCTCTTTGTCATTCGAGCTTCGATCATGGCGGAGTTCTCTACGCCCGAGGACCTGACGCCGTTAGAGGTTGAAATTCTTCGGCGGACAGCCGACCTGGGGATGATTTCCTATGACGCCACTTCGACGTGCGATGTGGACGATAGCAGCGCTTCGGAGTCATGTTCGGGTTCCGAGGACGGCGAAACGCAGACCTTTTCGGGCATTCTTCGATTTGCGGTTGGGGCAAGTCGTAACCGAACCAACGTTTGACATCGCAGCGTTACCTCTGGTACGTGATGTCAAACGATGTCGCCACGTTGCCTTTCGCCTCGGGAAGACGGGGGAAAGACTGGTTCAGACATGTGCAACGAGCGCGTACCTACGACTGCGTTTGTTGCGACCGGAACGACCGCTCTGCGCCGCGCGTACACACACCTGCAACCACTACAACAAGCGCAGCGGGTCGTCAGCACGGCGACCGCTTCTATACGCGGCCGTCAGCTGTTTCAGCGGCCCCTCTAAAAAGGGGACGCACTGCTACTCAATGCCGTAACCGAATATAGACAGACGTCCAACAGTTGTCTATAGCCTAAAGCTTTATTATTTTGTTTTCTTGATACGCTTGCAGGGTACAGTGGATGAAAAAAAGATGCAGTACGCCGTCTTGGACGATCACGACTCTAATACACGACATTGCAATAGTACAAATATCGCCACACGCCTTTTCTACGATTATAAAAGACAATGTAATCTTAGCAGCGATATAGCAACGTAGAAATATGATTTCGTGATCAGATAGACGTTGCGAGCGTTCAGGATTGCTAACACTAATCACTTCTCTCCGGTGATGAAAACGCGTGAAAATTCGCATCCTTTATACGGTACGCGCCAGTAATACCTTGAACTTGAGCACACGCATGAAATGCGCCAAATAAGAAATCCGGGCGATGTTCGAGGACACAAATGCTTAGAAAGCACCACTGTAGTCGAAGTAAACAAACACGACGGCACGGGCGTTTCTGCTGTCTTGAGAGTGCCGCCACGACATCGCCGCACGAGTAGGTGGATCTTCCCTTTTAGTACGTGCTGGGTTATCATAGCGACACACGACGAAAATTCACAGTCAAGGATAGCGCTTTTACGCGGAACGATGAGCTTTCACCACGCCGTCCACGTCGACGACCACCACCGAGGCCTGGCCGGCCCGCTACCGACAGATACGTGCGCTTCCGCGCATCCCGGGGGAGCGGAAATTCACCCCCCGCGAAGGAAGGCAAGGAGAAAACGTAGTCCCTTGTTTGTGAAACGATAATTGCAGTATCGCGTATTCTAAACTAGAAATATTTTACGTCTTTTGAAATTGTCATGCACGACATATTTAAATGAACTGAAAATTGTTTCTTTAGCGAAACTTTACAAAGGCCGCCAAAATTTTCAAACATACGATAATTTCATTGGTCCTCGCAAGTACAGAAAAGAGTCCGCACGTATTTTAT
Source organism: Ixodes persulcatus (assembly GCA_013358835.2). NCBI lineage: Eukaryota > Metazoa > Arthropoda > Arachnida > Ixodida > Ixodidae > Ixodes > Ixodes persulcatus. The sequence goes on from JABSTQ010009715.1 coordinate 837,354, forward strand.
TCCTGCGTGATTAATAGACGGTTCTGCCTTCTAAAACTGAAGATACTCATTCACTGACACTTCCTTAACGCTATCGCACCAAAAAGTAGCTTCTCCAAAAACTGCTTGAGTGCCGCTTTAAGCACGTGATTCTCATTTAAATTCTTGCTTTGAACACCCGTAAATTTGTGGGGCGTTCATATATTCATACCTGGATGCTAATTCATACCTGGATGCTAATAAAACAATTAGGAAGATCACGCATGGTTGTTGCACGTTCTTGTCGTTTCGGTTCCCTATTCGCTGAGACCTATGACGTCATCAACAATAGAAAATGTGCTCAAAATTCTTATGTACAATATGCATCAGAGGTCTTCTTTAATATATTGTTAATAGGTTTTAGAGTCCCACACATTAGTTCCAGCAAACGCGATAAAAATTAAAATAAAATAACCAGAAACGCTTTTAAGCATAAAAGCCTAGGTAGCGGAAGGCATATGCGCTATTCTCAATTCCATTAATCCCCGCAAAATTGCTACCTGGCTTCCAGATGTGCGGTGCGCACGACGAAGACAAACGATTATTAATGGCTTCAGTGCTAAAGAATATAAATGGGACAGGGACCGACAACGAGGGACAAATTAATTGAACTCGTGGCATGCAAAAATAAAAGTAAAGACTCGAAAGAAGCCTGAAATAATGCAAACTAATTTGATACCTCTCTTTTGCGGAAGGTAAACTACAGTGGGGAAGACTATATATCATTCTCAGTTCTACCTCTGCTCCCCGATTGAAGGCCAAACATCGACGAGTTATCTGCACTAATTAGGTGCATCCTGCGGGTCAGCTGACTTTGTTAGGGAGCATCCGTGTTAAAGCGAAAAAATATAGACTTTTCGAAGATTATGCGAAGTCTGTATACTTTGGTCCTTATGGACCGAATTCAAAAGGACATGTCCCCGTTAAAAAAAAAAGAAACCTATTGACGAAGTTTTTACTAATAGAACTAAGCACGGTTCTTTCGTGCTCTAAAGCCGGGGTCACACTGCTTATTCATCATACAAAAGACAGTCTCCAAACACGAGTCACCGCGTTATCAATGGTTCGAATGACGTGTGCCAAGTTTCCTTCTTGGACTCACTGCCATGCAGCATTCAAAGAACGGATCCCGTGGTGACATCGCGTTTGCATCTGTATGCAAACTGTCTTTTGTATGATGTTTATGCAGTGTGACCCTTAAGTGACGCCCCAAGCTCCCGCTGACAGCGCAAAGTTCTAGGGTACGATCATCAAAACGGCCCTAATGCCATGTGGCGTGTTCCAACGGCCTGATTGGTGCAAAGGCTCGTAGAGGACTCGCATCTTTGGACCGCAGACAAATAGAAAGGTGGGCAAGACCGCAATTCATAGCGGTATGTGCATGGTACCTGGTTTACGTTAAAGTATTCAACAGCCTTCAGGACTATAGTTCGTTTCATCTTAAGTCCAGACGCAGCCGACGCTACCACCTAATGGGACTAATTATAAACAGCGTCAAAAACGCAAATCACTAGGCCTATTTTTTGTTTATGATTGGTTCAGCGATGACAGAACAGGTACAGAAACCTGACCAACACCACGATTGTGGGGTTTTGATGCTGTCTGACTCGTGCCTTCAGCTCGTAGTGTCGGCAGCGTCTGGCGACGTGAAACGAAGTATTGGAGGCATGCGGCGGTATTTCGTTTTAACGGGGGACTGCCGCAAATAGAGGTCGTTTTACATATGTATTTGCACACGGAGATGTGTATATCGACTCCAAAATGCGTTCATCTTGTTTACGCACTCAACATAGTGTGGCAATATGGTTCTTGACATTGCATGACGATCGCACCAGCACCACACTAGTCCCCGCGAAAGAGAAGAAATCATTACGTACCTGGCCCTAGCGTCCCAAAAAGAAAGCAAACAGCAAAAAAAAAAAAAAGAAAGGGGGAGAGAAGAATAGAGAGGTATAAGTCGCTTTAAATTTGGCACCATGCGAATTCTTAGAACTGAAAGCATCACAGAGTGCGGACTACCGCCGCATGATTTTGCACACAAACACAATTCAAGGTGCTGGTTGGAGTTCCGAGAAAAGACGTATCTAGTGTCACCCTCCAAACAAGAAACGACAAAAAAAAAAAAAACAACAACAAGAATCAACATAAAAAATGGTGTCGAAATTCGAGTGCCCGTGCACGACTGTTCCACAGGGTCAATTTATTTCGGTTACAAACAACACAAAATATTAGCCACTACGCAGTCTACTGAGCTGGTTTCAAACTACTAAACCAATAGTCCCATTGAACTGTAGCCACTACCAGGTTTAATCATGAGCCACTTAGACACCACGTGCTATACGATCCCGCATGAACATCAGAGCGGAGCGTGCCCGTCAGAGCAGTATTAAACGTGTTTTTTTTTTTTTTTTTAACTGGCCAGTGTTTGACTTTGACGGCCCGTAGCTTTGGCTTTAGTCTGTTGTAGTGTGAGACAAAATATAGATCGACAGGCGCCGTTTGTGCCGACCGAGAAAAGGTGAATATTTGTCCGACCCCGAGCAACCTTTGGCAGAACCACCCGATCATAAAGGTTGTATTATGACCAATTGTACACACTACAGAGAGCATATTTGTCGCTCCTCTGCGGGAACATAAAACAATATAGCCGTATATACACACACACACACACATATGTATATATATATATATATATATATATAGCGAACTGAAAAAACTCAGTGAGAAATAACAAACAGCAGGAGTTTGATCAACAGTTTGGCCGAGATACGCGACTTTGTCAAGAGATGACGTACAGAGCGCGACACTGTTAGCGCGAACAAGCGATCGCCGCTTTTTCAAGCTTTTCTCTTTTAAACCAAGGGATGTCATCGAAGTTATTATTGCTACGGAAAGAGCTCATTTAGTTTTATAATGTAATCGATAAAATTTCGTGTTCACTAATACTATTTAGAAGTAAAATGCGAAAATGCGCCGATGTCGTGTTCGCGCTAACAGTGTCGCGATGTGTACAAGTGAGGACATATCGCTGCAGAAAAGAAGTTCAGAATTGGGGAAAAAAAAAACAACGTAAAAAGAGAAATGCAAATAACAAAAAAGTAATAGCAAGGTACGCGTTCCTACGAAGCAAAAAAAGCTTTACATAAGCCCGCTCCTTCTGCGAGGTGGCAAAATACAAAGTGTGTTTGAAAGCCTACCGCAGTGGCTACAATAGGCCGTAAACGGGCGACGTCTTCCTTGTTGATTGCACCTTGTCGCCCAGCGAGCCGATGCATCCCCGCGACGTTCGCCCCGTCCCCGTCTGGGGCGCCGCGCGTGTCAACGAGACAAGACAAAACAAAAGTTAGCTTCTTATTTTTGATTCTCAAGAAAAAAAAAAAAAGGACGAGAGTTAAAGGGGTGGGGGGGGGGGGGGATACGTTCGTGAGATGTGGTTAATGAAACACGCGTGTAAGGGAACATCACGGTTCCACGGAACAGCATCCACAATAAAGGAGTCATAATAGAATAATCACGTGGTTCAATTCCAGTCGAAAAAACTTATAAAAAGCTGGGGTTGGTTAAAATGCTCTTATTGATGCAGGTGTTCCTGGACTCTCATTTATTCCTTTTTTCATTGTATTGATTTTGTATTTGAGGTATGACACTCTCTGTTCGCGATCCCGGTTTGATCTAAATCCAGTTTCCAGTAGTTTCACAGATAATTCATCGAAAGAATGCTCTGAGAGACGGGTGTGTTTTGAAAGAGGGAGGCTTGGATTGTATTTAGAGTGAACTCCGTGGTTGTTGAAGCGTAGTCTAAACGCTGTCAAAGTCTGCCCTACGTATTGCATTTCGCATACTCTACGCTCAAGCAAGTACACTACGTTTGAAGAGTTCATGTCAGTTCCCCTTGCAGGCGTGTTTCATAAACCACATCTTACGAACGTAATCCCTCCCTCTTACCCTTTCGTCCTTTTTTTTTTTTTTTGTACAATCGAAAGAAGGGTCAATTCTTCTTGTTTTTTTGCGATGTTTTTTGCTTTTTCGGTTTCTTTGACAGGCGCGACGCCCTGGGCGTTACGCGTTCAAGCGCACTTTGTATTTCGACTCCCCACAGGAGAAGCGGGCTCAAGTCAAGGTTTTTGCTATGTGGGAACGCGTATCTTGCTATTACAAACGTCTTTGTTTTCTTTGTTTTTGTATTTCTGTCGTTAAATTCTTTTTTCCCAATCCTCAACTTCTTTGCCGCAGCGATATGTTTTCACTTGTAAGTCATTTCCTGGTGAAGCCGAGTCTCTCGGCGAAACTGTTGATTCAACTTCGGCTGTTTGTTGTTTCTCACCGTGAGTTTTTCACTTTGTTCTGTATACGCCTTCGGCCCCTTCGCTCCTATGCCACCATGCCCACTATACTGTATATATATATATATATATATATATATATATATATATATATATATATATATATATATATATATATATATATATCACATTTACGACGTCTGATATTTTTCTGTTTCTTATTCCTTAGTTCCTCTAATGTTCCCAACAGCAATCTTGTTTTAAAAAAAAGAACGTCTAAAATGCAATAAATTAACAACCACAACAACAAAAATTTCTGTGTAGAATATCGAAACAGCCAAGCCCAATTACGCGATCACAATTTTTTCTTTTTCTTTTTTCACTTTTGACGAGTGGTGTAAAGCCTGCCCCTAATACTTAACTCTAAAACAAATAAATGAAAAAACACGTGCGTTTACTTTTTTGCAGAACACTCGGAGAGTCATTCGCCACAACGTACGGAGGCAGCTCAGCGAATGACGATGCCAAAACATATGTTTAGACCAAAAAACGCAGTCTGAGTTTTGACATTACAGTGCAAAACGTCACACTTGCATTGCTTAATGTCAGAACTCATACTGCGTTCTTTGGTAAACATGTGTTTCGGCATCCCCATTCGCAGAGCTGCCTCGTTAAGTTGCGGTGGTTGGCTCTCCGAGTGTTCTGCGGGAAAGTAGACGCACGGGCTCTTTTGAGAATGCAGCCAACCTCAGGGAGCAACAAATGTCGTCTAAAGACAACCCGTTTCTCGGAGCGCACAGTCCCACCGGACGGACGAGATACAAAGTCAGGATTGCAAATATATTATGTTTGCAAATGCAACCGGCGTCAGCGCTCGAACGACACCGAAAATGACAACGAAAGTTCCGTAACCCGTTTTTGGTTTTGTAATGTATCTAAAGTAATTAACGTTTGCGTTGGTGTGTTTATTATTGTTGTTTTCAATTACTTCACATTTCAAGAGACTCTTAATTGACATGGTTCAAGATTGGCATTTTGTATCAGATCTAAAATATCCGAACTGTCACAAAAGGCATAGAAAAAAACAAACGAGACTACTTGAACCTGCCCACAATTAACAAAAGAAAACTTTCTTTTAAATGAAACTAATTGTTCATTTGATTTTTTAAATTTAGCGCGACTGAAACTTATATAACCTAAGAGGAATGCGCGTGGGGGCGACATTTGCTAGTGTTATTTAAAAAAAAAATAATTTAAGCACCAGCTCAGAATGTTTTACAGCGGATACAGTTTTCACTTGGGCTGTTCTGCACCATAAACGGTTTGCGTGCATTTTCCCGTTATTTTTGTTTCCGTAAAACGAGTCCAGTGACCCAACATTTTCTCGTAATGCCGGACAAAAGTTGGTTTCTAGCGTGATGCTACGCCATAAAACGGCCCAGAATGCGGAATAAAAAAAACCTACAGCAGCACTATAAAAAAAAAAACAACATCGTACCTTGTCTCTAGAGTATGTCACATCTGCGTCACTGTAGTGCACTCGAAGCATTTATACGAGCAAAAATCGCGCACCGAGAAAGTCAGTGACCCCTACCATCTCGTAACCTTGTCCCTGTAGTGCAACAAACGACGTTTTATCCCGACGACAGTGCAAAATATCTATCTTTTTTTTTTTTTTTTACAACCCGGCAAATGTTGCGCAGAACCGCTGGCTTAAACTCATGTTCGTTTAGGCCTCTCTGTCGACGCCCAAAACGTCGAAAAAGTTGCTTACAGGAAGCATTTGATGTGTGAGAGGTGAGGAGTTGCTTGCTCGTTTTTAGTCCCTGTGAGCTTAGGAAACACATAACGTGGCTTATTGTGTCCAAGTTTTTGTCTTTGTGATTGCTTCTTAGGCGTCCTTATCGGCTAGTAATGCAACTTTATTGCGTGAGTATCGATAATTAGATTCTTGGGACAAGTCATGCCTGGCGTTTCATAAGCTGCCTATCATTACGGTGGGATGATACCCTTAGCGACAACATTCGTCGAAGTCCTTGACGTTGGTTAGGGTATGAATACTCTCGGCAGTTGCGCATGCTCGTATACGGGATGCTGCAAACCTTCGAACGCCTTCAAACTCGTTCTAACTGTGAACAGGGGCAAAGGTTGGGCATCGACCCACGAATCAATTCCAAGCAGAGCTCTCTGTTCCGACATCCCCGCGATTAGCAAGCTTGACTTCATAATATAAACCCACGGACAGGGGGAAACAAAATAATGGACAAGGCGACAAAGAATCTAAATTTTCTCAGTTATTCTTCTCTCGGAGTTTATAGACTATGACGTTTTCTAACAATCTCGCCTGCATACTTTCGCTCCTTGCAATTTTCCTTCAGGAAGCGAGGCTTTAGTTCTCAAACTGAAATTTGGCGTCGTCTTGTCCGTTATTTTATTTCTCCTTGTCTCGGGGTTTAGATTATGATGTTTCCTAACAAGCTCACCTTCATACTTTAGCTCCTTGCAAAAGCTTGACTTCCTCGTTGTATGCTTAAATCGAAAGCATTAAATGTACCATGGAGCGGAGCCGACGGTGTTCGTAAGCTCGAAAAACGGCAGAGGCATTCCCTTCGCGGAACGGCTCCTAAAATGGCTGCGACGCGGCCGGTGCGCCCGATAGTTCCAAGGAACGCCACCGCACAGAGCGGCGCTGCTCCCGTGCGCCGCCGCAGCAGTGTACACCCGCAGCTCCCCAAAGCCGGCCGGCCGGCGTCCGCAGAAGCTGCCCTGCTGGCCTCTGGAGAGGATAGCGGGGCGCACAGCTTGTAGGAATACGCTGTGCATACGAATGCTTTTCATTTTTACTCGCACGCAGTCTTAAGCGTCCTCCTGTATTTTTTTTTCTTCTTGCACTTCTTTTTGTTTACCTCAAAGCAAAGTTAAGACACGTGAACCGTCTAGACGGTCTATTACGCATTCCCTCTGGACCCAAACGACAGGGGCTTTGATATAGAACGCGATGATGCACGGAATCGCCAGATTTACGCAATAATCCTGCGCGCAGTCAGTCCCACATGTTGCCACTTCTGCCGACGAGCGTTGCGAGAGACGTCTGCACGACCACACCAAGAGCGGACGAAATCGAAATTGCGAATCCCTTTGTACACATGGAGTCGTCGTCGTCGTTGTCGTCGTCGTCGGTCCCGATCCTAAACGACAGCTTAAGAAAACGTCTGGCCGAAGAAGCTCGCACCCGGTTTCTCGAAACCCAAACACTCCAGTTCGCGCTTACGCAATCTGGGGCTCTGGCTGCAAACGCTTGCGCGTAACCTGACAAAGAAGTCTGAAAAAATAAAATTTACAACAGCCAGTAGAACGTGACTTGAATGTGCATAGCAACAATTGGGGACATTTTTGTGCTCGTGAAAGCATTGCCACGTTTTAGAATTTCACTGGAGAGATTTCCCTGCGTCTGCCTCTGGACTGGCTCGAACTGGAGCCAAGAAACAATTTTTTTATACATTCGCTAAAAACTTCCGAAAATAAATCCTTCCTTTTTAATAATCTAGAAAACGTGCATTGGTATTTTTTTAGCACACTCTTGCAGTCACAGAAAAAAAAAATTGTAAAAAGCAAGTAGCGTTTGCCAGAAAAAACAAAAACAAAACAAGTATAGCAAAAACCTATTTTCTCGATTCGCCCCTAGGAAACGCAGTCACATAATCTATTGCACATGTTTTGCGGGAAGTGTTTATAATAGCCACTCGCTGAGGTTGGCCATGGCGAGGGCACGTGCTGTACTCCAAGCATTGCTAGAGTTTTGTTTTCATTTACCACAGCGATTGAACGCAAGTTCCAACACGAATGTTTGCAAAGCATTGACTGTCATCAAGACCAACTTGAGGCAACGTTAGCCCAAGTCGGTACAACGTTATTACAGTTTCTCTTTATAGCACGACTATCTTTGAAGGAAAGAGAGACAATAAAGAATCGGAAGCTCTGCGCTTTCTGGGATAGTACACTACGCACGTGGCACGAAATACGGTAGAAGAAAGCGACATCGAGCAATCTAAACTGCAATATTAACTTTAAAAAATAGCGCGCGCAATAAAAATATTGTTCCCAGTCTATTTCATGGTAAGTGACAGGGAGTAACAAAAAACAAAAATGGCTGTGTATCTAAACTGTATTTTATGACCCTTTTATCTCAAATTTACATTGGACTATGCTGCGACGACACGATTTATATTTGTTCCTAAAGCGTTCACATGGAATTCAGAAAATATGGGCACCAAGTTTCACCATCAGATTGCTCGGGAGGAAATAACCAATGAAAACATTTTAACTTGACAGCGGTAAGGAGCTCTGTTCGCAGAAAATCCGGCGTCGGTGGCGTGACGGGAAAAGACGGCGTCGGTGGGGTGCCGATAAAATCCTGGTTGATCGATAGGGTCATGACGTGACAGGCCCATGACTTCGCGCGGGAATTTCAAACAAGCCGCAAGGCGCACGTGAAACGTGATGTCACACGTGGACTGAAAGTGATTAAAAAACATGGCAAGTATTGAGAACTTAAGGCCGCCGCATGTCTCAAATTATTGTACTCTATAAAGTAATTAATTTGCCCTAAAGACAAATTTTAAGAATTTTAGGCGGGGTTTGAAACTGCGATTTTTCGGTTGCGAGCTGACTAGGTCACGCAAGGCACTTCTTTTTTTATATATTGTGTGAGCAAGGCACGCTTACACCGCTTGATAACGAGCGGGAGTTCATATGCTTATATGTTCCGCTATCGCTTTCCACTCTTAAAGGTGAAGCTTAAGAGTTCTCCAAGTTTTTTTTTTTTTTTTTAGATACGAGAAAAACAGGATTGTATCAAACGTACTCATACTCTCGTACTCATGCACTTTCTCGCAGCCGAGGCAACATATTGAAAAACAAAAAAAAAGGCAAAAAACGACAACAACAATTAGACGTGTGCATATTTAATTTGGCAACTTAAAGTGGTGAACAGCATTGCAGGTCTCTAACAATTACTAGGAAACTAAAAAAAGAGAGAAATAGTCGAAGGCGACAGTAAAAACGAAAAATAATTTGGTCATAGCTATCAATATCGCTACGTAAAATATGCAAATGGGGCGGCCAATCTTGATGCAATTATTTATGTACAGAAACGTATCCTGCGACAACCAACGAGAACGCCATTAGTAGTCGCTATGGTCACATGACTGCTGATTCCAGCCAATGGGAGTGAGGCGCCACCCAAGAGGAAGCCCTACTTCGGCGGAGACACTAATGCAATGAGCCTCAAGGTTTAAAATAGGTCAATACAATTAAATACGCCAAACTTTGTGCGCGAGACATGGACTGCCAATTTTATCTGACGGTGGCGACGTGATCATTGTGCTCACGTGGCGCTGGTGACGTTACTTCTATTACATTTTTTTTTTAATGTCAGGGGCTTTTTTGCAAATGTTGATTTTTTCATTGCCAGTCAGATATTCAACGCTAAAAAGAATGAGGTCAGGATAACATGAAGTTTCTTCAAGCAAACGTGGAGTTCAAATGAAGACAACTACTCTGAAAAGCCTGTCGCTCATTTTTTTCCTAACTTTTTTTGTTGCTGTTCTGTTCTAAGATGTCGAATCTGGCCGCCCCTCACGTTCGGCGAACGTTTCCTGCGTCTTCACCGTCTGTCAGTCGAGAGACAGTTCCGCCACGATTTGCCCAATTTTTCGCTTCTCTCCTGTTTAGTTTAGTCAGTTCTTTTTGCTCCCGTCCCATCGACGTGCTCCGGAGACGGGAGATCCGAGATTGGTATTGATTTGAGCGATACTCCGAGCGTAGACGCGTTCTGAGAAAGAAAAATCCGCGTCTTCCCAACAAAAAATCTGCCTACGCTCACTTTTAGAAATACATGAACGCGCCAGTTAGAGGAAACAAGATGCCGCGTACGTGCCAACTGTACCAAAAAGAAAAAAAAAATAAAGAAAGAAATAGCTGCTGCCTTGAGGCAGCATTTGAGATCACGCTCAGAAAGAGATTATAGGCAATATAGGATTAATGAGAATTATATGTATTTCAGATCGCATGTTGCTTTGGTTTTCAAGCACAATTGGCTTGTCTCAACTCTCCTAAATTTAGAAACAATTTGAAGTTTGTTTGCTGTTTGTTTAATATCGGTGATGTTTAGTTTTTGCGGTTTATTGCTCCAAGTGTCACATGCCGTATGAAATGCATTATACAATTTTTAATGCTGCGTTTATCACAACTATGAGTTGTAATATACAGAACACGCGAAAAAAGTGGGCAAACATGACAGACCGATATTGTAGGTGACAGATTAAATCGCAATGTATTGGAAGAAGATACACTCTAAAAACATTCCGTGCGTCTACGTTCTCGCACAACACGCGGAGAGTCAATCACCGCAACTCAACGAGGCAGCTCAGTGAATGACGATGCCGAAACATATGTTAGGCCAAAATGCACAGTTTGAGTTGTGACATTAAACAATGCAAGCGCGACGTTTTGCATTGTTTAATGTCACAACTCAGGCTGCATTTTTGGGTCTAAACATATGTTTCGGCATCGTCATTCGCTGAGCTGCCTCCGTAAGTTGCGGTGATTGGCTCTCGAAGTGTTGTGCGGGAAAGTAGACGCACGGGCTCATTTTAGAATGCAGCCAACCTCAGGGAGCAACAGATGTCGTCTAAAGTCAACCCGTTTCTCGGAGCGCACAGTCCCACCAGATGGACGAGATATAAAGTCAGGATTGCAAATATATTATGTTTACAAATGCAACCGGCGTCGTAGAAAACAATGACGGCTGAATCATGTCTGGGTTGAAGTACAAGTCTAAGCTAGGCGCCTACTTGAACCCCAGAAAACTTGATACAAGTTTTCTAGAATATCCTTGCCTTACTGGTAGTGTCAGCACTCCTTAACATTTCGGTATCGCTTTGCCTTTTTATTGCACTCTATACACTAATAAATTTGGTTCATTGTTGCTGTTTAGTGGCAAGAAATCCCGAATTAGTAAGCTTAGAGCTGAAATGACAATTTTTGTTTTTATTTTATTCAGTTTAGGACAGCAGTATAGTCAATTGCACGATGAAGCTTTACCTGACACGTCAGTGGAAAATTTTTTTTTTGTCGTTCTAACGACGACATTTTTACACGTAGGACGTTGACAGAACCCTAAGTTGGCTGAAATTTACGGTTATAACTTATACCAGAAGCTGGAAGAGCCCGCCGTGCTCTGTTTGAATCATGCCTTTGTTTACGCATAAAACAAGTGTGTGTGTATGTTTATACAGCCTGAACTTACTCTGCTTCAACGGTCGACTTGTCTCTCAGCTGTAGATGAGAAATTCAGCCAGTGCGGTTAACCTGGGGTCTTTAACATGCACCACGCAGTAGTCGTGCACCACGCAGTAACCTGGGGTCTTTAACGTGCACCACGCAGTAGTGATACATAAACCGCACGCCGCTACGATGCTCATCCAGATCGAAACGGGCAGGGGTGGGGATTGAACCCAGGATCCCTGGGTTCTGCAGCGCGTGCTTTCGCTCGACGCTCTCTGAGCTGGTGTGCGCTAACCCACTTGGCCACCGATTTTTGTTTTATTGCGGGAGAAAACACAAACACAGAACCAGGCACGTTAAGACATAAGGCAAGGATAAATTGGCCAGCCAGAATTTGGCTAGATTGGTGTGTTCAAACTTTTTTCATTGTCAAAGCCCTTCGATGCGCGGTAGCTACTCAAGTACACATTGGTTGGCCTTCTGGACCTCAACAAAAGAAAAAAATATTCTGCCGGAAGTACTGTCGTGCTTCCCGTGGCACGGCCATCTCCGCAACCTCCAGGTTCTGTGCCTACAGAACAACATCACACGGTCGAACTGTACGCAACCTTCATTTCCCACCGAAAGGTACCTGATCCCATGTGGGTTTAGTAGTAAACATTTCTTCAGGGTGCGCTGGAGGAGATCCCACAAGAAGATGCCGTCCCAACACTTCAGGGAGACATGTTCAGTTAGTTTTCTCCGGCCTCGTACATAGAAAACAATGGTCACCCCACTGGACGAACAGACCCCTTTCTTCCGTCTAAGTCTTTACCGCTAAAGTGCCGGTATGTAATTTAAAGAAAAAAGGTTTCAACACAGGTTGGCGCTAACATACTTTTGACGTCGTGGCCAGGGCATGCAGTCTACAATGCTCTGTACATTGGAACAAGGAATACAACGTCACAACTATCCTTGTACAATCTTTTGCGTGCCACTTTACTCAAATATTTGAAAGATTAACGGTCCGCTAAATATCTGCATGACGACACTAATTTTTCTAAGTACCGATGGATACTTTATGGAACACTGGACGAAGAAACAACAAACTCGGACAAAGCCCGCTCCTGTCTTACTTGTAACAGTACGAGAGCTAGGAGGACCAGACCGACCTCACGGCTCCTTCCTTCCCAGGTCACTGCCACACGGGTAGTCTGCTCACTCTGCCGCTCACTGCAACAGTCTGTCGCGTTCCTTATGTATCGAAAATGCGGCTGGATGTCAACGTCCCTCCAGCCCGTCCCCGTTTTCCACCTGCGCTCCAGCTGGCGCAGCCATCATTCCTGGGAGACCTCCGTGACGTCTTCGCCCACTAGACCACCGATACACCTTTTTACGCTTATTATATCCACTCAACGCACAATATAAATAGCCGGTTCTACAGGAAGTCTGCTTTCTTTCTAAAGTCACCAACAGGCAATTTAAGAAATGCAGGGCTAATGCGGAGCGCAAGTTCGTCTGCTTCTTTTGCAGGGGCCCGAGGCAGCCTGCTTTGAGGCCTACCTTTATTATTCGATCAGATCCAATTAGAGCTCGGCGTTCCGTCGTCACCACAACCCCTGCAAAAGAAGCAGACGAACTTGCACTCCCCCTTATGTTCGCGCCCCTTGCTTCGTGATTTGTTCCCTGTCATTGCTATCGGCTAATACAGCAATTTTATTGGCAGCCGAGCGGTTACAACATGCCCGGGACACGCCGAGCCCTGCGATTCTTAAGCTGTCAGAGACTATATATAGGTACATAGTTGTCGTTTGGTTCTGGTTTCGGTTTTAGGTTGAGAAGCATCGATACTACTATTACCTACAACATCGTCGCTATTAAATTATGCCAAAACACTTTTCCCGCTTTGAGCGAACATATCTCAGACATTGATCCTGTCCGTAATTTCGTGCAATTTAATAACTCGGTTCTAGTCTTTTTTTTTTTTTTTTGCTAGTGGCGGTGATGAGCATGTATAGTACACACGGTGTCCCAATAAAACTGTACTTGGTTTTGTTGCACCGCAGAAATAAACAGCGCATCGCGAAAAGATAATTCTCCGTCGAAATGTAGCGCCAGCTAGTGGTCCGAATCTGAAGTCAAAGTTTCAGAACTAACCGTTCCAGGGTTGGACAAAATATCCTCCAAACCATTTGGAGATACGAATACTGGTATACATGGCAAAATCATCTGAAACTCTGATGATGAAATGCATTTATATAAACGTATCGTGATACGTATTATAAATATGTATGAAGAATAGAAACGTAGTTGGAAATACAAATACAGGAATACATTTCGGTGGGGGTGAAATACTGACACTGAAACACATTGTTATAAAAAAAAAAAACATTATTATAGATGTTTGGTGCACCCCCCAGTGAATACAAAGAACAAAAAGAAGCATGATCTAGAATACAAGGTTATATCTTTTTTTTTATCTGTAAAAGTGTACTCACTGCACGATGGAGCCAGAATTTTGACGTTGACGTTTTTTGGCTCGAGTCAAATTTACAGCAAAAATTAACATATTGCATTTTGAAACGTTGTAAGTGAAACGAGCGATTTTAGCACCGTAGCTGGATCGCTGTTTTATTTCGACAACTCTTTTTTTTTCTGAGGCAAACCCCCAGGACCCTTTAAATTCGTCTTGTGTCCTCCCAAATAGCCTAGAAAAGTCAGTATGATTAAGTCCAATCCGCGCGCCTCTTTCAGCAGTGACCTTACAACGTGACTGGGGAATAAAGTTCAAGTAACCCGTATCTTTTTATGTGTTAGTTGGGCACGTTGACAGAGCCTTCAACTTTTGGAATCTAGAGGAATGTTTAACTACGTAAAGTACGAAAAAAACATTTGTGAACTTTTGTACAATAAAGGGAGTCATGTACGGTCATAGACACAAAACGTCCTGGAAGAAACGTGGTCTTAACCCTTTATGTGAAAGTCAATAATTTGTTTTTTAATTATGACAAAATACACCGCCTCTAATAGTATCGCGATACCAAGAATACGCCCGAAAAGGTATTTCGATGCAGGAACACAAAATACAGTTGAAAAATTGTATCGCGATACAAAAATATAAACACACAATGTATTCCTGAAATACTATCGGGATACATTTGTATCGCGATACTGCCCAACCCTGCCGTTATCTTATTAAAAAGTTGAGAGATGTGTTGAAATATTCGATGAGAGACTGACGTTCGACGGAGCGCTCGAATACATGGAGCTGAATGGCGCCAGTTACCGAGAACGGGCGAAAACGAGCCTCATTTTCCCATCGAAATTTTCAGAAAATATTTTATAACTTTTGATTGAGAGAACGGTGTTATGCTGAAACTTTGGCATCTGGTTCGGACCTTTACCACTACATTTGAGCGGAGAATAAGCGTTTGGAGACTATTTTTTTTTACGGTATAAAAGATAAAATAAGAAATACTCTAATTTTTTACGTTGTATTTTGTTGAGCAACCCTCACTTTCGAAAGTCATTGATAAAGGAGAATGGGTTTTTCTTTGCCGCGCAGTTCTTTCTTGGTCGCTTTCGGTTTTTATCGTGAAAAAGATAAAATCGGCCAGCATGATGCACCAACCCAGATGAACCCTTCAATAAAACTCGCTATATTAAGAGTCTAAGAGCCGAGTGTGTTCCAACAGATGGATTAGACCGGAGTTCGAAATAAACGCGTTCTCAGCTCTTGCACCTCTTGCACTCATTTCGGGTGTCGCATTATACACTACTCAGATCTCGAATGTATAAACCTCGCCTCATCCACTGGACAAATTTTTAGCTTCGTTTATTATTCTTATTGTTCACGAGAACCTAGTCGTTAGTAAGGCACAGGTGTCATATTTCAAATGATAATGGGGATCAATGTGGACATACCGAATTTCGGAAAGGGTGCTTTCATTCATTCACACACCCACACACACACACACACACACACTTACACACACACGCACACACACACACACACGCACGCACACGCACAGACGCACGCACGTGCACGCACACGCACATGCGGACGCGCACACACGCAGAGAAAGCGTATTTGAACTTTAGAAATTAAAGCGTCTGTATAAGAACGTGCATGGCTTGCATTTTTAGCGTCAGACAGGGCTATGTCACCTTTTTATATTTTTTAGGACACGTTTTTCTTTCCCCTCGAGATATCAGGGAGTGTTTTGCGATTTTTGGGGGGTAGAGCTGATCGTGATACATGACTCGTGTCACTATCAGTCACCGAAAAGCATGCATTTTTATACTTGTTTGAGAAAACTTTGTTCTACCTCCCAAATTTGACTCGAAAGGGGTAACTATCCACAACACATTTGGACATTTTAGAAACAACTGTATCCTACTTTTTAACATGTTCCTGTTTGGAAATAAGCGCCCTTTTTTTTCTCGCGTGTATGGGTTTTTCGTTAAAACCGGGCCTTCGATTCTTGCTTGTGCCTCGATACGCAAATTACTTCAGATGAAGCAATACAGCAACTAGAATCAAGAGACGCAGGTCGTGTCGAGTTCCGGTCACATTTTCGTATTTTTTGTTGCATAATTATGCCACGCTTTTCTTCACACAATTTCCGTTGGTCTGTCTTGCAGAACGGAGCGACTCATATGTGTATTTCTTCCCATCTAACTATATACTTTTAGAGGGACAGTGAATTGAAAAAAGGAGTTTGTTTTTATTGCGCCTAATGGCACACATATTTTTTAATAATGTTTTCACCAAATAAAAGAAAAATTCGCGCAATATTTACGTCATTAAACACAATTAAGGTGGAGGTCACGGCGCGCTCTAAGCCCCGATTGGCTTGGCTGCTCGGTTAAACACGCTAACAAGCCTAGTCTCTCCATTTCGAGGCATCCGGTTCGTCTAGTCTGGCGTCTGACTATTAAGGGCGAAACACATGCGCGTCAAAACTGTCCGATCCGACGTGCGAACTGCAGGAACGGACGTTCGAGGGCGAGGGTTTTCGTCGCACCGGAGGCTACGAAAACCCTCGCCCTCGAGCGTTCGTTCCGGCAGTTCGCACGTCGGATCGGACAGTTTTGACGCGCATGTGTTTCGCGCTTTACAGTCGTGCGAGCAGACGCGCGGCATCCTCAAGGAACGTCTACTATTTCACCACCGTCTATCGTCGTCTACAATGCCCGTGAGACGCGGGAACGAAAGCTGCACGTCAGCGTCCGTTTTTGGCTTTGTCCGTCCGCTATTCTGTCACAGTCCAAAACCTTCTGCAACGCTCACAAGACACGACCATGAAAGCGGCGTTCTAGCGTTTCATCATGTACGACCCACGGTTTAACACAACCGTGTGTCAGCGTCTGTCGATTTGCGGTAAAAAATCTACCGAGAGGACAAAATAAAGCAACAAGATAAATATGCAGTCATGTCAACTTTTCTGTTCTTGTTATTTCTTTCTCGCGTGGCATCCGCGAGCAAGATGAGTGAGCGTCATGGCGCACGATTAAAATGCGACCTAAAAATATTTGCTTGGTAGGTTAGGTATACTTAAAAACTTTAGCTACTTGACTTTCGAAGCGAAATTACGGGAACATACCTGGACAAACTTGATGTCTGCTGATCGCCCGACTGCCTCGAGCTAAATGACTCGCAAATTCTTAGCTGTGTCAGTATCTTCTCGGTACTAAAACCATCGTTGCTATCACGACGTTTTCACAATTCACAAAGCATCGGGGTCGCTTTTACGGAAACGTTTTTATTCAGCATCAACAAGCGTAAACAAACAAATCAAGCGAGATCAAGCAACATAGATGACGTGGGAGGCAAGGCATAGGCGAGTCCTGCTACGAAAACGAGGCCCCGCACAGCGCTTACGAAGGCGCGTACGGGAGACAGTTGTTTGTTGCAAACTACACGTAAATATCTTCCTCTAAACACCTCGGCGAATGCAAAACGGCTTGCACTCATGAAAAGAGACAAGCTTGACGAGCTGCGCTCGTTGAACATGCAGATGCCCGGAGCCATGTTTGTTATCGTTTTATACCAATGTGGAAAAGGCAACCTTTCGATACTTTTGAAAACAATATTGACTCTATCTAGATTATTTGTTTCTCAGACACAAATATATAATTCATAAAAAAATATTATTACGGCACTGAGAAACAATTTTACTTCGAACAATCTAAACGTCCATCATATCTTCAACATATGAGAGCCGATAAATTGAACGTAGTTAACTACGTTCCTGGGCGGGGCCTAGAACGGGCTACCTCCACCTAAATTGCGTCTAATATAGCACAATTTTTTTTTTCGTGGAAAAATATAAAAAAATTACGTGTCCCGAATAGGCGTTTTAAATTTTTCTTCTTTTTTTTTTCAAGTTGAGTTTTGCTTTAGGTGCGCAAATTTGCCACGGGGCTTATATTGCTCGTTCGACTCTTTGGCGATGATATTGAAACTGGATCCTGCTTGCGCATATATCGTGATCACACCACACAAATGCGGGCTAATCAAAGCAGTTTCGCCGCGCCTACCGTTCCTATATAGCGTATTTTCCCGATTATAGCCCTCACCAGGTGTATTGTCCGCAGAAAGAAATTTTAGGGACAAATATAAAAGTCTCTGCTTAGATACCCGGTGCGTAGTCCGTGCTTAGTGCTTAATCCGAACATAGACATTATCATTCACAGCACACCTTGACAAATGCCTGCCGTATTAGTTCACAAAGGAGCTTGATGTCATACATAAACAACATTAATATACTCTGTTATCGCACTAAACGGTCTGGAAAAAAAAAAAAAAACGAATCTTTCTATAGTCCGCAATTGTAGATATAGTCCCCAGCGCATAAACTTTCAATTTTCAAAACATATATGTTTCGTGGACTGTAGTCCGAAAAATACGGTAAGATGCTACTCACACAAAATTGTAACTTGAATATACCTTTTTGTTTTTTAAGGTTGTTTAGAAGGGCGTGCAACATACAAATTTTTGAGACTTATAGACCGAAAAGCACACTATTATCGCTTCTCGACCAACGAGATTGCGGCACGAGCCGATAAGAGCCACACCGAAGAACAAAGCACAAAGCAGGAAACTTCAACATCGTACGCCACGCATTACGTTTCTTAAACTGTCGATGACTGTAGCGTAGGTGTTTTGAAACTTCCGCTCAACTAGCGGTCAACTACCAATACAAAACCCGCGTGTTGTTTCTGCCAAACTGGCGAGGGAAGCAGGAGCGATGGAATAAAATACCAACAACTAACGCACAGTATGAGACGATCTGGATATTAATTATTCGATGTTTCTTCTTACTTATGGAAGTTGTTTATTCAGTTTATGGGTTACAACACTAATCGTAGACGACGCATTCTTCAGAATATAATGTAATGTTTTCATGCAGCTTAAGGTCACACGTAAGATTACCTACACCTTTCCCCCTCTCCTCCACCTCCCCCAAGTTCGCACTGTTCAAGCAGAGAGTGGTTAACGTGAAGAGGGCATTGGCATTCCAAATATACGGCGTAAACGCACTTCCGATTAGATACGGATGTTTAAGCCTCAAACATGGTTGTGCAAAGCTCAGGAACCTCTTCATGGCGGATTTAATTGCATTATCGGCCAAACCGTGACGCCATCCCCGTGGTGAGCATACGACGCGAGATATAGAAAGTGCGAAGGTTGAACCGTTATTGGGGAAGATAAACCGCGAGTGACAATATCCGAACTAATATAAAATACACGCTCCGGGCACGTACGTCGCAACGCCCGCTTATTGGCTATAAACCCTGGACGTGCCTGTTTTCTGACCCGCGGGTGCCGCATTTCGAAAGTTATCGCCCCGCGACTACGTTGCAGGAAGTCGGCAATATTCTCCCTAGCCAGCAATACACTATCACGATTGCCGCCGTCATATCCAATATATTTGCCAAGGGGTACGGAAGAAACAACTCCTCAAAATAAAGTGGCTGTTACAAAAATAAATACCGCAAAACTAAGAGCGCCTTCATACGTTACACTGACTTAATTATATTGTTGTTTCTGTTCCATCGCCTCTGTTGCGACTCATGTTGTGAACAGGGTATGCGATATCGTCACGCCACAACTATATGGGGTTCTATTATAATAAAACAAAAACCCCGTTGGGACTAGCACATGTTATTAAGGCTTAACCGACCTTCTTGTCATTGTAATTAACAAAGACCTTCGAAAGGTCTCTTTCCTTTTGTGCATTTTACAATTCATGATTGCGATTTCAATTAATTAACAATGGCCGATCTTTTGAATTAGGCTACGCATAGTAATCGTGCTGCTTCGATTGAGTGTTCGTTAGCGCCTCCCGCTGCATGCTTCTTTTTTTTTCTTTTTTTCTTACAATACATTTGCAGTTAGTATTTCGAAGTGTAATCTACTTCTAGATTCGTTAATTCGCTTCATTCCGACGATGCTCGCGTTCGCACATCCCTGATGAAAGGGCGATTTAGATGGTGCGTATTTTGCAGTCATTTTTTCGCCCTCTTCTCAGTTATAAAAGCACTCAACAACCTCGCGCCGCTCGCCATCTTAGAATAAAGAAATGCAATCTTGCACAACCTGCAAAGATTGTTTTTTTTTGGCTCTATAGCGGTTATTACATTTTGAAGAAGGCTGTGCTGCCGTGGTTTCAGTTTTTGTCTTGCAACGTACTGCCCAGTGAAAAATTATGTTTTTGTGGATACCCTGACCTTAAAATTTCTCCTTGAGGTACCCCTTTGGCCACTTCGTAATGGTCCAAGTTCCCCTCTAAAACGGCAATATATATCATTCTACCTTGAAATTATGTAGGATCCGATTACTTAATTGTCCTCCCTCTGCAAAGATTCCTGAAGGACCTCATAAACATTTCGAATTCAGTCAAAAACTGCCGGCGTTCGTAGTATAGGATGTTTTCTTCACTCAGGCCTCATTCACACAGCCGGCTCCCTGCCCCGCCCCGGCGCCGGCGCGTTAAGGCGCCGTGCCGAAAACGAGACGGTGTAGCGTTCGAACCTGCGGTGACGCAGCTGCCGGCGTTGGCTACATGAACGGATAAATAGATTCTGCTGACTGTACCGTTTATATTAGGCTACCGCTTGCACCACCTTGCCTAAGAACACTTCTGTACCTCGTTTTCAAATTCTGTGTCAAACTTGTATACCCTGTTAGACTGTACAAGCGGAATAACCCACTGTTGTGTGCGCAATTTCACACTTCCCTGGAAATCTACCACCAAAATAACTACTTCTTTGTTTCTTGGAGCTTGCGTTTGTGTCATCAATAACAATCTTTCATGTTTGATTAAATTTTTTGTTTCTACTTCTCGAAACGAAAACGACAGCACCAAACGCGAGCACGTTTGGCATCATTCATTCGTTATGCTACATTTCTTTCCCGATGATCGGCCACAGTATTTTATTCCCCTTTGGCTTTTCTTCTTTAAAACCCATTTACGTCTATCGTAAAGGAACTGATGTTGTCTCACCATTTTATGCAGCAGCTCAGCGGTAAATCCACTTTTCTGGATGCCCGTTGTTGAAGAGCCGTAAACAACATACTACAACGCGCTCGTCGTCTCACTACAGAGATCCCGCTCCTTACCAAAAAGAAAAAAAAAAGAGCCACGTCGTTATGACATGGTGCAGTCAATTTCCCCTTCAGCGGGCGTGCCCATAGTCACCCAACGTTTGAGAATCCGTCAGATTGAGCGAAAATTTCCTTTTTTCGGATTGCTCCTCCCCCGATGGGGGAAACCAATCTAATGCAACACTGATGAATCTTACAAAAAATTTGAGATAATTAATATTTACAAAATATACGAACGTAAATTATGCACTAGTATCAGGAGAGAGAAAACAAGGACGTCATGTTTCTTGGAAAACCTTGGGTTGCTAAAACAAAATTCACCGGTGTACCCTACTCGCCGTATGAAGAAGTGGAGGATGGTCACTCGGCGAACAAATTACGGCTCTCGGATGCTTAAGTTTACACTTTCACATCTGTTAAAAAAAAAGTTTTAGTGATGATCTTGACTTTTGACTCATGTTTAAAAATGTGCGCTTATATTTCAGTACCTGATTGATTGCTTTTTATGTTTAGCACAGTGCTAAAGTGTATCTTGTAATTTTTTTCATGCGTAAGTGAATTTCAATTGTTAGTAAGTGCCGTTTGTACGTCATTTTTTGTATTATGTGTTAGCATTTTTTGCACTCTGGCAGTTGGCCATCGTAACGGCCCGAGGGCTAGTCAAGCCGCACAACGAAGCTTTTTTCCTCGGACACCCCGATCATAATCGATGGAAATAAAGATTATTATTATTATTATTATTTATTGTTGTAGTTGTGGTTGTCGTTGTTGTTGTTGCTGTTGTTGTTGCTGTTGCTGTTGTTGTTGCTGTTGCGGAAGTTAAGCTGTCAAGGACTATAAAATGTACACGACCTTTACCATAGTCCACTTTATAGTTCGTAAGATTTCCTTAGCTGAGAAGTCGTCATAGTGCTCATGAATGATCGAAGTTTTGTACCTGGCACCGTCACTATCTCTTTGTACAACGTACAACAAACTTCTTGAATAGTCCTTTGGCACAACGAAGCGCCGTTCATAGTTTTTCAAAGTAAAAAAATAAATAAAAAAGAAACTAACTACATCAAGACGTTACGAAACTGTCCGCGAATCCTCTCACAAGAGGAGAGCGAGGACCAACGTATTCGCTACAATTCGTCCAAACTTTGAAAGACGCTCCCGCTGTGACGGTTGAAAATAAGAACACCTACCGCGGACCATCACCCGAGATGAGTCGGGATTCTTTGCCTGATGGGCTCTTTCAATATAAAGCCATTTTTGTTACATTACCTCGAGGAGACACGAAAAAAAAAAAAGAATGACGTCTTTTTTTGGATTCTCTTTTACTTTATTTTCCCGGGTTCGCCTCGAATGACTCCTAATGGCTCATCAAGTGAGGGGCTTCGCGTCTTTGGCCACAGAATTGCGCCAGGACTACATCTCGAGGCTGCGCTGCACCTCCGGCCACTATGCTCGATTCACACCAAAGCTGGCAGTGCGGTGGAAGCTACGCGCTCGTTGAACCAACCATACGTCGATCTTTCTCCACGTGATCAAGCTCTCGCCCACACCCACGCGCAGTGAGCGGGGTCAGGTGATGAAAGGAATGGGGAGGATTTTTCCGGCGAGTGCGCAGTACCCACCGCAGTGCCATCTTGAGGGTAAGCGGAGTATAATAGAGGCACTCCACTCGGGTTTTGCGCGCGAACGGCAGGTTGGCGAGCTTCTAACCGCTCTTTCGATGGCCCCGAATGCCGGAGGCTCGTGACAAAGGAAGAGCTTCAGATGTGCCGAGACGTACCTTTCTTTGTTTTCGCACTATTTTCATACGGTCATACACTGATTCTCTCGAGCCCATGCAATGCTTGAAATAGAGTGTACTTTAGTCGGTTGCGAGTTAAGAAAGCGCCAAATAGACAACTCCAAGTACCAGCCACAACAATGAATGGCTGTGGTGAGAAGCCGGGAAAGGCAGTAGCCGTGACGAGTTAGGTGATGTTATCACGACGCGCGCTTTGGCGGCGGACTATTTGCGAATCCTGGGGAAATAGTGGCTGACGGTAATGAGTGCGTGGAAGGAGATTCTTGTGCATTCAGAACTAGTACCTGACTATATAAGAGGTTAGGAATGCGACCGGGCCTAAATTTTCATCAAAGAATCCGAAGTTGTGAGCGTAGTAACAAGTGGTGTCACTCTGGTAGAAATAGTGATTATTTATTGTAATATACTTAAGTTGGCGGCACGTTTCTGAAAACCAAACTTCCTCATTAGTATAAAAAATACGTTTTTTCGCGAAAATAATAAGGCGCGTTTTGTTTGTTCATTTGTTTGCTTGTTTTTCAAAAAAAGATATGATGAATAAGTGGCGGCAAAGGTTTCCTTGTGTGCAGATGTATGCAAATTTCTGCGGTGTCTTAGGCAATTGCTACTTTTCAAATGGGGTCAGAAGGGGCGGTCACCTTGGACCAACTTCCTAATGACTATCGGTATAAGCAACACTCAAGCGCGATCTAGTAAAGGACCAGGTAGCCCAGTCGATATGAGAGAAAATAGTCGCGTTTACTGTTTAATCACCACCAGGGAATCTTTATAGTGTCCATTCGGAAGAATAAAAGGCAAAGCCAGAGCTAGATTCAGACTGGTATTCTCTTTAAATAATTATTGTTATTATTAAACATGTCTTAATTGCGAGTATTTGAGTACAACTTTGCCTAATAAGTTTTGCACTGGAATTAGAGAGAAAATGTAGAGAAGTGAAGTGGAGATTGAGGCATTTAAAAAATAAATCGAGGAGATATAACTTTAAAAAAAATCACAGAAAATCGCGTCCTTTTTTGTTCAGTCTTTAGTTACACATCTGGTTCACGAGCTTTATTTTACGTGGTAGGCGATAGTCTTCTCCATGCATTCGTGGGAACCATTGGTCTCTATTTTCTTATTTAAAAAGACTTTATATTGTTTAAATATACTTAGATAAAGTCAGCTTCTAAACTCTTCACATCATATTGCAATGGCTATGACTACATATGTGAGGAATCGCAGCCGTCAGTAAAGCGTAGTTTAAGCCCGGCGGAAAACGCGTTTCACTTGTCTCGTAAATTTCTGTATTAAAAAGACACCAGGTAAAATATTTGATCTCAGTGTCTGGTACTAAGTATTAAAAACGCAGTGCACTGCCAATAAATTCAGACTGTAAGCCATTTTTATAAATAGAGGGATATTTACGAATCTTAGACGGATTTTTTTTCTTTTTTAACTAGGTTGGTTTTTAATTTTACGTTTAGTTGTGGACACGTGAGGACACAGTCTGGATTTCGCGGCTGTAACGCGTCATCTTATTTCGTAATTGTTGATAAACATTTCAAACAAAAAGTTTATAATGCGAAATTTGGCGAAAGAAGAAAAGCTGCTCTTCTGATTTACTATAATCTGATGACAAACTTTCATGTCTCGCAAAACTAGCCATTAATTTAGAGCCACGTATCGATTCCTGGCAACACTGAAACAGTGGGGCCTCGGTCAAACATTGCGAACGCCTGAGCCTTCCCTGATGCCTGCCCTGGGAATCGATGGCCATGAATCCCACAGGCGCTGAGCGATCAGCACGTTCAGTCGTTAACTGCCGAAGCAATCATGACCTCACCTCGGTTTACGCGTTATGTTGTAAACGTATTTTGTGTTTATTTTCTATAAATG
This sequence comes from Ixodes persulcatus, assembly GCA_013358835.2. Classification (NCBI taxonomy): domain Eukaryota; kingdom Metazoa; phylum Arthropoda; class Arachnida; order Ixodida; family Ixodidae; genus Ixodes; species Ixodes persulcatus. The sequence continues at coordinate 862,207 of JABSTQ010009715.1, forward strand.
TATTTTCGCGCACTCTGCGTATCATGAAACTATAATCAACGTTCTTGGTACTTTTTTTTTTTAACAAACACCCACGAAAACAATTGAGAAAAAAAGACTCACTAAAGAAAGGGTTCCTCGAAAGGTCAGAAGAAAAGTGGAGGAGTGTTTCATTCATTCATACATTTTTGAGTAAGCATTTAATTACGACGGACCCTTGGCGCCTTCGTGTTCGTCCTTCTGTTTGCGACCAGCGAAACAAATTCTCATGTAAAGAGAAATGTTAAGGGAATAAGTTGAGGAGGCAGATCAAAATACGGAACCTTCCGTAGGATTCAAAAACCCACGACCCCAAGATTCGGACTCGACCCTCAACCACCACGCCAAGGGGAGGTCCCCCCCCCCCCCTTTATTTTTTCTTCATTCAAATGCCATGGGGAGACTTGTGAAGCGGTGGTTATTTAATGAGATAACTTTTTTTTTTCGCTAACCGACCCGGTGGAACGTGTAAGTATCGCGACTTGTATGTTTATACAAGGAGTTTAATTTTTATTAAAACAAAAATATATTTTTTTTATAAAAAAGCCGTGAAAAGTACACTAACGCGGTCTGCGCAGACGAGTTATACCGGCCTGGGGGACATAGTACACCTATGAAGGATAATCATCTCGATATGTCGGATAATTAACGAGGAATCGTTAATAATTTAGTAATTAGAGAAAATAGATAAAATTGTTCTAATAAAAAGCTTGATGAGCGTCATTGAAAGTGAATTTTAGAAACACATAAAGCACGTGAGAAGCAAGGCGGGGGGGGGGGGGGGGAGAGAGGGGAGGGGTTCGAAAAAGTCAACGCTTATGCAGCAGGCTCAAAGCAAGCGATACAAAATGGCGAGTGGAAGCACAATGATCAGCATTATCGCGCCGGCAGGCTTGAGCCTGTTGCTTGTGTAATAACTTTAACGCACCCCTAGGCTTTTTACGTGGTTTTAGTGTGTCTAAACTTGACCGATGTAGTGTTGTTTTTTATAACACTCAGCAAGTGTTTAATTAATATCGTATAATTTATTTTCACTGATTAATAAGTTATTTAACAATTATTGATTAATTATGCGACGTATTGAGGTTATTTTCTTCCTATATATTGACCCCCTGGCCATGTAGCTACCCTGCGGATACAGCATATTGTGCCTTTTGCGGCTTCTTTCATTATATCTGTTCGAACTAGAATTAAACTAGCTGTATACATATAGCGAGACACATTTGAAATGATGTAATGCCATAACACAAGTCGTTGGTAAGAGTAGCTGAGGAGCTGTTCGCAAGAAGTAGACAAATCAGAAAATTAGGTGAACTGGTTTTAAATGTGAGAGAAGACTCCGTGGACGTCGACGAAAAATATTCTAGAATTTGCGCAGCAGTCCTTAAGCAGTTTGATAATAATAGTAATAATAATAATAACAGAAACTTACGCAGTTCAAGGCTGTGCAAAATGCTAGCACGTCTCAACGAAAATCGGAGCAATTTTTTTTTTCTTTATGGTTTATGGGCCATGGGGAGTTACATAAGGAGGATTGGGGGGAGGGGGGGGGGGGACAAAGCGAGTTGATACAGTGCACTTGGCCACCGCGAAAAATAACTAAACATAAAAGGAATAACAGCGAAGAAAGACGTAGGCTTACAATAACCACTCGATACAACAGTCGTGATTAGTACTAACGTTTGAAGTGATCCTGCGGTGACTAGAGAATAAACGGGAAATATGTATAGATAAAAAAAAAAAAATCGGTTGTTCGAGCTTTCTAAATGAAATACGCTTTAGGCAACGACTCCGAAGAAGACAAAAATGTAACTAGTCAAGTTTGGTTTTTAGGCTAATATTTATGCAACAGACATACGGGAGAGTCCAGCCTGCGGTCAGTTAGCGAGGCAAGCACGAGCCACTGTTTGAGCTTTGGACACATTGATGTCTTGAGAATACGTTGGTGCAATGAGAGAGCTGCACAGTTTTTGAATGCTTTCCAATTTAATAGTAAGGTAAGCTTGGGAAGGATGGCATACGCAAGTGGCTTGCTCGAGTTTTTTTGTGAACGAATATTATGTAGGTGTCAGGTTCTTTATGATAACAAAGAAAGGAGGCTGAGAGGTCCGTCTGATTTTTGATATTAAAGAAATATAGCTGCTACTGATTTTTTTTGTTTTGTTTCCGAATCCACGTAAAGAAAAACTTCCAGCCTTTCCACATATACTTGCAGGTTCCTCGTAGGTCTAGTAGACTTTAGACTTTGTTTTACCATACCAATTTTTACCATGCTGTACCCATGACACGCCTACTTCTGACGTATAACCGTTCAGAACAGATTTGTGGGAATGTTAGTCTTGATATTTTTGATGAAGAGCGTAAATTTCGAAACATTTCGTTTTTATCCTGTTTAAAATTTTACTACTAATTGACTCATTGATAAGTGCACCACTAAGGAGGCGTTAAGCTGTTGGTAAGTCACTCAAAATAAAAACATAAAAAAACCGCTCTGGTGAAGAAGGAAGAGCAGCGGAGCTGTACTATGCACCGCCATCTATGAGCGACGGTGGCAAGCAGACAACCGGTAAGCCGGTTGTCTGGTTTCCGCCGTCGCTCATAGATGGCGGTAGCTGTCCAGAGGGTTGTATCGAGAGCGATTTGTCCACGGACACGGAACTGGAAAAACTAGCCCTTAACAGCTCCGCTGTAAAAAAGAGAACTTATTGGCAAAGAAATAAAAGAAAAGAGCGTACGTCCACAGTTCGACTTGTCGATGTTGGCACTGGTGTACGCTGGTGTTAGGCGCTTCCCCGGTTGCAGAAGCCGGTCTCGTTTGGCTCCAGCTGCCAGCGTACTACAGATGGTGACCAGTCGACCAGTTGCTGTGATGGCTTCACCGGTGCGTTCTTAAGCCAGGCTTGCCGTTCAGTGTTGACGGTGGGGACAGGTTGGCAGACTTCTGCGGACGACAGCTTCACAGGTGCGTTCCGGAGCCAAGCTTTTCCGAATTCGTCCGCTCTCCGTCTCGAACCTCGTCGTTCTCCCTCCTCTTTTTCTTTTCTTGTCTCCCTTTTTCTTGGTATCCCCCGATTTTCTTCCTCTCTTCGTCGCCGTATTCATCACATCATTACAATGACCGTTCATTACAATGACCGTTTGAACGTTCAAAAAACATTTGTAATTATGTGTTTTTTTGCCAAGTACAAAAAAAATAACAACCGACCAAGGTAATCATACTACATTTTCAGTGTCTTTAGTGTGTTCTATCCGAAACGAATATTCTTGCAATAACAAACTCCAGGGGAGCACACGACTGATGAGCTGCATTGCTTTGTTTAATTACTCTAGTGGCTGCTGGTCTCTTTGCACCACAAAATGCCTACCGTATAAGTACAGATGAAACTTCTCCATTACGAATACGAGTTCCAGGCACTCTCTCACAATCGTAGAAAGGTTTTCTTTTCTCGGAAGAAGCTGCTTACTAGCACACGCCAAATGAGGCAATATCCCCTCATGTTCCTGCATAAGCACTGAACCCAAGCTGAATTCGGAAACATCAGTTCTTAGGACAAACTCTTTCGAGAAGTTTGCGCTTTTAAGAATAAGCGATTCCGTAAGTACCCGCTTCAACATGTTGATATGAAAAACCTTGTATGACCTAAATTTAACTTCTAATCGACCTCGTTTTTCTTTTCGACCACGGGATAACGGCCTTTTTATAGCATAAGCAATTTGTTGTGGCTGGTAGCCAGCACGACCAGGGCCTGATCTCCTACTTTCAATTGCCGGCCTCTCGATTTCGTTCATAATGTCGCTTTATAGTCCGTCTTGTTTCGTTCAGTTTTTGGTGAGCTAATCTCATTGTGAGCTCTAACCGACCCTGTAGCTCTAAGACGTAGTCGTCGAGTGGTGTTGATAACATGAGCTCTAAAGTTCTTAAATCTACAAAAAATTACATTTCAGTTTTCCTTCTAAAAATTTTCGAACAATCACTTGACCATGGCATTTTGCCGGACGATTGGAAAATAGGAAAGGTTGTTCCGCTTCATAAATCAGGTAACAAACATAGTCCTCTTAATTATCGACCTATTTCCTTAACCAGCACGTCCAGTAAAATTTTAGAGCACATCATTTACTCTAATCTAGTTAGTTTCTTAGATTCTAATTCTTTTTTTTCACCCTCGCAACATGGTTTCCGGAAATCCCTGTCATGTGAAACACTGCTTCTAACTTCTCGACTTTTGCAAAGCCTTTGATAAAGTATCTCACCAACTACTGTTTCTTAAGCTTGACAAACTGAATATTGATCCTAAAGTCTAGTCCTGGATTAAAAGTTTCCTAACTAATCGATCACAGTTTGTTACTACCAATGAGGCAAATTCTTGCCTCAGTGCCGTCACCTCCGGTGTTCCCCAGGGGTCCGTTTTGGGACCCCTTCTGTTTCTTTTTCTTATTTATATTAATGACTTACCAATGTGTGTATCATCCCCTATTAGCTTATTCGCAGATGATTGTGTAATATATCGTGAAATTACTAACGAATCCGACGCGGCACTTCTTCAAGCTGATTTATGTGCGGTATCGGAATGGTGGGACTTATGGCAAATGACTCTGAATACTAACAAATGTAAAACTATGAGGGTGTCTCGTCGTAACACGTCACCATCACCATACTCAATATGTAATATTCAGCTGGCATCTGTAACCTCTTTCAAGTATCTCGGTGTTCACGTCACTTCTAACCTATCATGGAAAACTCATTCTGATCATATCGCTAACGCTAATTCAATGCTCGGATATTTAAAAAGAAATTTTTCCTTAACCCCTATGTCTCTAAAACTTCTCTTGTATAAGACTTCAATACGTTCAAAGTTGGAATATGCCGCAGCAATCTGGGATCCAGATCACTCAACGCTTATAACAAACATCGAAGCCCTGCAAAATCGCGCCGCACGATTCATAGTCTGCAACTATCATCGCACCGCAAGTGTCTCATCTATGAAAACCACCCTAGCCCTGCCTCTTCATTCCTCACGTCGGAAAATATCTCGCCTATGCCTCTTCCATAAAATATATCATTCCAACGCTTCACTGAAAAACAAACTATTCATTAGCCCCTCCTTCATTTCTCCCCGCATTGATCACAAACTTAAAGTTGGCATACCTCATTGCGAAACTTCAGCTTACATCAACTCTTTCATCCCTAGAACGTCATCTGAATGGAACCACCTTCCCGCATCATTAGTAACTATTCCATCAATAGATTTATTTAGAAAAGCTCTAACTACTCACTTTTGCAAGGATTATGCCGAACTAACATTTATAATCAAGTTGCCTTGTTGTTTGAATTTTATGCGGAGCTAATATTTTATGTCCACCCCCTCTGTAATGCCCGTAGGCCCTGAGGGTATTGAGATAAATAAATAAATAAATATGTCGCCTTCAGTTCCTTGCTGATTGCATCTTCAGTCCAGAATACTTTCAGCTCCAACAATGGGCCTCGTGCGTGTCGTCTTTAAATGAATTCAAAATGAGAAAAACCTAAACAAGCCTGTGGTGCTTCGCGGTAGGCGAAGAGCACTGGAGCCCAGTATTCATCCCAAGACTGAGGTTTCTCTTCGCACATTTTTTTCAGCATTTGCCTGAGCGTACCAATACATGTTTTGACCAGACCATTGCACATGGGATGGTAATGGATAGACAATACGTTTTTGATCGAGAGCAGCTCCATTACCTCATTCATCAACTGCGAGGTAAAGCTCGTACCCCTGTCTGAAAGAATCTCACGCGGAACACCCACTCAGGAGAACATTTCGATTAACCCCTCCGCTACTGTCTTCGAGTCAGTGGACGGTAGAGCGACGGCCTCTGGGTATCGAGTCGCAAAATCCACTAGAGTGAATATGAACCGATTCCCCTTCTTAGACTTGGGCGACAGTGGTCCAATGAGGTTGATAGCATTTCGTTCGAGAGGTGTCTCAATGATGGGCATGCGCCCCAAAGGTACTTTTGACACCATTTCTTTAGGAATCGTTCTCTGGCCACATGAACGCACAAACCGCTTAACATCTGCTAAGACTCCGGGCCAGTAAAAAGATTCCAGGACTCTGTCACTCGTGCGCTTGACATCCTGGTGGCCTGCCAATACGATAACATGAGCCAGACTAAGGATATTGTGGCGCAACGTCCTGGAGACCACCACTCGGCGGAACTCCTTCCCGTTTGCGAGGTGGCAGCCGCCGAAGAGAACTCCTTTATTCAAATAAAAACTGTAGGTGTTACCCCATTTTGTCATGAGAGCGTCAGCAATCCTTCCGCGACAGATATCTAATGACGCGTCTTTCAACTGTTCTCTTTCAAGGACGTCTCTTGTAAGAACTTCAACGAGAGATTGTGTTCAGAATTTGGAGTAGCAGGAACATGCCTCTTCAATGCGGCGAGTATGTTATTGTCAAGTTGTAAAATCTTTGCTGCCTTAGTCTCATCCTCACTTCTCCAATTTGGATAGGGGCTGTGGGAACCATGGGGGTTCTCTATATCCCTATCTAGGCCTAGCTTCAAGCAGGCCGTGGGAGTCGTCGTCACCAATGGTGGCGGCTTCCCAGATACAAGAAACCGAGGCCGAATTCCCGAAGGGACCAGCTCTCCTTTGCCCACGTAGGGTGAATGTGCCACGGGCGCACCCTTGAGAGTGATAGTGGACGCGACTGCTAGCAGCCTCCCCGGGCGCGTCCATATCTCCGAGGCTACATAAGCCTGCCCCGAAGGAGGGCCGGGGCCTTTCGTCGGCGGAGGCCCTGGCTCTACGGAGCTCGTTTTTTCTTTGTGGGGTTCCGACTTCCCGTGAATCTGTCTATTACGGCAGCGCGGGAAACCGACTGGGTGATACTGGCAATTGAGCCAGCGCCCAGACCTTTCCTGTCTAAGAGCAAAGCCTGTTGGCATTTGTGTCAATAAACACGTGGAAAACGGACTCACTGTGTTGGTGTTGTCTCTCGTCCACCGGTGCCCCAAAAAGGCAGTCAATGAACAAACCCGGCCGTAGCCGCGCAAAGAGCGGACTACGGGGTTGGTATTTACCTCAATGAGGACCAGGGGTTAATCGTAAAATTCAACAAGGTCTAACACGTCCCTGGCTCCCTGAACGTGGCAAATGATCAGGTCGTAAAGTGGCTCATCCATACATTTTGCAACAACCTCTACAGTAAATTATGGAGAAGCTATTCGAACGATTGCTTCTGGTAATACCCTGCATGTTCGGTCTACTAGGACCACTTGACGTTGATTGCCCGTCAGGTGCTGTGGAACAACCAACTTTCTGCGCACAATAACGGTATTTCAGCCAGTATCTCGTAACACCTTAGCGGGTTGTACGTCTAGCAGTCCATGTTCTACTGGCATCCGTCCTTTTGGTTGTTGCTCCTTTATTTCGCACACCACACTCACAAGTGCTTCGTTGTTATGCTCCGCAACATGCGTTTCATCGTCATGTACGTGGCTTTGTTCACACTCGCGCTCTGTGCTTCCAGATTCAGATGCTATAAAGCATGAGAGCTGAGTTTTGTCGCTCTTCCGTTGAAAGCATGCTTTGGCATCGTGTCCCGATCTCTGACAAATCTGGAATCTTTGGTGTCGCTGCTCTAGTCTGGGCAAGCAATCGGTCGTTCTGTGACCAACTCTGCCGCACGAGGAACATCTGATTTTTGTTTCCTGCTTGCTACTTGGCAGGTCAATGTTTGTATAATTATCAGTCTGGCTATGGTCCTCCTTGAAGTGAGCCAGATTGTCTTGCGCGTGCGCCTCCATGAACGTATCCGCTGCCGCGGCCATCAAGGAAAGTGTATTGCCAACTCCGCTCCTTGAGAAACACGACCAACTTCGTATGACAGCCCTTGATGAACTGATCGGCGATCACAAGTTCCAGCAGATCGCCGTACGTTTTGGGATGAAGGCCCACCTGTTCCCAGCAATAGAATAATTCCTCTAGCCATCCGGCGATCTGGCTGCCTGTCTCGCCGTTATCTGGAGAGCTTCCTCGAAATCTTTCGTGATATCCTTCGGTTGTAAAGCGAAATCTTTGTAAGAACGCCATCTTTACTTTTTCATAATCTAAGAAGTCGTCTGAGGACATCCCTCCGAATACCTTCAGGGCCTCACCCACTACGCACAGACTTAATGCAGTGGACCATTTTCCTCTTGGCCACTCCTGTACCATTGCTAAAACCTCGAATTTGTTCAAGTACGCATCCAGACCCTAAAAAAAGCCCGTGCGTCCACTTTCCCGCGCAACCCTCGGAGAGCCAATCACCGCAACTTACAAAGGCAGCTCAGCAATTGTCGATGCCGAAACATATGCTTAGACCAAAAAACGCCGTCTGAGTTGTGACATTAAGCAATGAAAAAAGTCACGCTTGCATTGCTTAGTGTCACAACTCAGACTGCGTTTTTTTGGTCTTAACATATGTTTCGGCCTCGTCATTCGCTGAGCTGCCTCCGTAAGTTGCAGTGATTGGCTCTCCGAGCGTTGTGCGGGAAAGTAGACGCATGGGAGTTTTTTTAGAGTGCAAGTCATCTCTTTTGTCGTCAAACAACGGCATTAGTATATGAGGACTGATGTACTGTGACGCAGTAGCTCCTTGGGGTCCTTCACCGACGCCAGGCACCATACCTGTCACCCTAAGGGCCTGAGCTTAAGCTTAAACGTTCTCTCCGTTCTTTCCTCCAGGTCCGCTTTCTGTGGGAGTGCTTCTCGTTCTGCCACTCTGTCCTCTTTTTGCCGAGTTAGTTCCTAATCAACCCATGTCCGCAATTCTGTTCCTGTGATTCCCAATTTTTTTCACCCATGGCCATCAACTCCTTTAAATCCATAACTTATATGTTGCACCAAAAACCAAAGGGATGATCATGAGTGTCCTGTCGCGGACGCCAGTTATTGTCAGGATCTTTATGGTAACAAAGGAAGGAAACTGAGAGGTCCGTCTGATTTTTGATATCAAAGAAATATATTTGCGACTAATTTTCCTTTTTCTTTCCGAATCCACGTAAAGAAAAAAAAGAAACTAATTGGCAAAGAAATAAACGAAAAAAGCGTACGTCCACAGTTCCACTTGCCGAGGTTGGAACTGGCTTACGCTGGTGTTAGGCGCTTCCCTGGTTGCAGAAGCCGGTCTCGTGTGGCTCCAGCTGCCAGCGTACAGATGGTGATCAGTCGACCAGTCTATCTATGCTGGAGCGCAAACTAAATGATGTAGAAAACTGCATCGGGCACTGATTGGCTATTCTCTCGGGTCACTTGGCATGACGTTGAAATGTAGTTTTTCCCTATGCAGATCGAGCTATTCTCTTAAAACGATGCAGTTGGCGGTGGCGTCAAAATGTCGTCACGATGCACTTTTTCGATGCAGTTATCTGAGTGGTCGAGACGAAGGCGGAGATCGATCTGCCTCATAAAAGATGGCGACCCTAACATATGCATCTCTACTGTTGGGTTCGCCAGCGGATCGAGTTTTTAGAGATCACCGGGATGCTTTCGAGACGAGAGTTGCGAGGTTTGTGGGCGAATACCGGCTGACCAAAGGGGTGACTCGCTGGCTGTGCGACCAGCTTCGCGGAAAGCTCCAGCGGCGTCGCGAAGGGCCCGTGTGCTGACGGTCGAACAAGTCCTCGCAGCTTTACGCTTCTACGCCGCTGGCGGCTTCCAGGGAACCGTCGGGAGCGACAAAAACATTGGTGTTCACCAGTGCTCTGTGAGTCGCGTACTTGGAGATGTCACCAACGCTATCATCGATTGCCTCGGATTGAGGTGGCTGTGTTTCCAGCAAACTCAAGCAGAGGAGGTGCTCACAAAAAGGAAGTTCTTTGAGCGATGCAAGTTCTGCAGCGTGATCAATAAATATTCTAAATACTCTTACACGATTCAACACGGTTGTGTTTTCATTTGAGTGCACCCAATATAAGCGATTTGGCTGAGCGAAAAGCCAAGCAACGGTAACTGGCTTAAGCTGAGCTAGTTGGTTCATACTTCATGTATATATATATATATATATATATATATATATATATATATACATATATACATATATATATATATATATATATATATATATATATATATATATATATATATATATATATATATATATATATACTTTGTTTTTAAAGCAACTACTTCAGGTAAGGTCAGCTGAACTAGAATAAACATACACATAAAGAAAATACCATACACACCGTGCGACCTCTGCGTGCGACTAACAACTGATTTTCTTTTTCTTCCTCTTCTACTACGAATCCCACTTGAGGGAAATGTTCTTTTTTCTTCTTTTTTGCTTCCTTCTTCACCGAAAATTTAACCCCCGAAGAAACATTCTTTCTTTCTTGTGTAGCACGAGAGAAGTCGCACTAACGCAGTCAAACAAAGTAAAAAAAAATCAAAATTTGTCGTTAGTTGTTTATACAGCAGGAGGTTAGTCTGCCTGAACATGGCGACATTGTTACCCACTATAGATAATCAATTTAGCTAGCGCAGTACGACTGCTAGCCTAAGGTTTTCAACGTGCACCACGCAGTAGTGATATACGGTCGAGCAGCACACGCTATATCCAAATCCCGTGCTCGGGCGTGGCACACACGAGTATTCCAGTGGCCCTTCCATTCTGCTCGCGTTTTGATGGACGGGCCTTGGGTGTTCAGCTCGTCCACAATTCTGTCCCACAACTCGTCCTGCTCAGGCTTGGTCAGAAAACTATCAGTGGCGGCCCTCACTAAAACTTGGTTTTCTGTCAAAAAGTCGTTCAGAAGGCTAATCTGGTGGACCGACACGCGAGGACTTTACTTCCGCTTCTTCGTGTTGTCGGCCATGACTGCCTGCCTGCGTAACGTAAAGGGCTGCAGCTAATGCTAATAGTTTTCGTGTAACGTAAGTAAACTAAACACCTAATGCAACAAATTTCAAGAAAAAATAGTTTAATTAAATTGCTCTGCACTATACGTTTCGGATATTTAAGAGTATTGCTTTCTAAAACCCTTCACTGCAGAGTTTTGCGATTCTCCTAAATTCCCTGTAGGAAGAAAAAAAAAACGATGTAGTTTCAACGTTTCAACTCAATCGCCACAGTTCGGCGACGTCACCGGACACGTCACGGTACACTTCTTTTCCGATGTAGTTTGTTGGCGATGGAGATTATAGGCTCCTCCCACCGGCGACGTCACGATGCAGTTTCTCCACCGCTTTTTCCAGCATAGACAGACAGTTGCTGTGGTAGCTTCGCCGGTGCGTTCTTGAGCCAGGCTTGCCGTTCAGTGTTGATGGTGGGAGCAGGTCGGTAGACCTCTGTGGACGGCAGCTTCACAGGTCTATTCCGGAGCCAAGCTTTTCTGAATCCGTCCGCTCTCCGCCCCGAACCTCGTCGTTCTCCATGCTCTTTTTTCGTTTTCTTCTTTCTCTTTTCTTAGTATCCCCCAATTTTATTTCTCTTTTCGTCACCGTACTGATTACATCATTACGGTAGGCTAATAGTTAGGTCGAAATTTACTAATTTTAGGGGGAATAGAATGGGTGGTGTTCTTCATTTATGACTCTCTGAACATTTTTTATTATATAGCATCGTAAAGGCAGCACTGTGATATACATTTATCTACGATATTATGATCTCATCAGTATTCATATAAAAATGACCCGCATTACAATAGACGTAAGCCCAATAGCTAAAGTCGATGATAGGTTAAGAATGCCGTCGATGCTCCGCCTCCAGCGAGAGCTTTCTGCCTTCGATTACATCCGTCACACGCGCAGCAAAGGCCCGTTGCAAGGCAACGAACACGTGTTGGAGGCGGCGTTTCTATTGAATTTTTAACCGATCACTGACTATAGAATCAATTTAATATGCTTTGTTTGTTGTTTATATTAATATTATTTTGGTAACATTGAACGTCTTCTTTGGGAAGTTCTTAAAATTGTAGAACTCTACATGCGAGTGCACAAAAGTGTGTTAAAAATTCAATATGTACACTTCGAGAACACGTTTGAGAGCATTTATGTTATTCGTAACATACAGGGGTTGAAGTGTATTTCAAATAGACCTATTTCTAAATAGACCCTTTCCAAAATTCAGTCTGGCGACTTTGATCACTATCATCATCTGTGGGACGGCATCTGTGCCATACCAATGGCGGCCTTCTAGTGACTGATAAAGGAAGACGTTGAGATGCTCCTAAGCGGATGATGCGAGGCCTGTACATTTGGAGGGTTTGTACGTCGCGACGTAGGAATGGAACACAAGAGCTACGTAAGCGTTCATTTCTAATAACTCAGATTCATTCAATCTGTGGACGAGACATCTGTGTGGGTCTCCAGACATCTGTGTGGGTTGGAGGTTTGTTCTGGCTGCAGGTTCTTGGTCACCATCGAACTGAAAGTGATCGAGAAAGAACTCACATTGAACAATTCCTCGCGTGCCGTTTACTAGCGAATGTGATGGTGCCGATACAATTTCATTTCCGCCATTAATATGGCAAAACCTAAACTGCTATACGAACCACCAGATGGCACTGAATTTAGGAAAGGGTCTCTTACCCAAGCATCAAGGAGAATGCAGGGATTGGTTTTCCACTCGCCACACGCGCACGCCTTCTCCGTATAAAAGATTCGAAGTAAATAACCAAAATAAAGCTTTGACGAACGCGCGTGCAATGTGCGATCTGTTTTAGGAATTCGCTTTAGAAAAGTTACTACTGCTTAGGCCAGCACGTGCGGCGCGTGGAACACCAATGCCTGCATTCTCCTTGATGCTTAGGTAATTTGGCAACTGGTCTAGTCTTCAGTTATGAAACTGGTGAGTAAACATTTTTTTCAGAAACAAATCTCTAAATAGGCGTAAGATCAATAGCTGATGTCGATGATAGGTTAAGAAGACAGCAGATGCTCCGCCTCTAGCGCCGTTAATGCCGTTAACGGCTCGTCAATGTTTATTTAATTTTTTTGTTACTTTCTGGATCAACTTAACTTTTCTGAGCTTATTTACCTGAAACAAGAGTTTAGTAGTGGTTCTATTAGATTGTGTATTATCTATTCGTCGCAGTCTTTTCAGTGCGCACGTTTTCGGACCAGAATTTAAATGGCATAAATCAAATTTATTCATATCATTAAATGCTGTTGAGAATGAATCCTTGACATTTCTATCCAACGAAACGTGCATTAGGTTTCTCTCTTGTCACAGAAACAACTAGCAGGCTTCACATGACCTGGCGCTTATTATATGCCGGCAGTGTTCATCATTCCCACGCGCTGGGTTTGGCAGTGCACAGAGAAACGATTTAGACCGGACCCGGATATATAGTATATGTTAGAACGGGGCTATCTCCATCAACGCTTCCAGTTTTTACGAGCCTCAACCCGAATGTCCGCCAAAGCATTGAATTTAACCAAGCTCAGTTCGAGAGCTCACGCAGAGATCGAGTTCAATCCGTGCGAAGCGTTTAAACAAAAGACACCGAAGGAAATAGTCTGCATCTATCCCTCAAATTCACCATATTCAAACGTAACAATTCAATTATTATTTTTTTTAGGAAAGGCGCGTTGAACCGTGAGCACGAGTCTCTCCGTTGAAAGCATGTCGTGGTCGGCGATGGTTTCATCGATCGCGAGCATATTTTCGCTCCAAAAGCACTAGAACTAAGATTTTGAAAACGGCAGATTACACCATGAAAAACAAGTCTCTCGGCTCAGTTGCGTTAACGAGGAATATATATATACCGGCGTCAAATTTGAGTCAATGGGATATATGATATTTATATAAAATATAATTTCATGGTCCTTTTATATTGTATAGCAAATTAAAAAAAATGCAAGAGCAGCGAACCAAACTCTCTTTTATTCCTTTTACGCCTCAGTCCGCTGTTTACATTTCCCAAGAAGTTTGTTTTTATTTTACCGGCTCAGTTCACTAACTCCCGACCTTTCAAATTGCGCTTTGAAAAACCGGTTTTTAGAACTTTTCTTTTGTGCAACTTTCATCTACCCCCTATGATGTAATTGTGTTTCAAAATCCCTTTGATCAACATGACATGCAACTCAATTCAAATCGCATTCACCGAAGAAAAGTCGACTGCATTATCAATACAGCTACCTTTACAACAGAATGTCATTAGTCGTTTGTCTCGCGAATTTCTTTTGATTTCAGTTGCAGAAAAAAGAAAAAAAAACTCGTTTATACATAGGACTGGCTGTGTGTTATAAAATGAATTTAGAAATACAAAAATAGAGTACTTGATGAAACACGAAAGTTTATATAATAAGTGAAAAAAAGTAAAAACTTTGCGCACTGACGCAGCCATTTGCCCCAATATACAAAAAACGGCATTTTAAAAGAAAAAGAAAACAACATATGCAAGCATACGACTTATGTCTCTTAATACATAAAAATAATCCCACAGAAACAAAATTAAATCTATTATTAGCGAACCTCACTGTTTTAAGTGGGTTAAAAAAATCCCTCAATTTTTTTACACATTTTATACGCATAAAACTTACAAAATATTTTTGGTGCTGTTTGCCACAGCTCTACGACGAGGCATTGAGGAAGAAAATGAGATGAGAGCATGATGGAACGCCAGAATACTGAGCTCTGGTTAGAGTGATTAGTGGGTAAACGCAATTCCAGCTGCCTTTTTATTTACTAAGGCGGGGGCCACAGTGCTAATACATCACACATCATATCCGTGGTTCGAGCGGAATTGGAAGCATGGATCTCGCGGTGACTCGCATTCGAATCTGTATGCAGACTTTCTTTTATATAATGCACAAGGTGTCAAAAAAATTTACAGTTTTTTTTTTTTACCGCAAAAATAAACTAGGCATCGCTGAGCGCTCATTCTCCGCCCAAAGGTAGCGCTAGAGGTCACAACCAGATGCCAAAGTTTCAGCACGATCCGATACCTTATTCAAAAGTTATAAGTGATTTTCTGAAAATTTCAATGGGAAATTGGCGGCCGACGGAATTTTCAAATACATGGGACTCCATGGCACCAGAAATCGAAAACGGGCAAAAATGGGCTCCATTTTCCCACTGAAATTTTCAGAAAATCACTTATAACTTTTGAATAGGGCATCAGATCGGGCTGAAACTTTGGCATCTGGTTGTGACCTCTTGCGCTATCCTTGGGCGGAAAATGACGTTCGGCGATGCCTAGTTTATTTTTGCGGTAAAAAAACAACAACTGTAAATGTTTTGTTATGACACCCTGTATAAGCAGTGTGACCCCAGCTTAACTGTTGCAACGCGTGCGCAAGCCGAATGCCGGCGTTCGCGTTAGAACAATGAGTGGAGACAAAGGCAGCTAGTTTGACGTCTATCCACTAACCATTCGAACCAGTGCTCGGAGTTCTGACGTCCCCGCGTGCTTTCGTTTCCTTCTCTCCCTCCATTTCTTGCCGTTTATAGTAAAAATATCTTTAACGAGAAAATGATTAAACACACACTGAAGAAAACCGTGCCATTTACTGTAAACGACTAAATTTTCGCGAGGACCTAATTTTCGCGAATTTCGCGAATCGCCTACAAACGCGGAAAATACGTCCCGCGAACAATTCGGGCAATATGTGAACGTTACGGAAGCTACACTCGATTCGCGAAAATTAGAACTCGCGAATAATTTCAAATTTTCAGCTTTGGCCCAATTCGCGAAAATTTGAGCCCGCGAGAATTAAGTCGTTCACAGTATGTGCCACTTGATAGGGAAAGTATATGAGGTAACTATGGTCAGACTACAGATTGACGTCTCGGGTCTTCATGGTGAAAATCCATATAATACGAGTATATCATGATCATTTTATCTGGTATCATGGCATATGGGTTATGTGGGTGCATATGTTGTTGTTCTTTTAGAGTGCAGCTCTTATGCGCCCGTTTCCGGGTTGAGCGGCATCGCCGTCGCCGTCGCCGTCAGCGTAGCCGCGCGTTGCATTATGGGACGTTTCCCGTAATGACGTCACGACGGGTAAAATTTTCCCGCTAAATTTGGCGAAAACGTTTTCCGCTAAATTTAGCGGAAAAGCTTCCGCGCTAAGTTTAGCGGAAATATTTGCCGCCTAATTTATCGGGAAATTTATACCATTGGAACGTCACACGTGACGTCACGTGTGACGTCACGTGAACGAATGTGGCGCTATGTGAAATTTTACCAGAAACATTTCCCCGCTAAATTTAGTGGGGAAATTGACGTCACGTGACCCTAACACCACTTCAGTTTCATCGCCAAATTTAGCGGGATAATTTTCGCTAAATTGAACGGGGAAATGTCGCTAAACTTCCCTCTAAATTTAGCGGGGAAATTTCCCTCTAAATTTCTTCGTTAACTATAGTAGGGAAATTTTCGCAAAATTTAGTGGTGAAATTTAGCGAAAATTTCCCGCTAAATTGGAGGGGAACAGGAGAGGAGGAGGGGTGGGTTCGGAGGGGGCATACCCTTTCCTCAGTACCCTCCCTTCCTCCTCCTCCTCCTCCTCCTCAAGAGCTGCGCTTTAATTCGACATTACAGAGAATTGTAAACGTCTTTTTTTTTTCTTTTTCGATGAGGTTTAGTGTTTTAAAATAGACACGTTATGATTAATACGTTTATGGAAAATTAGTTACGTTTTTTAAAGTTTGCAAAACCAATCTCTACTTATATACGACCGCTCGCACGATATCGAATATTAGCCTATAAAAGTCGAATACCATTTTTCAACGCCACGCTAAAGGTACGTAGAACGTGAGCTAAAATCGCGTGTCTCGGACGAAATGATTTAAAATACCATGAGCCCCTATTATTATAGTAATAAAAAAATTAATTACCGAGTGGCGTGCGCCGTTACGACATGCAATACAAAGAAAATCAGGCGCGAGCAATTGCTAAATTTCGGCCGGTGTGCACGCTACCATTCGGTCGGGATTTTCTGCGGGGCGGCGGCTGGTGGCTGCCGTTCCACGTACGAGGTCAACCCGACGTAGGCTCGAATAAATATATCACCTGCACGGCACAGCGTTTGCAGGCTGCGAGCGACCATATTCCCGCTGGATCGCTTTCTCCGCCAAACGCGCTTTCACAAACACGCCCCCCCCCCCCCTTCTTCACCTCTTCCCCCCCACCCCCCTCCCTCCCCAAAGAGCGGGCAACAGTGTTTCAGTCAGGCCAGCCTGCTTGCCCAGCTTGGGAAAACTGGGTTAAACTGACCGCGGTAGTCTTGTGCATTTCCGTGTACATGATGGGAGAGGGGAAAAATAAGAGAAGGGAAGGAGGAAATGAGAAACGGAAGCGTTGAGGCTAGCATGCGCAGTTATTTAATTAGCGAACTCCATTATCCAGGGTCCCAATGAAGCCCTCCGCTGCCTTTATGCACTCGCAGATCCAGCTGGACGGGCCTGACGTTACCATAATCCGAAGCCCGGTTCATGGAAACAGCTTCATATTAGATGAAGCGCGGTTTCTTTCTCATATTAACGTCCTTTTCCCCTCCGCAGGAAGGTTATTTATTTCAGCAATATTTGCCTAATTGTGATTCGACGCTAGTATTACCTAAAGGGCTGAGGAATATACCGCGGGGAAAGGGGGGGATGGATAAAACAAAAACTGCTAAAAACGTTCTTTTTTTTCTTGTTTTTTTATGTACAGTACGTGTGTTATTGACGCTACCAGATAGAAATATTGTAAGCTATGCGCAGGAAAATGTATATGAGCGTTAGCTGTTTATGTGTCTTGCGCGTCTTACCGCGCTATTTAATGATTTGGCATGAACTGTAGTCACAACTTCTATGAGGCTTTCTCGCATACGCAGATTGGCGCGACTTGGTATCAACCGCCGAGATCGTTCCTCGGTTCTGAACCATATATATCAACGAACAATTGTGTTCTTTTTCTGCGGTTTCAGTAATGATATCAGCTATTCTAGAATGCAAACCCTCGCATGATATTTCGATTAGCCAGATAACCGCGTGATTGACGGGTCTAAAACACAAACTTATACAATAAGTGCGATATTCCTAGCTAGACAATCGAAATACAAGAACAAGAAGGTTCCAACTTTCTCGACTGAAGTCACGCAATTAGCGGCGAGATGTTTTGGTGGCGCCCTCCTGTGGTTCCCCCTTGTGACGTCATTACCTTGCAAACAACAAGTTCGATGGTGTTTGTTATTAGCATGGTGGAAGCTTGAAATCATTGCGCTCTCAAAGGAACACTGCCAACACCGTCAAAATTAAAGTTCTTTCATTCCTCTTATTTCCGTCGATGATAAATCCCCTTTCCGACGTCATAGTCAGCGTTCGGCCAATCGTGGAAGGCCGACCACAGCGACGCTTTCGGTCGCGCACGGGGCTAATAGGAAGCATGCACTTGCGGCCCTATCTGTGCGCGCGGCTGCTGAGCGCGTGCTGACGGCGAGCCTCCGCAGTTCTTTTGCAACTTGCATTCCGTACTATCAAGATTGCCGGTCTTAGCGGGCGATGAATATGAGCTCGTTCTCAGCACGCGTGCGTGACGCCGGCATAACTGTAGTTCACAGGAAGCAGGCGCCAGTTCACGGGACAGCTCGTGCTGCCTCGTGCTCTGCACGGGCAGGCCCCCAACAGAGCTGTCGCGCGTTCAGAAAGACTACAGTTCCCACGACGCATGGTGGGCAGCGGTGGCACAATAAAATTGTCTGTGAGAGCGCTCTATTAAAACAAGTCTCTTCTGCTGTTTTTGCTACTAGAGGTAAAACCGAGACGGCACACGTACTAGACAAGATATACAAATTTCTACGAATTGTCGAGTGTTAAGTAAAGTGAGATAAATTTATTTGGTTCCCGCAGAGAACACACATTTCGAGGCAATTTCAGCGCGGGCAAAACACAAACAAACAAATAAACAAACAAACAAACCAACAAAGAGTTCAGTGGTCCGTATAGAGCGCGTCCGTCGCTACCCGTAAGCGAGTTTAGACAGAAGGTGCTGCAACAGCTTTGGTCTAGTAACACTGAAGTCAACCCCACCCTAATATCGCTGGGGACCACACCACGCACTTCTCAGGCAACACAAGGCGCACGCCTCTCTAACAGCATTCAACGTGAGTTATTCGAGCAATTACTCGACGCAGCCGAATGCGCACGGCGAGCTCGCCTGCCTGAGCTTTCGCAGTTTCGCCGTAACCCCGTGGATAACCTCCCAAAGCCGAAACATGCAGACATAAGGCAACTCTAATTTTCTGCGCTCGCGCAGTTCCGCATTGTTTGCGGCCGGTATACAGTTTCTGAAAATGGCGGTTCCGGTCATCGCGCAGCGCCTAATTTTAATTGCACCGCTTTATGTATATTTAATAGGCGTATTGTTGTAAGGAGCACGTGGGCGTTGTTTCGACTGGCATGTGTCTCTTGAGACAAAGGGCCTCGGTGATTGAGACAGTGACGTCACGAGCTCAATCAATTTTCAATTATGGGTGGCTCAAAGCCACAACGACGCGAAGCTTGGAACGCGGTCAAGCTTTTTTTTATTGTATGTTTTGTACATACGACTTCGTGGCATCGGGGTCTATCCTTCTACAGGCGCCTTTGATGATCGTATGCCTTTCCAAGATGCATAGAATGGAAGATGCGTGATGCATCTTCCATTCTCTTCTGGTAAATTGGCTAGGGGGTACATTCGGTGTGTAATTGCGTACGATGTTGACTTCGTGGAAATTGTTTGCATTGACCAGACAAATCCGGCGATCACCGCACTTGGGTTAGTGTGACGTAACTTGAATCACGATCCTTCGATGAATTACCTACTAACTTGTAAACATCGGCGGTTTGCGCACTAATGAACCTTGGCACCAAAAAAACAAAACAAAAACGCTGATGCTAGTAGAAGTTAAAAAGCTACAAGTAAAAAATAATTAAAAGATTGGAGTTTCTTTTTTTAAAGCAGGCGCAGCAGTTTTCATGCGGCGTTTTTACAATTTCGAAATTATATGATCCCTAAGTTTCCAAACATAGCTGCAACAATACTTTAAAAAAAAAAATCTAGCTGGTGTTGATTCATGGTAATAAAACCCGAGACTCAGGAACACAGAAGGGGACGAACACAACACAACGTCTCAAAAATAGCTAACGTTTCTTATCGTCCATCTTATTGACGGGTCCGTAGGGTTCTATGAACAAGTAGACGTATCCAGAAACGTTCTACGTGGTGGCTTCTTCGAGTCCACTTCCATCCGTTAAGTTCTCCTAGTGATCTGAATGAATGACTCCTAAAGTGAGCAGCGCTCCTCTGGGGCTTTATTTAGTCCGTATTGGAAAAGATTTCCCATAGCGTGACGAATACATTCCAGACCAGGTAATATAAGGACCTTGCTTGCATCGATGAGGCACGGGCCAGCCCGGTAATCACTCCCTTACGTTAATTACCCAATAAACTCTGTTTTTGTTTTTGTTTTTAGCCTTTGTTTTTATTTCTAGGCAATGGCAGTTTCCAAACAAGTTCCATAAATATAAGCGTCGTTCATCCCCTCAACTCGGAGCCAGAACAAGTGGCCACATTGCCTGATCACAATACATACCGCCAACGTTAATCATGGCCACGCACTGGGGTCGGCAAGGTAGAAAACGTGTGCGGAGCTTCAGGCATTGTTAGAGTTTGGCTATTCTCATGACCGCAGTGGTTGGACACGAGTCACTTCCTGAGTGTCCGCCGAGGCAGTGGTTGTTACGGGCCGAAGTCGAGTGCTCACGGCGTCACGCAGTTTACTTCAATACCAGCTGGACGATTGAGGAAAAGAGATGGAGAGGAGGAAACCGAAGAATCACACTGCTAGTTTGGTTTTCTCCTCTCCATCACTTTTCCTCCTCTCCATCACTCAGCTCCAGGCCGTCACGCAGTTCTCGTGTTCAATCCATAAGCCGCGCTCGACTCTCGTCAGGCGGGTGGTTTCGATCCCACAATTAACGCCATCAAGCTTTGCGAAGGAAAGACTGAAAGAAATAGTCCCCTTTTATTCTCGCAATTCCACCGCGACCAAGAAGCTGCTGAATCAGTGGCTGCCGGTGAGAGCGCACTTGGGCCAGACTAGGATCAGTGCGCCTCTGTAAAGTCATGAACATTCCAGCCCGATATCGTTTCATGACTCCTTGAAGGCTGGATCACAAGCCCCCTTTTCTTACGTTACGTTATGAAAGGTTACGACTGCTTACGCCACAAGTCACCGAGACGTCTGTGCTTCATATTAAGCGTGGCTACCAGTTCAAGGAAATAGTTTAACACTCGACATTCGAGACACGAATGTTTCGGTGCTTTATACGTAACGTAGGAAAACGGTGCTGTGTGAACCGACCCTTAGACTGCGTCTGGGTGCCAACGCGAAGTGTTATTTTCTCGAGAAAAGATGCTCTGCAGCTTTCAGGCTACACTGTCCAGTAGGCACACGAAACGGGCAGACAGGGTATATTCCTTTACTTTTTTTTTATAAATCGAACTTGCACTTAAAACGGGTCACTCGTACACTTTAAAAGGTAACTGAAACAAAAAAAAGTATCTTTTAAACAGCCTAATTGGGACAAGCATGTCACAAAACCAACCTTCCGCGAAAAAAGTTTTTTTTAGCAATATCTACGTCACAGGACGTAATTTAGTCGGAGTAACAACCTCTCCACATTTAAAACTCCCGGTCTTTCGACGCGCGCGGAGTGACATGTTATACGTCACTCCGTGACGCATAACAGCCACTCCATGACGTATAATACCAACTTTGGGGCGCGCGATTTAAAATGGACGAAATAGCCGCAAACTAAAATCAGTCTCGTGCAATAAATATTGCTTTAAAAAATGTTTTTGCCCGGAATAATTGTTTTTGGACTAGCTTGTCCCAATTAGGCTGTTTAAAAATATACTTTTTTTCTTTGCAGTTACCCTTTAAGAAATGCATGTGCGTCTACTTACCTGCAAAACACTCGAAGAGCCAATCTATGGGATCGACTAAATCAGCTCAGCGAATGATAAGGCGGAACATATGTGTAGACCTCAAAATTAAGTCTGCGCTTTGGCATAACGCAATGCAAGCATGACGCTTTGCATGACGTAATGCTACAGCGCAGACTAAATTTTTAGGTCTAAACAGATGTTTATCCGCATCATGCGCTGAGCTGATTTTGCTGATCACCGAGATTGGCTCTTCTGTATTTTGCGGGTAAGTAGACGTGCAGGCATTTCTTAGAGTGTAGAGCAGCGTTGATTGTTTCTGCGCGCTAATAGTCGTACATCACTACAAAAATGGGACCTAATCATCGTCACCAAAATACAAACGTGCACTGTTTCTAAAAATTATCGAAGTTGTAAATAAAGCAGTGCGCTTTCGATACGCAATAAAATTAAATATCGCGGAGGAACCAAAAAGAACAAACGCAATTGTGGCCGTTTCTTGCCTCATAATTTGTTTTTCTATACCAACGATGGCTAGACGACGCATTTGCTTAACCTCGATAAAAAATGGCCTTCAAAATTATTTGAAACCTATTTTCGATTCGCGTATTTTTTAGATGCGAGGACCCACGGGAAGCTAGGACACTTTCGCCTCAGTTTTGAGTGGCTTACCTTTTTATAATTATCGCTGGAAATGCACAAAGACCAGAAGCTACAACGGCGCGTAGCACTCGCTACATGAATGTGCGCTAAAATGAAAGTTGTTGCCATGCAGCCAAGATTTCATCAGTGCCTCTCATTTATTCATCCGCAAGATTTATTTGTGTGCTTCTAAACGTTTTATCGACCTTCTCCGCTTAATTACCTCTAAAATACTGGCCAGATTTAGGATGTAGTTTAACGCCGTAATGCTATACCGATGAAAGTTTCATGAAAATTCGCCTAACAGAACGTAGTTCCCGCGCGACATGGATAGACCTAGTGACCTGGGCAAAGTATTTATCCTCAACATTGTAGGTAAAATATTGAATTTTGTTTTTCAGAAAGCACTGTACGTACGGTTTATTCAAATAATTAATAAAAAAAAAGAATTTCCAGAGTAAAACTGAAAAAGAAAAATTGGTTTTGAAGCTTCTAACTAAATCGGATTGAGATGTTTCGGCTTTTATTTCAAAAACTGCGTATGCGTTTTGAACACGACTGCAGTTTCCCTGAAAACTGAGAACGTTCAAAAAACCTATGTTGTTTAACGTTTCTATATGTAGGTATATTTTGCACTCCGGGCACACATAGACGCTTATACTTTGAAATGTGAGATCTTTAGGCATTTTAGTTTCCCTTTTTTTTTGGTATAATCAAAAAGTTTTGGTTTCAGTTTTTGTTTTGTTTTTTAAATGCTAAGAAACACTTAATATAAATATGGGGGTTAAATTCTCGCGTTCTTCAGTGTAAGCATCAGTGACGGTTCAAAACACATGGGCCAGTAGTCACGGAGACCAGGTCAAGGAATTCTTTGTTGACGATGTGCTCATGATGTTTTTTCAAAAAACTTGAAGTCACTAGGAACACAAAACATAAAGCGCCGCCTAATCGAGTTCAGATTTTTTTTTTATTTAATTGAAGCTTCATCCCACTTTGAGCGTTTGTATTTCATTAAGCAGTTTCTAATCACGAAGGTGAACGTCAAAATAACCAAAATTTTTAACGTCCCGATGGTAGCGACACGGATGCATTAATTTATTTATTTAAAATACTGCCAACCCTTACGGGTTATTGCAGGAGAAATTTATAACATGTTGTAATAAAGGTACAACACGAGTAGTCTTTTTTTTTTGCATATTGAAATGCCACTTTTTTTAAATGCACTCTGAAGCATTTAAGATTTCTGAGTCGAGCTCCTAAATGTAAGCAAAACGATGTCAACTGTGCTAACTTCATATCAACCCACAATTTTGTTATAGGTTGTTACTTATTGCTTTCCCCAGATGACGAGTTTGATGGTGCGAAAGACGTAACGAGGAAGCTCAGCTTCTCGCAAATGCCCTCGCAGGCTGCCATTTTGTTGGATGTTATTCGCAGCAACTTCGCAGCGCATGCTCTCAACTATGCCTGAGGTCAACTCTTTAGCGAGTTTTAGGATAGGGGGCCCCACAGCTTTGGGTGCCCCAAACAGCTCGGAGCATTGCAATGGGCATGCGCAGTAGGACGCCCCTAGCTGTTTGGGGCACCCAAAGCTCTGGTGCCCCCTATTTCAAAACTCGCTTTCATGACATTTCAAAATAGGCAAACACCACGCGTGCACAGCTTTGGTCGGTGCTCAAGGTCTGCGGGAGCACGTGTACCCATACCTTTGGCTTCACTGCCTGTGAGGAATGCACAAAGATGCACGTGCCACCTTCCATTACACACTATCAGAATCGTTGTCCTTGGAAGACGATAAATGGGAGCTGCTTCCGAGCATGCGCTGCAAACAATGTCCAACAATATGTCGTCCCGTGAACACATCATATTGGCGACGTGCGCGACCGAAAGCGTCGCTGTAGTCGGCCGGCCATGATTGGCCGAATGCTGACTATGACGTCAGGAAAGGATATCTGATCGACGAAAATAAGAGGAATGTAAGAGCTTTAATTTTGATGGTGTTGGCAGTGTCGCTTTGAAAGGGTAACGATTTCAAGCTTCCACAATGCTCATGGCAAACACCATCAAACTTGTTGTTCGCAATGTAATGACGTCACGAAAGGGAGCCATGGGAGGGCGCCACCAAAACATCTCGCCGCTAATAGACAATTGCAAGCATAGCGCGTCACTGGTGCCCCATGCGTGCAAGCATGTGCAGCGTGCGCGTGAACGTAGCATAGGCAAGCTTGTAAACGCACGCACTTGACCGCACGAGCAAAGAAATGGCGGCGGCCAGAATGCCCTGCTTGCAATCGTCTATAGAAAAACAAACACTGTATTCGAATATAACAAAGCAAAAAAATATAATAACTAAAAACGTGAACATAATTTTTAATTTTTGACGTTTAAGTTGTGAGCGATATTCATTTATTTTTCCGCGCGTCCTGATTGCACCGATGAACTGTAACGAGCAGGCGTAATTATTATACGCGACTCCGAAGTGCCGGCTCAAATGACAGCCATTTCGCCACGAATATCGAAGGTCAACTAAAGGTCGCTTTAATTGGAAGAAAGTAGATTATGCAAGCGAAGGCGCGACGGAAACGATGCCTTGGTACAAATTATATGACGCAGTAGAAAGAACACTTCCTAATCACCGAGGATTAAACGAGAAAAAGCGTGTCCGGCCGTTCCTGCGTAAATCTTCCAGTTTGAAGAAATGTTCAAAACACATAGTCCAATTACAGACTTCCGTTCTGCTGCTGTACAGTGGGCGCAGGAATTGCAGGCAGGAAGCAAATAAAATTAGTAGCCTAGTACAATGTTGTATTTTTTCTATTTGATCACGTCGACTTATTGATTTGTTTTATTAAGTTTGGTGTACCTGCGACTAGGATTCAGACTAAAGTTATCAAAAGTGCCCGCTCTAAAGTTCAATGAGAAATTTAAAAAAAAAAACGAGGCTAAATCTTAATTTTTCGGAACACAGTCATCTGGGACAGACTAATGAGAGCACAGTGTTATTCTTTGTCAGCCGTTGTGTTTACTGCACAACCGACAGTGCATGGCAGTCATGTTAGTGTGCACTATGGTTTTGATTTCACCTAAATAAGGCTCCGTCGTTTTATGAATATCTGTCCTTGCTGGTCTCTCCGCACGTATTGTATGGTTTATATTCATCCACATTTTGTTTTAGCACAAAGTCATAGTCTAGGGCGTTTGTGACGCATATAGGCTTAGAGGAGTCAGAAAAAGTTTTAAGAAGGGGGGGGGGGGGGAGGGATTATGAATGATTCCACCATCGCTATAATATCATGTACTCTAAAAAAACGTGCTGTTTACTAAAACATAAATTCTATTCCAGTTCTGCAGGTCTTGACTGCAAGCGACTGTTAAACAGCTTAGGGTTCTTTTTCTCGCTACTGCGAAGCAAACACCAAAAACCCAAAGTTTTCGGTCATTGGGTATTTTGAACCAATAAGTTATATGTGTATGCGTATGCATAACGTCTGTAGGCCGTAATAATTATTTTTTCACTCCCGTCATAATGCAGAAGTTTTGCCATCCTACGTTTTGACACAGTCTTATTTCTACTTGAAATATATCTCCAAACGCTCTGTAATTATACTTTGTTTCACCTTAAAACGCACGGCAGCGGCCCCTTCGAGACATCAGAGCCAATCAAACGCCGAGAGAGTGCCCCGTGACTTCACGCACAGCACGACAGCACGTCCCTTGAAACAATGCGCCTTGCAAGTGGGCGCATTTCGGTCTTCTGCGCATGGGAAACGAGGTGTGAAGGTGGGAGAGGAGGTTATACTAAGCTCCGCCTCCTCGGGGGGGGGGGGGGGGGGGGGGGGTCGCGATTGTAAACATTTCGGCGTCGGCAATGGCGGGCGTGGCTGTAACCGTGAGTCCTTCACGTGGTTGGTGCTTTAAAAAAAAAAGAGAAAAGAACGTTCCGCTTCTGTCCTGTGTGAGTTAGGAGTCGGCTCCGATCAGGCGCTGTCCAAGGGGCAGCGTTATCAGGGGATATGAAAGCGTGCTGCGTCTTCGGATGTGGTGGGCGCATTCACGACGGTGTGTCGCATTTTAAATTTCTGGGAGGATTGACAGATTGAGAGCTCTTTCTTGATTCGGTGGGTACCACCATCCAGGCATGGCCGTTCTTAAGACTCCGCAGTGACCGAAAGGGAATCGGGTTAATAATCCCGGACACAGAGATTGGTCCTTCGGGGTCCAGTGCGGTAACGCAAACCAGCTCGGAGACGCCGCTGCGAGCCCCGGGAAGAGTTTTCTTTTCTCTGTAAGGAGATCGAGTCCCTGGATCGGGTTCGCCCCGAGATAGGGATGGTGGCTCCGTAGAGCAGTGCGGCCCTTCCGCTCTCCGGCGCGCGCGTCGGCCCTTGAAACTCTGAGTGAGGGAGTGTGATTTTCGTGCCGGACCGTACCCACATCCGCATCAGGTCTCCAAGGTGAACAGCCTCTAGTCGATGGACCAATGTAGGACCATCTAAGAACGGCATGGCCGTTCTTAGTTGGTGGGGCGATTTGTCTGGTTAAATCCGATAACGAACGAGACTCTAGCCTATTAAATAGGTGCGTGGTTCTCTGCACCTTGCACCCTTGTTAGAGGGACAAGCGGCTCCTAGCCGCACGAAACAGAACATTAACAGGTCTGTGATGCCCTTAGATGTCCGGGGCCGCACGCGCGCCACACGGAAGCGGCGTGCTTTTGTCCCTGTCTGTTCAGACAGTAAGCTTAGAAAACGTGGCTTGAGCAAATACAGAGGGCTAATTGAAGTACATCGAATTACCCCCAGCAAGTGTTCGTCTTTTTAAATAGCAGGGCATAGAAAAATAAATTGCCATAACATTTCGCCAAAAATAAAAACAATAATTACTTCTTGGTGTCCACGAGTCTACGACATAACTTCCGCGATACGCTCGACGCCGCTCGGGTAGCTCGATCAATCTTGCTCGGATTCTCTTCCACGGATTAGCACAGCTTTTCAGACTTTTACCACTTAGGTTCATGCCAAACATACATACCCGAATACGCTAACTGACAACAGCCTTTTAGTCGCGCGAGGAAAATGTGACAACAAGCAGCGATCGAGCACTTTTGGGCTATGACGTGCTCACAGTACCGATGGCACAGCCGCATTTGTTTATTTACAGTCACTACATCGGCTGTCATCTGTCTTTAGCTGATTATCTTTGAGCAACACATCAAACGCGAAGTACCATTCACGAAACACGTACAACTAAACGTTTTAACATAGCGATGAACATGGTGTTTACTTCTTACCTGAGCGAGCGACCTGCCGCGGAATGCTGCTCTTGGGGCGTTGCAGCCATGGCTGTGAAAGGTCCGTCTTGGACAGTCCATTTAAAGCCGCGTAAATTGCGGTAGCCACCATGTGGCTGCACTTTGCGGCCCCGTGAGGGCACTCACAGTGACTCTCTAACATGTCACCTCTATCGGAGAGCGGCAGCTTTACCACGTAGCTACAATTCTTAAACGACGCCTGGACATTCGCAGCTAGAGTGAAATCCTTCATCTCAAAAGAAAGGACGTATCCTTCAAGGTATTTCCTTCCGCCTTTTTCGAAGGCCGCGTTCTCGCCGGTGAAAAAGCGGTGAATCTCCGAGAGACGCAGGAAAGGTAAAGCAGCCATCGCTTTGACTAGCAGACGTAAAGCAGACGACATTAACAGCGCCAACCGCGCCAACCCGCCGACGCCGTTAAAGAGTGAGGAGTCTCGCCGCACACGAAAGGAGGGAAAAAGTATTTGGGAGGAAACTTGCGGACACTAACCACCCTCACTCTCGTTCCTTAGCAAAGAAACCTCGGCGCCTCAGGACACCTCGCCAGTGAGTCCTTTGACTTCTCTCCTTGATGCGCGTTTGCTAGTTGTAAGAAAAAAACGACGTACTACTCAAGTTATTTCGTCTGCCCTCTCGGAAAGGCGAAGTCGAGCTCGCTCGTAAAGACCTGCACTTCCGAAAGTCGCAGGAAAGGTAAGACAGACGCAGACGGCGTTGTGAGCAGACGACGCTCAGATAGGGTGTCGCGATCAGCCAATCAGAGCTCGGCGTTCTGACGTCACCGCTACCCCCTGCGCAAGAAGCAGACAAACTTGCCCTCCGCATAGCATGGCCACGTGACTTAGACTCAGCAATCGGTTTGCTCTGATGACTCGTGGCATCTGGTGTTGTTTATTTCAAAGTAAAACGGCCTTAAACGAAGCATTTCTAGTTTGTGGATTGCCCAGTTTGTGTTCATTACTTTTCTTTATTTTGTTAAAAGAAAGCTTTACATTACAAGCCTTTTCTAGCTCGAGTGCACGTGAGGAAAATCCTTTTACACATGTCGCGCTAAAACGGTTGCTTTATTAACTGCGCTGCACTGATCGTATGGTAAAGCACGTTCACATACAATTATCTAACTGAGTCGATAATATATGGTTGCTACATGGTTGTTAAATACTACACACCGCAAGACAAAAGTCCCTCTACTTGAATAAGCTCTACTACGTATATGACACTGACCAGACAAAATCGAGCATTTTTTTCCGTTGAGAATACGTAACTATATAGCCACATTTTAGTCAACGCTTTTGGAGCCATTCCAGAATTTCAGTCGAATCCCTCGCGAATGAGGCATATAAAAATTAGCTATGGTAAAGATCATTTCTAAACATTCTCCGGAAAATCTAAGCGCCGACACTAAAGTCCCCGCTTGCCCGCTTCGACGCGTGTTTTCGTCGTCTTCGTTATTTGCGCGCTGGCATTGAACTTTCTGGATCCCCCCCCCCCCCCTCCTCCCCATTCCCACCAAAGTATCATCCAAGTCCCTTTTTCTTCGCATTTCAGAAGTTTCTGGATTTTTCGGACGGCTTTAGAAACCGGTGCTAGAAGAGCCCAAGCGTACATGTGCGTATTTCTGAGAATATGTGCGCGTAAGATTATTTTCTGTCATCTTTTTTTTTTCTTTTTATAAACCCTTCCTACTTTTTTTTCTCCTATATGAATCTTACTGTTGCTCCGCTTTTCCTACACTTTTCGTTATATTCGGTGACGTTGTCCGCATGACAAACGCCATCCTTTCAACTTTTTCCAGAATTCCTTTTTGCTATTTTGAAGATGTAAGGAAAAAAAAAAGAAATCTAAACAAGCATAACGTTAGCTTCGACGTTGGGAACTTCGTCGCCACGGATTCCATTTCGTGGCAAAACGAAAATATAATTAACGTAATCCTCAGCCTGCAAATGTGATTCAAATTCAAGTTTCACCGCTTGTGTATGAAATTTTAATGCCTGGATTAAAATTTAGCAATCTTGTTCGCTGTAACGAATTCAGGGCACGGATTTTTCCGACCGGAGTGACCTTTTACTCGACCGCAGCTTGCACGTGAAAAGAAAACTTTATATCAAATGACGTTTGGAGAAAACCTTTATATATATTTTTTACAAAGTTACATCTCACGTTTATGCTAAGGTTCATATAACACCGCCATTCACGCAACGTAAAAAAAAAAAATCGCCATTAATATAAAAAAAACAAGTTAAAAACTTAGCACACTTCATAATACTAGCCACTTCCAGAGCTGAAATGTATTCTCTCATATGAGTACAAAATCAAACTTCTTAGCTATATCACGATGCCCTAAATCACAGCCCCGCAATTTCTAAAAATATCACGAACTATAATGAATATCATCAGGCAGTTCACTCACTGCCTTGCATCGGGCCACGTCTTTGTGCTTCTTGTCGACTTGCCAACAAAACAAGGAAACAGGGTAGTATGTGCAATTCAATGATACAAATCAGTGTTGCTAGTGACCATCTGTCAAAAAAACGAGATTTAGGATTTTTTTTATTTTTTCTTGAGTTTTTTCTCCCAAACAGAGTAGTTTTTGTTTCCTTTTTATTTTTTCTGCAGACAATATTAAATTGCACAACTGAGTGAGAAAATTCATTGGTTTAGTCTTCCTTTTCTTATTTGTTTTTGTGTTTGTCTAAGCTTGTTTTAGATTTTGTTCCCGACACGGTGCAAAATAAGGTTGGAATTCAGCAGAACACCCGTGGTTACTCCCGGGTAGCGCCTCGGACTCTAAATCACAGCCCGTGCTTCCGATAGCAATATTGCTCTTGGCAGTAGCACCATGCTAAAGCCCTCTAGTAATAATACCGAATCCGGGCTGACGTCGTAGCGACAATAAGATATTGTAATATTTTTATAAATACGTTCATAGTTATTTTTATATATTTTTTTATTTTTCACCGGTTTACTTGCGTTATTTCTGGCGGTATAGCTATTAAGTTAAGCACTACTATCAACTTGTCTAAAACTAAACAGCATAATGATTGCTGCCTTAAAAACGCTACGTCTATCTACTATGAGCCAAAATCAGAAATCTCGCACCGTTTGAATTTACTAGTACATCTTATATAGATAGCTATTTCGATGCCGCATCGCCGCTCCCTGTTTAAACTAACTACAGTCACCACAGTATGATTTGAAAACAAAACAAAATGGCTTGAGATTCTGAGATACCATGCAGGTGTTTTGAGAGTTCCTGAAAAGGTTCCCAGGAGTGTCTCAAAACGAATAAATTAACTTCTTCTGAGGACGGAAGTGGCTAAAGTTATGTACCAGATAAAAGAGATAATTCGTATCTTTAAAATTACTAAACCAAATTTAAGATTCAGACCGTCTCTTTAAGTCTAAACATTATTCAGCCTGGTCATTATACGCGCTCACTCCGCACATTGCAGCGATTGACCCTCGCAGGTGCGTTGCAGAAAAGTAGACGCACCGCATTTCTTGGAGTACGGTATGGTCTCTATCCGTGGTTCGAACATCGAAGCGTTCATAAGAGGAACATAGAATAGCTAAGGAGATTACCGTGAAAAAAATTACAAACGAAACATTGGGCAAAAAAGTCAACAAAAAAGTCGAGAGTACCCGTCGCCGCTCGCCCTCACTCTCTTCACTTGATATCCGCCCCTTGGCCATTTAGGATGTATGATTTGTGGCGTAAATCTTTTCTCGCGAGCCGATTTAATGGCGGATACGAAATATACGATTTTTCCGCGTATTTGCGGGCGCATTATGTATTTTTTTTCTTTATCTGCTCAGTGGCGCCGAAGCCAGGTGGGCGGCATACAGCACTCATCGGAAGCAAAGCGGCTGGTGCTTACACGTCCCGAAGGACCGGGCCAAAGTCGCCCGCCGTCTTTTATCAGATCACACGTCCCGCTGCACGTCTTTCTGGGGCACGCTTCACTCCGCAGCCTCTGGGGACATGAAAGGGTAATGCGAAGTCACTGGGCGCACTTTCTTCTCTTTTGAGTTGTTCGTTGTGCTCTTCGATACAAATAAATATAAGAAAGGGGCCTGACGTCCGTCCGACGGACCGTCAGGCCCCTTTCTTATTTTCATTTCTTTTTTTTTATTATTTATTTTATCTTACATTTAACAATTTATTCTTGTAAGTTCCTGTGTTTAACTTTGACTTCTATTCGGTCATTTTTAAGTATACTCTCCGCGTATCTAGCGTTCTTGTGTCTAGCCTTGATTGTTCTTGTAAACTAAAAAAACTTTTGTTTTTCGGCACCTTACTATTTTTTTGTGTGTGACTTTTTTCATTATTAAATTAGACTTTCTATGATCATCTCACGGCTGGCTGCTGCGTCTGCGCACCCAAATTTTGCCTATATATCAACGGAAGCATTTGTAAACCTTCACCACTTTATATATATATATATGTGGCGTTGTTTTGTAAACTTTACAGATTTCTTTAAGAAAAGCCGTGAAAGTAACATTTATGCGGTTTGTGCAGGTGAGTTATACAACCAGGAGGACATTATGTGGATGGCAAATATTTTCGATAAGTCGGCTAAGGAATTAAAAATTAATAATTAATTTTTAGTTCGTGAAACTAGACATATGGTTCCAATTAGAAACTTACAGAGCGTCATGGAAAACCACTTTATCAACTCTTTTTAAAATGACTTGCCTGCTTTACGAGTGGTTACTTTGGTGCGCCCCCGAGTTTCCCATGAGCTTCAAGTCGTTCTAAAAAGAGTTGATTTAGTGGTTTTCGATGACGCTCTCTAAGTGTCTAATTAGACCATATGTCTATTTTCACTAATAAAAAGTTAATTAATGAATTTAAATTAATTAGTCGACATATCGCAAAAATTAGCCACCAAAATAGTGTCCTCTGGGCGTATAACTCACCTCCACAAGCCGCATAAGTTTAACTTTCACGGCTTTTCTTAAACGGATCTGTAAATCTGAAAGAAAACACCCTGAAAGTTAGGGGAAGGGAAAGGGCCAGTCTTCCAAGATATCTAGGGAACCACTCTTCCCCATAAGGAAAGGCTGCACTGTATATATAAGGGGAATGAGTGAGGATTGACAAGTGTAGCCGTAGTAATATTGTGAACGAAGAGGGGAGAAAGTGCCGTAAATTCAATAATCACATTTTTCCCCTCTTCGTTCAAAATATATATACATAATGTTCCTTTTTCTACCCAATCATTATCTAAACAGCAGGAACCAGAATGATCGACGGAGCCCTCATTCTCTAATCGAGGAGATCAAACTATAGGGAGCGCTATGTCCGACTTGTTTTCCTTAGAGTTACTGTGTTCGTTAACACAAGGCACGTGTACTGGAATCTTTAATTAATTTTTCCCGATTGAGCGCGTTGCCGACTCGTGCCCGATATTTCTTTTCCGCGCTGAGTTTTAACGTTTTAATTACTCAAGTACATAGCAGCAGCCAAAAGATTTCTCATACTAGCTTGTCTACAAGGTTTTTCGTAATCTTATACCCCCTCCCCCTTTCCTTTTTTTCCCAAACAAAAAAAAAGGTATGTACTGCTTTCTATGAACTACGCAATAAAAAATGAAAGACGTTTACAATTCTTTGTAACGAAAAATTAGTGCGCAGCTCTTGAGGTGGAGTGGGGGGGTCACTTCTGACGTCACGTGATGTCACGTGTGACGTCAGACGTGTGTGACGACACGAGGGTAAAATTTCCCGATTAATTTAGCGGAAAAAGATTTCCGCTAAATGTAGCGGGAAAATTTAACCGTAAAATTTAGCGGGAAAATTTGGCCCTCGTGGCGTCACACGAGACGTCACGTGTGACGTCATTATGGGAAACGTCCCATAATGCGACGCGTGGTTACGGCGACGGCGACGGCGACGCCGGTCAAGCCGGAGAAGGGCGCCTAAGAGCTCCGCTCTAAAACGAAAATAGGCTCAAATAAAGTTGGTTATGTAAAGGACGTTATTTATGAAAGGTTTCATGTAACGTTCTGTACCCTAGTGTGCGTGTCTCGCTGCAACTTGGGCCGTAAAGTTGGCTCTCCCTCCTCTATCCTCTTAGTGTGAGAAAGCACCCTTTGCAAAGCAAAGCTGGTTACAAAGCTTAGAATTCGGCGTTTAAAAATCGTTCTTTTTTTTTCTGTTTTTTTAAGGCTTTTCTTATCGCGACTTGCCAGTAACGGAGATTAGCTGTCTTACTTTTTTTCCCGTTTTTAATGAGGCGCGATGTATTTGGGTAAAAATCGCAAATTTCGGAATACCGTTCGAGCGTACATTTTCTACATGGTCCAATATCCTCCTAGTTTATTCCTTTCCCTAATTGCGGCGATAGCGAATAAGGTAACATGATAAAGATAGGACAAATTTTGGGGGGAGGAGAGGAAAGATATCAAAGGAGGTGTGCAAAATGAAAGTATGTAAAACTGGAAAACGCATTGTGTATGCCTGTCCGTTTTGTTGCAGATTCAAAAACGGAAAGGATTTAAGAGTAACAAATATACTGAAAGAAAACAGAAGTGAGTAACGCGGTCATGAACCTTATTCACGGCCGTTCTATACGCATTTAAAAGAATCAGAATGGTGGTAATAAAATACTAAAATGGCACCCCCCAAAGAAAACGACAACAGCAATAAAACGAGCTTTATTCTGAAGATGCAATGTTCTGCGTCTTACAGCATGTCCAGGCGTACACAAACGTTGAGCCCATTTAAATAACTTTTTTTTCCTCGTTTTATTTTTTTACAAGGGCCTGCGCAATAAAACTGCTTTAGCAAGAAGAGTATTTGGAATATGAAAGGCGTGCTTTGAGTCCGGTCGTTTATAATAAGTCCCTCCAGAGCTTTCGAGTGTTATGCCTGTCTCTTGGGATGTTTAACGAAACGAAGAATTTATGTATCGGCATTGTTTACTCCTCTTCGTTGTAAAGAGTGCTCAGGCTCCGCAGACAACCCAAAGATCAAAATGAAGTGCATCATAATTTTGTTATAGTTGTGTATTGACGTCCGCTTTTGCGTTTTTTTTTTATACCTTTAACCCCGTCAAAATATTCGAGTATGCAACCTTTGAGCACTTTATTGTTCGAACTATTGTTCGGAAGCAAACTTTTAAAATAATGTGAAAGTAAAATCAATTATCCGTGAGAGCTTATAATTTTTAGTGAAGCAAAAATAAGCGTACAGAAAAACAAGTTAAAATGATAAAACAATCGGAAGAATTCCAGCGTGTGATATTTAAGAAGCTCAACATTCACTATATGGGCGTTTCTTATAGTAAAACAAGAATTAAAAAAAAAAGACTTGCGTTAGGTTTTTTTCCCCCCCTATGATTGCGTTTGGGACCACGCGGGCTACTAGAAGAGAGGCTTAATTGGTTAATTATTTCGCTAATAAACTGAAAAATTTAATTACCTTTGTAGTTTTATTTGTTTGTTTGTTTTCAATATAGCTGGAGAGTTGACGCTTGGGTTTATGCGTGCGGGTAGAAGCTGAGGGAGAGGAGGAAATGAGAGCATGCGGGACGTTGGACCACCGAGCTCTGGTTGAAATGTTTAGTGGTTAGACGCAAAGCTAGCTGCCTTTCTTTCTACTCAATATTAGAACGCGTTCGGACGTTGAACGCCGGACGCCGGCGCTTGACGCTCGAATGCGTTCGAACAGTAAGTAGAGACAAAACCAGCTAACTCTGCATCCACCGACTAATCATTCCAAACAGCTCGGCACTCGGGCGCTCCCGCCCACTCTCGCATCCTCCTCTCACCAATTTCTACCCGTATCACAAACTAGCCGATACGGGAAAATTCGATTAAATATTTTATTGATAGTACAACGGGGCGAGCAATGTAATCCTTGTACACGACGTTTTGAACCGAAACTGAACCGGCAAAGAGTTCCTATGACGTCTATTCTTCTGATTTTCGCCGACTCCACAACCCACGTGTTCGTGCCTCAGGTGACGTCAGTGGTGCCACGCCAGCGCAGAATGGAGGAATTGACGTCACGAGCGCTATTCGCCGGCTTAGAGTTACGATCTTGGGGCGGGTAAGAAAATGACACTTCTCGCCACGTGGCACCCACCACAACATTCTTAATAAACATATCACGTCACGGTTACAGTATACTGGGATCCAGCCTCATGCCTCCAACTTCCTGTCCCCAAAAAATAAAAGTTTTAAAAGTTAATTAAAAGATTTTAGTTAAGTATCCAAGAAACAAGTTCTGCCTCTTTTCTAATGGCGTCCAACTTGACCCTAGTACTAAAAAACCTAACGCAAGTTCTCGTTCCTTCGCAAATTCTGGTTCCACTGAAAGAAAAAAAAGAAGAGATTTGTGTATATATATATAAACACCAAAAGGCTGTGAATACTTGAGGATTGCACGTGTCTCCATCTCTCGGACATTTCAGTAGTGACGTCGGCTTATATATAAGTAAAAAATTGTAAAAAAGTACGCAACCGATTTATAAAGAAAAAGACAGAGAGAAATTCCGCGCTTTCCGGCACTTGTGCATCAATTGCACTACCCGAAACCCTTTGCACTCGGAGCACGTAAAGACGCTTCTCCGCCTAAAGGCAGCATCTACTATAAGGGACTATTTTTATTAATCCATATATCCTTGGGACCTTTTTCTTCGGAACATTTCGCGTCCGGTTGTCCCTAGGATATTACTTCTTTTCGTTTGGTTTTTATTCTCTAACAATAAATTCAAGGCAACCACAAAACAAACAAACATGTAAAATATATTTTTGAAAAAGACTTCAAGCGCTGCGCGTCGTCCCTACGAGACGAGAAACTGTAAAATCAAATAAAACACACTCCATCGCAGTCTTGTACACGTACAGACATCGAACAATAACTGTTGTCGTTTGGCTC
Source organism: Ixodes persulcatus (assembly GCA_013358835.2). Classification (NCBI taxonomy): domain Eukaryota; kingdom Metazoa; phylum Arthropoda; class Arachnida; order Ixodida; family Ixodidae; genus Ixodes; species Ixodes persulcatus. The sequence goes on from JABSTQ010009715.1 coordinate 898,948, forward strand.
ATGGTAGAAATAAAGCGCTATGCATATAAGAAATGCGCCCTGGAGGAATAGCTGGAACGGTATAACCCTGTAAGATCAACTTGTTTTGTTATCCTTTCTAAATTCTCCTTTGTTTCGCGTATTTTTATTATTATTCGGTGTGTACGAAAGCTGCCCAGTACAGCTGTGTGGTCCAGACCAACTAATCTTTCCATCGGTCTTTTACAAAGACAGAACTGCTTTCTGTGACTGTCTTTTTTGTCACTTGTCAGACCGTTGGCTCGACGGAAAGCAGAAGTGGCTCTCGTCCGTCAACTGTCCCACCCAGCCCGAATTTGCTTTCACGAACAGGTCTCTCGACCGCGTAAAAAACTTACTTTTCTACCGTTATCCGCCCCGGCCTTCGAGTTGCCTCAATGTGGTTGTTCCTCGTATACATTTGTTTATACAATAACTGTAGAAAAGCAACCCTTCTCGTAAAAATGTCAGTTGTTGTTGAAAAAAAAACGTTGCTGTTCCGTATCTTTTGAGATTATACCCCGCGGAACAAAAGGTCGTTTCACATTTCCTATACACACCTGATGGTACATTTTACTCGATTCTTTTATGCAAGCGTGCGTGACTCTTTTACTACCTGGACAGTCCCAGATTTCTCTGCGTGCCTAGCTCATAACACCCCCTCCCCCCCCTGATTCGGCATCCAAAGTGCCCTGCGCAAACAGTCGAAAAATAAATGCGGAACGCGTGCGACGTCACTAAAGTTCCTTCTTTTCATTCGCACTGGTTTCAAAGATGGATTGCCGAACACGCTAGCACACGATTCATCTACCCTTCCATTCATCTATCTATATATTTGTCTGTCGGTATCTTTATGTATTTATATGCGTATTTATATTCTGATATATTATCAGTCACTAGTTATCCTATCTCTAACCTTGGGCATCGCTATCTCTGTAGTTTTTTTTTAATTTTATTTCTGGGTACGCTTCCCCTTACATACAAAAATAAATATCAGTAACCTGGAGAAACAACTAGACCGCAGGCCAGCAGTTGTAAGTTTTGAGCCAGACACTAACACAAAGCTTTTACAGACAAATACGGACATGGTGTTCCTGCTCATGCTCATTTGTGCCATAACCTCCGATGTATTGTGGTATGATCAGTAAAGGTTATCTCTATTATCTCTCTTTCTCTCTCGCTCTTTGTATTTCTTGTTCTCTTTCTCTCTCTCTCTTTCTTTTTCTTATCGTTTGTCTTTCATTCTTTTTCTGTCCCCTTTTTTATTCTACTATTTACCTTTTTTTTTCTTTTCTGCTTCTATCCCTCTATCTACGACCCTCTCTCTACCTACTTCAGTGTTTCTCACTTTTTTTTGTCTCTTTCTTCTTGCTTTATCCTTGCTTTTTGTATGCATTAAGAAAAACCTACGTAATATTTCTTGGCAAATAAACGAATGCACTTGAAGTATACTAATCATCTTCCTGGTACATATATTTACAACGTACGTTTAGCACACTTTCGTGAAATGAAAACATGCAATTCCAGCATATGTTTCCAGTGTGTTAAAAATATACTGCCAAAGTGTACTGGTAATATTCTGACGTATCTTTGGCACACTATCATTGTAGTACTTTAGTACTTGGTTTTCTTCTTCCTTTTCTAATAAAAAGGCGAAGTGCACACGGACCACACGGTATGCCAACCACTGCTATCCACAAAACGCGTCTAGACAATGACAAAGAGAAAAAACTGATTTAAATTAAGATACTTAAAAACGGTTTCAAACCATATCGTACGTTGGAGTGTTTATTTGGCTACTTATTATCTCTGGAAGCAAGGATATCAACAAAGAAACTCGCTTAGCGTTTGAGCTCTTCCTTTCATTAGAGGCATGTACAGTAAGGTCGTAATTATTCGCGACGAGTGAGTTCGCCGTGATTTGTATTTCGCCGTCGACCCTTTTTGGATTTCTTTTTTGAAAGGATATGTCTTTTATGTTTTGATATGGATGAACCCGTTGCAAATCCGTGAAAGGCAGCACTCTGCAAAACAATTTTTAGGGCTATACCGTTAGCTTGTATTATTTTGTAAACGCTACATCCGATGTCGTTCTGTTTAACCTTAGAGTTTTTCAGACGAATATAGCAACTCATCAAAGTAAGCGCTTTTTTTAACAGAGTGAATAACAAATAGTATTGTTTGGGAACAAAAGATATGCGACGTACAACCGCAAAAATACTGTACAGTACAGCGAATGTAATTTATAACACATTTTCTATTGTGGAGTACAGAAAGATGCGATTGACACGGAAACGACACGCTAAGGCACCCAAATCTGATAAAAGAATATTATATAGTTACTCTAAGAAAGTGTAGTGTCATGTTTAAGTCACCTGTATTATCCATACAAATATTGTTCTACGGTTGTTTTGTTTTTTCTTTCAACACGTGTTTTGGAAGTCAACTTCTTCAAATCTAAATGCATTTTGAAACGAGAAGCAGTGAAAAAAACTAACTCATCACCTTTTTTGTTTATTTTTCGTGTGTCGTTTTTTTTTTTTTTTTTTGGGCTCGAAACGTTTTGTCGATAATTAGCTTTTTTATATGAACGTTACACCCACAGTGGTTAGTTAAGATGCTTGTTGGGGGATCGGAGGCCGAGTGGGCTAGCGCACACAAGCTGGGAGCACGTGGAGCGAAAGCTCGCGCTGCAGAACCCAGGGGTCATGCCAAGTATGTATCACTACTACGTGATGCACGTTAAAGACCCCTGGCTAGCGGTTTCACTGCACTGGCTAAATTGCTGATCTACAGCAGAGAGAAGTCGCCCGTTGAGGCAGACTAAGATCAGGCATTGTAAACATACCCACAAACTATTTTTTTTAAAAGATGCTTGCCTTACATATTTTGATGCTGTATTGAAGTGTTAATACTGTACTGAATAAAATGTTAAAATACCGTGTTCTACCGGATTAATTGTTCCTACAAAGAGTAGACACAAAGGCCATTTTACGCTCAATTCCTGCTCTGTTAATATTGATAATCTAAGAACCAAATAAATCTCCTGTGTTAAACGTGAGGCACAGGCACGTAGCGAGGGGGGGGGGGGGCATGGGGCCTGGGTCCCCCCCCCCCCCAAATCTTCCATTTTGCTGGGGCCTTCTCGTCCCCCTCCCCCTCATACAGCATTTTGTCATGGGCGCCCCCCCCCCAAAAAAAAAAAAAAAAAAATCCTGGCTACGTACCTGATGAGGCATATAAAAGTCAGTTTTGGAAGGCTGCTAATCAAAGTCGTACCTCAAAATTTATTTTCAAAATGTCCAGTCGGGAGAAACAAAAAAAAGGAATGGCAAAGCCGGTTTGTGAAGCTGCCACGGACGTTGCTTTGGCTTAGATGCCGTGGTCAAAAAGAAATCCAGTTTTTCGCCGGTGGAGTGCTTGTCGTTATCACTTGTGAACTCCCTATGGCAACATGCGCTGATTTGTTGGAGTCCACAAATTGTTATTGGATCGCTGCTAACGTCAGCCGAGAATAATAACTTATTGTCCATAGATGATGCAAAGGGAAGGAACGCAAAATGTTCAGTTTCTTGTTTTCTTTTTAGAAAAAAGAGGCCTTAGCATTCTAGGCTGAGTTATTTACCGAGTGTATCTAGCCTCTTAAGCTTTGGAATGCTCTGTGACGCTTGTGACACAGCGGCATAACTGCAAATCGGCACACGTTCTTTATATCCAGTACACTAAACGTTGGATACAATTAACAATGCACTCCCCTCACGTAACTGCCATGGCATTGAATCCTTCCAGAAACTAATCAGGAAAAACAGCAGCCATGACGACTTCGGGGACCTTAGTGCGACGTGATTCTCGCAAGGGGACTAAATGCGCATCGTGGAGGAACAGTGGCCGACGGTGATGAGACCGTAGAAGGAGCCTCTGGCGCATTCTTAACTTGGATGTGACTACAAACAAGGTTCTAAGCTTCGCATTTTGTAGAGACAAATATGTGATTTTCACCCCGCGTAACAATTACTAAACTTTTTTGATTACTACAATCTAATCTTGCAAGAATATTCGCATGTCGCAACCACGCAGCGTCGCATATGACGTCAATGAATAACGTAACACATTTTCCCCTATAAGTCTGTTAGTTCACTTTCTCGTAGAACACGAAGAGCGTCTATCTCGACGAGCGCCTGAAAGATCCCAGAAAATGACGCAGCTCATAATGAGATTAGATCTGAAAAACGCGATGTGGGCGGGTACATAGAGCGGGGGAAACTTGATGCCCACTGTCAATACGCACGAGGATTATATTTTTTTGTCTGGTAGCATTTTTAGTTTTATCATTAGCTGAGATCATTGGACTCATCTTTGTGTTGCGTACTAAAGTAAACTCGTGGACGTTTACAAGTGGCGGGTTCGAATCCCGGCCGAGGTGCCCGCAATCTGACGGAGGCTTATTGCGGAGGAGGCGCCGTGTAACCGAGCTTTCGGTTGCACGTCAAAAGATCCCCAGGTGGTCCAAATTAATCCTCAGTCCTCCGCTGGGGCGTGCCAGATGCCCGTCGTTGGTTTGGCACTTTTTTCGTGGACGTTTACTTTTTTTTTAAATTTTAATGTCAGCATCGTACGTTTGAAGCACAACTTCAAGCCAGTATTAAGTATTGGCTACATTTGAGCCGTTTTACAGCTCTATGAGAATTGGGATTGCTGAACGTGAGCGTGTAATACAGGCGCGGCCGAAACATTTGATTGTAGCTACGCTTGTCGCGCCAAAGAGGTATGCCCACGCTATGTTCTTAATATGTACGGTTAAATAATTTCAATGTTCAAGAGGTTGTCATAAACAATAACAAAAAAGAGATAATAAAGGAACGTCGAGGGGCTTTAAAACACGGCTCATGTGTTTTCACTCTTTTCATCAATGTTGCACATTGAACATACACCAAGTTCAACACGCGGCCCTGACGTGACTTGGCTGCGGTGGTGCTACTAATGGCACGGCGCATGTGCAGACTCTCTACTTGACGCGAATCTGGTTCCTGCGCACGCACACTGCGCACACCTCGTGTTGGGGAACTGAGCGTTCTCCCACAGCTCGTGTGAGCTTGTGTGTAAACAGCGCCTTGGCCTAGATCATCTAGCCTGCTAACGCGTTAAATGCTTGTATCTTTGTCGGGGGTTTTTACTCTCCAGGAAAACAATGAAAAAATATATTTATTAATAAACAAAACGGGACCAAACCGACTTATATATTTTGACGTTACATAACTTTCGGCTTTCTTTTTCTTCTTCGTGATTATTTGTTTTTGTAGGTCACCTGTAACTTAGTTGAACTTGAAAAGAAGCAACACGCCCTGTTTATTGTATACAGCTTCTTATTTTATTTTCGCATTTAATGTCTCGCAGCACTTTTTTTTTTTTGTTAATCGCTATAGGCACGGTTCCGATAGAAACCCCTGCCTATGAACTCTGAAAGTTTTTATTTTATTTTATTACCTAAATTTATTGGATTTGTTTGTTTTTTTTACGACTTAAGAAAAGACGAAATTACATCGCTTGCATAAAAAATAGCTAAATTTTATCTTGAATATTCGAACCTTCGTTGTGTGTAACCAAAAGAACGTGAAGAAAGAAAAAAAAAAACGAAAGAAGCACGCTTTTACAGTTTTTAGCTTGCAGCATGTCGCGCATGTATGTCGCAAGCCCCAACGCATTATCGCACCCGAATACTTTCAGAGGAATGCAGATTTAGCTCGCAGACGGATCACTACGAAGCGTCAGTTCCCGACTGTACACGGAGCGCTGATAGGCGTTGAATGCGCGGGCGTGCTGCCGCATATAAAAGAGACAGCTAATGCCAGATTTGATGAAACCTGCGAAATTTTATGAATAAAGCAGCTAGCTTTTGCTCACTTCTCGTTGAGAAACCTTCGATACATTTGCATCGGCAGGTAGTACCGTCACACCCCTAGCCCGACGTGAGTTTACTCAATGTCTGCGCGCGTACTTGCGTATTTGCATATCTTTGAAGCTTCGCATATATGTGTCTGTGCCTTCCTGTGTGCGGACGATCTAGGCTGTTGCCCGCGTGCCCATGTGCATAGTAGTGGGCTGGTGTGTGCCGTGCTATTACGCGCAAACATGTGCTTTCTTTTGGTATTTTTTTTTTAATTTTTTGCCTCGATGCAGGGCGGTTTATTTGCTTTGGTAGTTATCAACGCACAACCTGAGATGCTCAAGCTTTCGTGACGCTAATTCCCGTTATGTTAATAGCAAGGAGCACGGAAAGGCCTTCGTGCCTGGCATACTGTCCAAATATTATTCTGTTTATTTTTGGTTTTCTATGCGTAAACGTGATGTGGCGAATGTGATAGTCGTCATTTAAAAAAAAGTAGTTTTTTTGTGTTTTTAGAATATGAGCATTTGACCTGAACAGACGTGAGGAAAGACGTGAGAAAAGCCGAAAAACCGCCCGCTGGTTGTGCCGTCTTACACAGAGGTTTCGAACTTTCAACTGCCTTGCACGTGCCGCCTGTGAGAGAACGCGTGTAGTGTTTTTGACTGCTCGGGTAAGGTTTGCGGAAAACGGGGGGCTCTGTAGGGTTCTCTTTAATACGCCACAATTATCTCCTCGTACCGAACGCTCCGGGAAGAAGCGGCTTTAGCGCTATTTTGAAAGTGCTGTAGTGGTTACTTTATGTCGAAAAAGATCCATCTCTTTATAAAACTTTCGAAGCCCGGATCTCGCGGTGACTCGTGTTTGAATCTGTATGCAGACTGTTTAATTCCGTATGCAGACTGTCAACTATAGTCGGGGTAATGCCCCGACTATAGTTAAGACCCGGTGTATAGTCCTCAGGGGCAAATTTAGGGTGCCTAATCCGAAGGTAAGCTTTATACTACACAACACAGCTTGACAAATGCCTGTTGTATTAGCTCCCAAAGAAGCTTGTATCGTACATAAATCAACGTGAATATACTTGGTTGTTCATAACCTATTTCACGTCTTGTCACAGTGAACGGTCTAAAAGAAAAAAAAGCGGAACTTTATGTAGTCCGCGCCTCTGTATATAGTCCCCATCCCGTAAAATATTAACTTTCATATCATTTACAGTCCGCGAACTATAGCCTGGAACATTCTTAAATAAATTTAGTCAAGAAATCCTAGTATAAACACTATATTATTTAGTACTCTTTAGTACGTCAGAGAACGCAATGGGCATAGTCATGTGGTGGTGTAACTACGTTGAACTTACGAACATTACATTCCACGGAACACGCTGATGCGTTGAACTTACGCTACAAGCTCGTTAATAATAACAAACTACTTTGATTTCACTTTATATAGGGTGACCCAAGTCACCAGGGTCGATATAAAATAAACCATAAAAATCAACGCCTGCACGTAGCAATCTAAACATTTCGTCAAAGGTGTATTTCACTGGTCGGTTTTTTCTTGTAAAATTACAAAGCGTACCTCTCTTTCTGTAAAAAATAGGGCCAAGACACTTGCAGGGTCAACAGCGGGTGAGGACGCGGACGATCAAGTCAAGTAGCGTGGTGTGTTTTGCGTTCGTATTGATAGATGGTGTCGGGAGCAGCGTCCGAAGGTGCAGCCAACCAGCGAAAGAAAGCAGACGACACACAGACGAAATCTGTTGGCAGCAAAAGCACCGTCGTTATGCAGACGCGTTTTTTTTTTTGCTTTAAGTTTTGCTTTTATTGTCCGCACTTATTTTTTAACTAAAGGTACATTTCAAAAAGCTGGACGAAGGACAAACACAAACCTTCAAACGCAGCTAAGTTATTATTGTTATTATTGTTATCGTTGTTGTTTACGCTTGTATCGGTTTTGGAAGTGGCCAGTCCTGCAAATTGAATCACAAGGAGACACAATTCCTTTATCAGTTGGCTGCTGCATTCTTTACCAGCACATGCTTGGCGACTATAAATTTATGCAATGTTACCGAAAACACAGCCCTTGCGGTGAGCTCGGATGAGTATCTCTGTTTAATTGTTGAGCATTCATGGCACCTGACTTCCTCACAATCTATGAAAAACATTTAGAGCACCCATTCGTTTAAACACTTTTTGTTGAACGTTGCGTCAAAGTGATCTTGGCACCACTGGGCTGTCCAGAACGCCGTAAGCGCGTTCTATACTCGTATCTGAGCACCCGATGGTCTGCAGCGAAAGCTACAAGTACTGCAAGCGTGAAACCGTAGTTTCAGGCAGCGCTACAAGGAGCTTCCACTTGCAGCCTTCGCAGCAGGTAACGTGAAGATGAGACGTAGCGTCGCTTTCTTCGAGTTGTATGGTGAGTTGGCTTCGTGCGATTTGGCGATAAAGCCAGACAACTTGTGCAAGCAACATACCTTTCTTTTTATGTTGTTTGTGGGCTTTGAACTGATTTCTTTTTTTCTCGAATCGAACGCGGTTAGTTTTTTTTTATTTTTTATTTGGGTTCATTAATCTACCCGCAGCTAGCTGTGGATGGCAAAATTTTCAAGATGTGTCTTTTTGATTGAAGAAAAAGCATGAAACATCGCTATGTATTGCATTGTTGGACAGTGTTCCCTGGCAACCAGGTGCGTGTTGCCACAATTTTCACGGGCTATATTGCAGTAACGGATGTAATCTCGCGTATAGAAAAAAAAAATAAAGACATCGGGAAGTATTATTCTTCATGCCTGTTCTAGTAATTATTACTACATCTTCATGCGCGAGAGGGTGGCTCCGTAGAACGCTATAAGTGCACCAGTACCTGAGTATAAAATAAAAATTCTAAAAGCGCGTTTTCGCGTCGGTGCCTCTGCAAGTGCTGAAAACAATTTGGAAGATGGGGTAACTACAATTTGCCTCAAGCATGAAACAGATGTGAGCAAGAATCACGTCGCATCGCGCCAATGCTATGACGTGGCCCAATGCCGGGCCGTCCCGTTAGACGGTGGCTATGGTTACCCTGCTTAGCGGTGCGTGAATGTAGCCCTGTCTTGATTTAACGCTTGATTTTGGACGCGATTTCGAGCAAATAAGACTCTACATTAGGCAACGTGCCCACGTTGGACACGTTGACAGCGTTGTATACTAGGTATGAAACAACGTAGCGTTAGTTTCCTCCATGATTCTTTTTAAGCTGCTCTCCTCGCCTTTGCGGCTCTTCGACCAACTTTCTACACAAAGAACACACAGAAGCGAGCGTCTAAAGTTATGGTGAGTGCGGTGGTAACAATTAAAATGTAAGAAAAAATAAACAAGGGGATGGACAAGACTAGACACCCATTCGCCTGTCCGTTCCTTTATTTATTCTTCCTGATGTTTTGAAGCGAACGTACTTTCACTCGGTACAAAATTTTAAAACATTACATTTTACACAGCAAATTCAGGCCCACACAAAATGATATTGAAAAACGCCCTAAAAGTACTGAAACGTAACGACTGGTTTTGAAGTAGGCTTTAAACCACTCTGGACGCATTGTAATAACATATCGCTAGCGAAATGCTTTCTACTAACATGTCATTCAAATAGTATAAATATTTCTTCTTGTAGGGTGTAAAAGAGTATAGTGCAAGCCTTGAACCTTACAAACGGCTAAATTTCCTTGTAATATCCAGTAGCCCTCGTATAGCGCAACCCACGCCTCAGAGCTCTGACAGTATTTGTACTACTCATTTTTTTCACGCTTTCTAGTGCCACAGCGCCACCGTGGTCATGTGGCGTGACGTGATTATACGTGCTACTCCGGCAAGTCACGCCAAAAAACCAGCCAACTGTCGGTGACAAGCTAAGAATTCAGTAGAAGCTCCATCTCCAACAAGTGTCGCATGCCTTCTGATCGCGCTCGGGCTGCGCGTGTGACGAAATTTCATCAAAGGCAGAAAGCTCGCTCTGGAGGCGTAGCATCTTCCGACTTAATGCGTTAGCCTTAGTACCTACATGACAGGGAAAGGCTGACGCCGTCCGTCTAAGCACAAAAACAATTGAAAGGGAAGAGTGCCGCGTAGAGTCGGTAGAGAGGAGGAGAGTAGTGAAGAACAAATGCGAGGGAAAGGCGACGAATACGTGACTGTATACTCCGCGACAACTTTTCTTGGCATTTTCGGGTAGAGGAGGAGAGCGCGAGCACAGCTTTTTTCAGTGCTCAAAATGGGAGAGGGAACGCGTGCCTGTACCTTCCACTGCATCGCCAAGAAAAGTTGTCGCGGAGTATAGGGGGAATACATCTATACTCCGCTCATTTGCATTAGACGGCGCGCTTACTGCGCCGATTTCTCTCCTGGCGGTTTGGACGTCTCGCCGCGCCGAAAACAAAACCAAAAAAAAACATATTTTTGCTCTAAAAATGTTTCGAGAACAAGCAACGACACATATTGAGTAAACACTTGCATCGACCGAACGGCCTGCGGTGCGCCTTTCACCATCCGGCACGAATGACTGATAACCGCGACTTCCATAGAAATAGGTTGCGCCTCCCACCACTTCCAATTCAATGGGGAAGAACCCAAGGTTGCTGGTCATCGAGCTATTCAAACCGCTTCAAATCTGTACGCGCTGAGGCAATTGTATTTTCGGGGAGTAGGATGTATTTCCAATGGTAAAGTATTTTGAAGCGACGTCACGGGGTGGGGAAGTTAATGTGCGCGCGAAAAACCGGGCAACAGCGAAAGCTGGGTTAGGCAACTGTTGCCGCTGCTAAGCTTGCAAGGCGCGCGAGCGAGACAGAGGAGCGGAAGCAGCCCCTAGCTCGGCTAGGCCGAAATGCGGCGCAAGAAGCGGCAAGCCGACGCGGGTCTGCGTGCGACAGAGGCTGGGGCGAAGCGGGCTCGGTGAGCCTGCTTCGCCGTAAAAAAAAAAAAATAAAAAGGTAGCTCTATTGGTGGATTCTAAAGTCGGGTCCCAATGCTCATACATCATGCAAAAGACAGTCTGCAAACACGAGCCTCCGCAATGCCCGTGGTTCGAGTGCCGCGTGCCAAGTTTCTCCTTGAAATCATTGCCATGCGGCATTCGAAGCCCGGATGGCGTTTCCCAAGGGTCATGCTAACGTATTCCCTAAAGCCGGGGTCACACTACTCATACATCACACAAAAGACAGCCTGCATAATGATTCGAACGTGAGTCACCGCGAGATCCCTGCTTCGAATGCCGCATGGCAATGAGTTCAAGGAGAAAACTTGAAACGAGGCATTCTAACCACGGATATTGCGGTGAATCGTGTTTGCAGACTGTCATTTATATGGTGTACGAGCAGTGTGACCCTGGTTTAAGGATCCTCCAATGAATCTTCCTCTAATTGTATTAACCGGTCACTTACTGTAGCAAACGACTGTCCATGTTTCCGCACCCTGCGTCAAAAGCACGTCACTTCTACTCATAGGCTCCACTTTTCCGACCGTTTAGTTCTTTCGTTTACTATCGTCGCGTTTGTCCTCTAAGTCGTTTTTCTATTTGTGTTTGAACTTCAGTGCAAAAGGCATTTGTGTCTCTCCAAATACCCAAAAATAAAAATGTAAAATCAATTGCTTCAGCATATGACTTTTTTTCAATTGTATTTTTTTTTTATATACAATGCTTCGTTTGTTTTTTTCTTTTTTTTTTTATTCGGGAGAGCCTTGCGAGCTTTTGAATGTCGACACCACGAAAACCTAGCGCTGAATTCGGTGTCTCGTTTTTTCTTTATACCCTTGCGAAATCGGAGAATGAATGATGAGACATGATTGCGCAGAGTTATTCTTTTATTCGAGCTGCGCTCGTCTTGCACGCTCATGTCTGCATTGCATTTTCGCTTCGACATTCATTGCGGAGGTTATAAACTGAAAATGCCACGTCGCATACTTTTTGCAAAAAAAAAAGTAACATTTCAAAAAAGCTTTTATACTGTCTCCAACTCAGAATACGGTTTTCATGTACCACCGAAATTCCTTTAACACGTAAGAAAAAAGAGTTTGCGATAAAACGTGCATCAAATATCGGTATCCTTCTCTTTAAATAACTTTATGCTTATTTTTCAAATCACGTGTCTTGACGTGCATAACAAGTGAATATATAACCTTTTTCAAAATTATTTTAATAATAGCCGCGATATGTTCACAAAATTAGTCAGTGCGCAGGCGAGCTGGTGGAAGTTTACCATGATAATTTTAACCCGAGACTTTCTCTTCCACTGTAAAAACGTTTTCTTCCTTCTGCTCCACTCTCGGGCTAAAAGCAACATTCGATATATCTTTGTTTTTCTTTAACTATCAGGAATGTTTAGAATACTTTACAATACTGAAAAAACAAGGCTTTCTAAGAAATGACTCGCTAACACATAATCAAAAGGGACAAAGTATTGCTAGAATATTTTATGGATACCGCCATAAATTAAATTAGAAACATCGCTTATAGCAGTTGCGTTAGATGAATTTGACGAGAGACGTTTTAGAAATTAGTTGTATGAATATAGGCACAGGAAAAAAAATCGTCTACAACGCGTTTTTGGGCCGGTAATTGTCGGTGACTAAAGGGCTGTTTATACTCCGACGTTGAGCGCACTGAACGCAGCATAGCGCAGAACGCGCGCCTTTTATTGGCCGGCAACCAGGAACTCGATATCTGCAACCAATAAGTACCTGCGCGCGCTGCGCTACGCGGCGCCCGACGACGTTACGTTGGAGTATAAATGTACCTTTAGGGTCACGTCGTCAAGTGGTGGGTGCTCTAAATCGCCACGTGGTCACGTGACTACTTGAAGTGACGTCAGTGGCGCCACAACGTCTTGTCACAAAACAGCAAGACGCGGATGCTGACGCCATGCGACGTCGGTGATGTAGGCTCCGCCCGTCACGTTAATTGCATTGGTGCATGAGTATGTAGCAATTGTTTGTATGGCACTTTTTTTGTGACGCTGGGAAGGTCTAGAGTCTAGACCTTTCCAAAAAATGGCTTCTGACCGGTTAAAAGTTTAGCATTCGTGCGTATTGCTCATAATTTCTCACTTTGACAAGTGACGAACATACGTGTGCTCGACTGTGGAGATCGCACGCTGGGAAATGAATTTGTAAACATATTGAAACGGTGTATGCTCGTGGAAAACTTTCTAAGTCAAAGCAATGGGCGCATGTGAGCTTGCGCATCCTGAGAACCCATCGAAACGAACTCTCCCTTTCTAAAATTCCAAAGTACGTTGTCAGCGAATATAATCCTTCCTTACAACATATTTTTGTGTGGGAAAAAAGGAAAGAAGTGGATAATTAGCGCATTATTTTGGGTTCTTTAGTACGATATTTTTTCTGTTTGATTTCAGTTGCGGTGCATGTACTTCGTCTCACTTTAAGATGGAACAACGACGAAATGCACAAGCGCGAGAGGGTAGCTTTGACTGTTGCGATCATGTCAATCCGATCATGTCCAATCACGTCAATTATGTTTCCTCAGCAGCCTTCCGAAAGCTCGGTTTTGTTCAACACAAACTAAAAGAACGCCCCGCGAATGTTAAATTATGAGCTTACACCTCTCTCATTCAACCTAAGCTGGAATATTTCTCCATAGTTTGGGATTCATTTACGGAAACGTATGTACACATTCTGGAGAAATTTCAAAGACGCAGCCACGCCGTTCGTTTCATCTTCGGTAAATTCGAGCGCATAGATTCCCATTCACCTGTTAATCCGGACAAATGGTTATACCTACCCTACAGCACCGACGTCAGATTTTATGTTTACATTTCTTGCACCAACTTGTCAATAATAAAATTTCACTTAATCCTAGCATGTACGTTAGCCAGCTTTCAACAAGGTAAACCAGACATAGTCACTACTACTCCTTAACTATCTATTTTGCGCGTATCAATATATTTAAATTTTCTCACTTTCCACGAACACTAAGTGAGTGGATTTCATTATCCCATAAATTGTTTTCTTTGCCTGGTTTCCCATTATCATTACATTATTTCATTTAATTTTTTTTTTCACTACAAGTATCTTGCATGTTTTGTTGTATGAGTGCAAGTGTTAGCGCCTATATAATTTCGAAGTACTAGATGAACTTGTATTACTGTTAATGATTACGAGCTTGAAAACATTTTTAGATATTGAAAAGTGTCTAGTATCTATGACACGTTTCTGTGCTTTACCGTAGCATTTAATTTTAGTGACATCTTTATGTAACCAAAGTTCATGTAGCGTTGACTTGTCGCTTCTGTGTGACTTGCGTTGGCTGTGTTTTGTGTCAAGTGACGTGTGACGTATGACTTGTTTTGATTTGTGTTTTGTGAACTGCCTTGTGTTGCAGTATTTTTAAAATGTGTTTTCCTTACAACGACTGCTTATGCAGCTTTATTTTCCTCCATCCTGCTTGGATTTGTAAAGATTTCGAGTATGAAATAACGAAATAATAAAGAAAAGATGGTGTCGTTGCAAGAGAGCTCGTACAGGCAACGCATTTTGCCACAGACCCACACATGGAATGATTTATAGGCAATAGGTTCTTTTCAAAAGTCAGTCTAGCCATCCTGTCCGGAGCCAAACCCGACGCTCTAATGACGGCACAGCAGAGCTTCTCCACACCAGAAAAGGCGAACTTCTTCAAAACCGTAGGGCAGTAAACCGGGGAATGTATTCTGCCAAGTTGGTTCTTTTATGTCGGCTTGAATTCATGAAGTTCGGGGTGCTCGATTTAGGCAAGCTTGTTCTCCGATCGCCGACATTAGAGCGGCAACATTAAAGCTTTTTAGACTGCATCTATACTCTGTTTCATACTTAGCGTGCAACGCTGTCAAAACTACTGGCGCGAGCGTGGGGCTTGATCTCGTTGATCATGGGCACGCGTTCTCGCGCAAACAAAACCATAGATAAAGCCACGCGCTCGCGCCAGTAGCTTTGACAGCGTTGCACGCTAAGTATGAAACAGAGTATAGGTGGTTCTGACTTTTAAAGGGGTCTATAATTGTATTGTTACATTCGATACAGCCAGTTACAAATCAAAAGCGCGCCGTTAATACGCTAAACTGCGAATAAAATGAAGTGTTACTAGCTAACGCTTTTGAACGCGTATTTTAGAAAAACAAACGACAAATTACATTCATGAAATAACTACCACTGTAAACTTGCATGCAAATACAAACGATTTGCAACGTCATGTGCAGCAGGCGCATGTGCCGGTGCAGCGCGGTGTTGCATGGGTAATTCGACATGAACCCTGCAGAACGCATAATCAGAAGGCGCTTGGGAACCTGTGGGCAAACCAGTGAATGTATTTGTTAAGTTGACTAGTACCCTTCAATTTTAAACAAAAGCGATCATCAGCGAATTTGCTCTATGTACACTACTGTTGGCGCGAACACGACATTGGCTCTTTTACGTAGTTTACTTAGGATGGGAACTAGCAGGCATCAAAAATTTACCACTTAAATTATCACCCCAACTGAGCACTTTCCACCAATCTACAGTACGTTTAAGGACAGTATTTCAATACCGAAAAAACAAAAAAATAAGACAGGCGATGACTAGTTCGCGCTAGCACTGTCGCGAGTGTACCTGCAAGTATCCCAAATATTTCTACATTCTAATCTTATCACTCCCTTTTTCTTCTCTTTTTTTATTAAACAAAAACCTTGGAAAATAAAACACAGTTTTTCCTACGTGAATATAAGCGTCGAAAGTTGTTTTTAGAAAGGGTCAATGTAAAAACGTGAGCCCTGAGTTTTTATTGCCTCGCAGAGCAGAACGGTACAGGGTGGAAAAAGCTCAGCGATTATTTTTCTCCTTTTCTCATTCCACAGCTCCAAACTCGGACGTTAAACGCACAACCGGGGAATGGAAGACCCGTCTGCATCTTCTGGGAACCCCGTGGTGAAGATTGAGAGCATTCTACGGGCGCCCTCAATTCGCCTTTCTTCGAACAGGTTGGTCGGTTCCCAAAGGCCCACGCTCGAGACTGGAATCTGATGTTTCCCAAAAGGGCAACATCAAATCGAGACAGCGAGGAAAAATAAAAAAAGGAAACGAGAGCGAACGACACAATAATAGTTTGTGTGCTGAATATACGTAGGTTGATATCGTGCTCACAGCGTTTCTGTTTTGTTTTAGATAGGAGATGTTCGTAAGCGTGGAGCTGATTTTCGATCACTAGTTGGTGTATGGGTCTGTAAAATATTAGGCAATACGAAATTTAATAAAGGCTACCTTATCACAAAAGCAAGCTTGAACAAAAAATGAAATAGAAATTGTGATGAGAAAAAGGAGAGAAAAAAAAAAAAAACTCAATACAGAATTGACTCTATGATGACGATGATGCAGCAAGCGAGCTCGAAAACAATTTGTGCCTTAGTCATAAAAAAAACATGCGGACAAAAATATAATATAAAATAACTAATAACGCCCTCTGAACACACTGAGCTCACCAAACTTAGTCCCACAACGCAGTGCTTGCTGTAGCTATATTGCTTATGTCGGGGACCCGACTGGCCCCGTCTGCTTCACTCGTGTCGGCGTTGTTGGCACCTGTAGTCAAAGTGAACCCCAGAGCGTCTGCTAGGGTCGTCTCAGAGTGAGGCTGACGATGATCCATCACAGGTAGTAGAAGGCACTCACAGGCGAGCACCAAATGCTCCACTGTCTCAGCACCGTCCCCGCACGCCCTGAGCACAGTTGAATCTAATTTGGGGTCAAATCGCTTCCGGTAGTTCGAGTGTTGGCAAGGCCCCTGCTTTCGCTTCTAGCGCTGCTACTTGTTTATTTTCTCTGCGGAATGATAGCCTTGAGTTTCCCTGAGCCGCTTCGATCTACTGGAGGGCCTCCTTTTCACGCACTCTTCTTCGCACTTCAATTTCCCGCTTTTAAACTGTTGTTGCCTCCAAGGGCTCTGCGAAGAAGCCCTACTTGCTCTCAAGGTGGTAGAGACGCCTCTGCTAAAGTGTCTGCAGTCCAGTCATGTGGGTGTAGTAGAAGACCGTGAGATGCATGCCCACCGGCACCGATTCATGTGCCGCAGTCATTCGTCGTACCCGAATTGCTGGTAGCCTCTCGGGCTTCGAAACTTGACCACCCTGAGATCCCTCTAGAAGGCCTAATTGGCGACGTTCCCATGACAGCCCAGTGTCTGCCGATTCACCTCACGTTATTTTCGCTCCATGACGTCTCGCATAGTCACAAAAAACCAGTGTTGTACGGAACGGCATTCCTGGAACGCGTTCCTTTTAGGAGGAACGAAGAATGCCGACATTCCATCATGCATCGATGGAACTGGAACAGGAACTCGTTACGTTTTTACGAAAACGGACAAAAAAAACGGCGTTCCTTTTTTTTTTTTTTGTCCAGTGAGGTAATTTTTATTTTATATATAAGGGGGAAACACTAAAAAGTATAAAAACATTTTTTTTTTATGAAGAGCAGGATCTTGTTAACTTTCTTTGTTAGTTATTTTAATGTTTTGTTTGTGGGGTTCTTGATTAATAGAAGTCAGGTACAGGCGAGCTGGAGGACATTGATACCTTTTTCAATGCCCCAGACTGCAGCACAAAAAACAAACACTTTTAGTCGAAGGAAAAGACACAAAAAGAGGGGCGCCTTAACCTCACCTACTTTCTTTCCTTCCACAGATCTTAGGCCGACCGCAGCCATCATTGAGCTCCCACAAAAAGACCTATAGAGTTACAACAAAAACCAGGTAACCAGACCACAAGCGCACTTTTGTAGCTTGAACATTGGTCTCTTAAAGAATGCAAAAAAATTACCCTTTTTCTCTTTCTCCCCTTCTTCCCCACCTTCAAACTGAACAACGAATCCGACCTTCACGAAGAACACCTGGTACTTTTCAAGACTGACTTTCCAAAAGCGCTACGCTCTTCTCCACTTGCTCGTCTTGCGGACACCAACATCGAGAAGTAACTGTTGTTAACTTCAAACAAGGGACTTTGTTATATTCAAACGTTTGAGATTGTTGTAAAATGGTCGTGCAATGTTGGATAATTATTTAATAAAAAAACAAAAGTTAACACCGATCCTCCTTTTCGGATCACCGTGCATTTGGCTAGTCTGAATCGCCCACCACAAACAGGAATATGGTAAAACGCTGAGATTTTTAAAGGTCAATACTGTAAACGACTTATTTTTTGCGTTCTCAGTATTTCGCGATTTAGGTCAAAGCTGAAGTTTTGGAATAATTCGTGGGTTCTAATTTTCGCGACCCGCGGCGGGATCTCAATAGATTTCAATGTGTTTGCAATTTACCGGAATTGTTTGCGGGACCTATTTTTCGCGAATTGTCGGCGATTCGCGAAATTCGCGAAAATTAGGTCCTCGCGAATATTAAGTCGCTTACAGTATATCAACAAATGGAACCTTGCTTCCGGTTGTTTTGTTTTTTGTCCTGGTGTCCTTCCATCATAACATTCAAATTCATATGTTGCCATATGATAGGATATATATATATATATAAAAAATCCGTCTGATCTCACTAAATATGTAATTAGCAAAATACAAAAGTAACGTATATGTAACGACACGTTCAATTTTTTAAACTGTAAAGGGAACGAGTTCCTTTTTCACATATGGAACTTGTAACGGGAACACGTTTCAAAAATCAAAAGGAACGAGGAACGTGTACAACACTGCCAGGGACGCACACAACTGCGTTGACGACAGTCAGCCCTGGGAACATCACCGCCTTCCACACCCCTCAAGTGCACAAGGATCTCTCACAGCTCCACAGGCTGCGTTTGCGGAGGTCGTTGGACCATCGCATGGCTGACTGGCGGAGGTAGGTATGGTGCTCCCGAAGCTAGTATGGAGAGCTGGAGGGGATGACGCCCAGGTACTTGTATGAGCTTGCGACCGGCACAGCATCGCCGACCAAGCTCAGTGAACAGCTTCTTGCTTCGTGGGAGCCTGCGAACTGAACTACTGCTGACATTCCGGTGTTGAAGCTTAGGTACGTGCTGCAGCCCCTGATGCACATCTGTTTAACAATCGGCGTATATCTTTGACAGTCTTTACCATGAGTATGATGTATCGGCGAAGGTGAGCCCAGGCAGCACCCAACTTACCCGCCTGCCGCCCTTCAGTTGGGCCAAGGAGAAGCCCACTCCCGACTGCAATAGCTGTGTCTTCATCCCAGCGACGTAGAGCATATACAGTAGCGAAGAAAATGGGCACCCCTGTCGGCCTTTCATGATTTTTACCTCCTCTAACTCGGCTCCTCCCACTTCTGCTTGCTCTATGTTGCCATCGTAGAGACATGAAATAAGTGAGATACACAGCGTTGGTAGCTCTAGCTGTTCCGAGCACTCTGTGAGCAGCGAGTCTGGAACACCGTGCACCTTTGCATTATCCAGAAAGCAGCACAGCAGTCGTCCGTCTTCTTTCCTGGCAACTTCGATGCACTGCGTAAGGGAAAATAATTGTCTTCAAGCCGGCGTTCCGTCAAAAGCCCCCCTGAAGTTGAGTCTGGTGTCCGCCCTCTTCTGCCCCTGCTGTCATTCGCTCTTTGACGAGGTAGGTAAACACTCGTACCCCGTGCTGGTAAATGTCAGGGCCAGTGGCTGCGGAGATGGTGCCGATCGCTCCCTTTCTTCGGGATTAAAACAACCCTGGCCACGTTTCCAGTCCGGTTTTTTTGGGTCTTTCTCACGGAGAATGGCGTTCAGGATCGACGCTAGTTGCTGGTTGGCATCCTTTTCGAAACTCTTAAAGACTGTTGCCGGTATACCATCCAATCCCTGGGAGGTGTTTCTTTTCAGGTGTGCCAATGCGCGGAGCACACTCACATCACTGATTTGCCACTGGTTAGTGTCGAATTGGGACTCAGCTATCGTTCGGCCATTGTTGTCGGGAATTGTTCACTCAGAAGAAAACGTCTCTTTTAAGTAGACCGTGAGATGCATGCCCAAGTCCTCAAATTTCTGTCCCGTGCACTCATCTAAAATGAGAGTAACCTTCTCTCGGCCCATGAGTGTATCTATGTAGGTCCAGAACCTTCTCGCGGCGTCTTTTTCACTGGCACGGATATAATGGATGGTTCGCAGGTCAGCCGTTTTCACTTTTTCTTAGGTCAATTCTTCGGCGTATTGCTCTGTGTCTGATACAACTCCCACTTTCTTTTGGGTGCATGTTTAGGAACCCCACGGTGACATTCTCCTGCATTTTTCACTTGCGTCTCCTCCATCTACGCGTAGGTCCACGAGTGAAGCCCTCCACTTCAGCTGGGACCATCCACGTCGGAACGAGGTGAGCTTACGCATGGTTCTCTTGCTCGTGATTTCTTAACTAAAGTTGCACCATATCTGCTACCATCGTTTGTAGAGCTGCTGGAGGCATCGGTGGCACACATGTATGAGTAGCAGACTGCATTGGCAGCACTTATACTAATGCTCGTGCTGCTTGTAACCCCAAGAATCCGCCACCTTGTCTCACTCCTTGCATCTCCGGTAGGCACCCCGGGTTCACATGTTCCATCCTTCTGGTGTGCATAGATACCGCCGGAGTTCGCATAGGCTTGCTGCCTTCTAGTTAAGTCTGCAGTGGTTGCATTTCAAACTGGTGTGTGAGCGCGCAGTTCACTGGGCGCACACCCCGCACTCAGATATTTTGTTGCTGGGGTGGCAGGAAAGCGCATGCCATGGAGATTAATAAATCGGCGCCCGCATTTTTCTGTCCGCAAGGTAATAAGACCGGAGGCAGCGGAGATCTCAACCAGTCGTCTTGTTGCCACCTGTCGTGAAGGCGTTGAGCATGGAGATCGTCCCGGCCACTTCTTGTACTCAGCGTTTCCTGTGAAGCCTTCCATTGACTGTACGTTTCGCGAATTTCTTGCTCTTGCTTTTGCTTTATTTTTATCATGGTGTCCTATCGTTCAGTTCGTCTTCCTAAACAAAAACAGTTCACCACCTCCGCCATGTAATGTTTTACAAGGCGAATACTTTGTCCTCCATAATGCAGTGCGTCTTTCTCTATGCCATCAGTGAAATCCACGTCCTTGCCAAAATCAATAAACTTAGCATTATCTTTCTTCACAAGTTCCTCAACTTGGCATTCAGTAGAATCACACTCGCCTGCGCTACATTGCCTTTCCTGGTGGTCTCTGGAACAGGACAGGTAGCCGAGGCTGTTTTGAATTTGCCCCACTTTTTTTTAGGCATTCGAAAACATACACTGGCTGGTCTCCTCGAAGGACGTCATTCAGACTTACATGTAAGATGTACATACGGGAGACTCTCCGTAGATATAGGGGAAAAGCTTCGCCTATCCCCTATATTTCCGCCAAGGGATCTAGCAAATCTTGCCACGTTGCTCTCCCCCAGTAACAACTCTTCCGGGTTAACCCTTCGAAAAGGCCTGTCTTTCCCTCACAGCAGTAGTGACTCTGGGTTACCTCGTCATCTGGGATTGGCTGCTTGTTGCCATGCGAGAGTTCGGTATTCTTCTTTTCTTCCAGCTGTTGCTGCGTCGAGGTGCTGTATTCTGTACCCACGACCTGAGCGGCTTTATTCCCCGACTCCAGGCTTGTTCTTTCCGCTATGCAATGTTTTTTTCGTAATTTCCTTGACTCCAGCAAGTCCATACACTTTGTCGTGTGCCGATTTGTTGCTGGGTATTCTGCCCCTCTTCTTCCACGTTTTTTCGTGTGATATCCCTCCCATGTTTCAGTGCAAGGGCAGCTGGGGATCTTTCTCTTTTATCAGCGACAGGATCACATCTCTTGATCATTGTCCCTATACTGTGTAGCGCATTTCTTTATATCGGCCTTTCCAGTGTCGATATTATTAGAGTAAGCTTGGTCAACTTTCTCTTGACAAGTTCAGCTTGCTTTAGGCGGTTCGCCACGGCGACCAACTCTGCTTCCAGCTTTTCAGTCTGGTACTCGTGTTCACCACGCATTCTGTCAAACGCGGCACGGACCTTTCATGCAAAAGTGCCAGACTGTTTCCTGCCAGTTGTGGTCGTACCCCCGTATGACCCCAGCCAACCACAGCCATCACACCCGACTCCCCTCCCCCCTTTCTCGTCCCTATTTCTCCAGGGTCATCTGGATCACCTCTTCCTTGTATGCCTGGTGCTTTTTTTCCAAATCGCACCCCAGTCCTTGCATGATATCTGAGGCAGAGTGTTCCTCATCTTGGCAAGCACCACGATGGATTTCACCTTCAGCTCTTCAGTCGTTCTGCAGTGGACTATAGGAGCCCAAATTGGTCTAAAGTTGTTCCGAGGCGATTTGAAGGCGCCTGTTTCGACTCACTCACCACGGGAGTAGACTCTGTCACGGGGGGTTTCAGGAACTCTCCCTCACAGTCGCTGGGTGATGGAGTGTCCACACTGCCTGGCATCTGGGCGAGCGAGGCTTCTTCTCGCAGCAAGTGCCTCAGTGTTCACGTCCCCGTGGCTTCCCAGTGGTGCGTAATTACGCTGTGCGTCCGTGTGTAAATCGTCTGGAACTCCTGTGGCAGCTCGTAAGCGATTTAGCGGTTCGCTCTTAGAGCCTACTTCAATTAATCCCCCGAGCTTCAGCGGCCGTTTCAAATCCGTAGCCTTTATATTCTTCCAGTTCTTTTCTTTATCTAAAGTGTGTTCCATCTACTGGCTGACTGCTGCGCCAATTATTCGAGTACGCCATAGTTTGGGGCACGTACTCCGAGCACTTATTGGGCCCGAGGGACTGTGTCAGCGTTCGGCGTAAACTCGGCTTCTCTCGTATCGAGGACGAGTGCTTCGCGAGCCTTCGGATAAGACTCGGATCCATTGATTCCACGCTTCGCGCGCAAGAAATAGCGACCACCAATGTTTTTGGATGCGGTTTTAAAAAGGGTCTATTGCGGGGGTCGCCAGACAGGCAGACTTATAAAAAGACCCGTATAAAAGTACGGCTTTAAGTGAAGAGCCGCAGTAAAAAGGAGTCGTGGCAGTTTTCTTTTCTTTTTTCTTTTCATCATATTTGGTGGTGATAGCAAATTCCACTCTAGAACGATTCCTCATTATGTCACTGATTCTGATTAACCGTTTTTTTGGTTTTTTTTTCCATGAACGCATTGCGTCACAAGACCGCCAAAACACGAGCTGACGTATGACGTTTTAATAATTCTGCATCTCTTTTCTTTTTTGATCTTGAGACAAGCAGGGGGGAGTGGCGGCTACGCCTACCAGGGTAACGCGAGTCGCACTAGGCCCCGCGAAGAGGCACGTGGGCACCCTTATATATTGCTTGATTCCCAACATAGTCTAACAAGCAATGAATATGGCGTCCAGTAGCTCGCGTCGTCATGAAAACGTTTGTATTTACGAAGAACGGACACAACCAAAAATAGCTTATCCCCATTTTTTTTTTTTTTTTTTCTAAGCCGAGAGGAAGTGCACCGTATATACACAGTCCGAGTCAGAGAAAACAGAAGGCTTTCATGTCGGGCTGCGTGCACCGACCCCGGAGGCCCGGACGGTCCACCCTAAGAGCCTTTTGATGCTCTCAAGTCTCTCCCTTCGTCTGGAACACCCGCCGGCTTTGCGATAGAGCCCCTGGGAGCGGACATCTGCTCGAGAAATTTCAGTTCCGAAATCGGGAGACTTATCACAAGCGTAGAGCCAAGAGAACGTCAGGCATCCACGAGTCTCAGGGAAAATAGCATCCACAGATCCGGGAGGATTTAGGAAAAATCAGCTTTATATCTGTTCCTTACCCACTTGTGTTTGTGCGCGTGTGTATTTTTTCACTTCTCTTACATATAGACGCTTAGTATGTCGAGTGTACATTGTATTTACTTTATCTTCCAACTACTGTCTTCGTCGGTTTGGGGCACGTGTGTCTAGTTTATTTATTTATTTATTTATTTTCAAAGCCGACTTAATAAAATCTTGATGCACAAGAGCACGCTTATCCACAGAAGAGGATTAAGAAAGTGAGTGCAGTAAACGTACAAACCAAAGCGTACATAATCTCTTGACTGCAATAACGGCAATTTAAAAAAAAAAAATGAACCGTGTCCTGATGAATGTAGGAAACAAAAAGAAGAAAACATAAAAAATTGAACTCGCGAGAAAAAAAACAAAAAAACAGGCTGATTCTGAGATATCAAGCTATTTGTTTGTGTGCAAAACCTCCCCGTCGAACACGGAACGAATTGTGACAAGCTCTTTTTTTTTTTTTTAGAGCCTTATGATAATCTACCGGTCCAATTTTGCGTGCATAATTGTATAAGTCGCGGGGGCTTAAAAACTGGTTGGCGTAAGTTAAATATTTCTTTGCCGTTGGCAATCTGGTCTCTAGATTTTTGGCTCACAGTAGTCGACGTCGCGCACTGGTTTACAAGGGTGTGGTCGTTAATACATCTTACATCGTGACAAGCTCGTCCCCTTTTGAAAGGAGTAAACTACGGATGACATCGCATTCACAAGAGGATAACCATCTTGTTTCTGCATGTTAGGTACCTTGTTGTTCTGTGTTTAGTCTGTGCTTTGAAGCGATTAATCCCAGTCGCGTTAACGTGTTGTGAACATTGGTGTACTCGAGTGATGGCGCCCGTGGCAAGGAGTTTTTTCGCGCCTTTGTACATGATGATGATGACGGTGATGATGGTTATGATGTTTCTTTGTAAAATCCCGTGTGCCCAAGAAAGTAAACTGGTCGTGTCTCACCACATTAATTATATTGCATTGTACTGAACAAATGGAAAAAGGATAACAAGAAAAACGAGCTCCTCCTCATCCTTGCCTAACGCCCGTATCTTGTTGCAAAAAAAAAACTTGACATTTAAAAACTGTACTGTTTTAGATAACTTTGAATCACAGACAAAAGAAAAAACAAAATGGGCATGTAACAGTTTGATAAATCGCAAAGACGCTTAAATAACAGTATAGAAATAGCGTCAAAAGAACAGTGCTGTTAAGGATTCTGACATTTTATTCGCCATCTTTGAATATTCACAGAACCACTCTAAAACAGATGTTAATACATCATGCCACTGTATAAGAACTGCAGAATAACTTTTTTTTTTTTGCTTTTGATGATGCAAATGTGTCTACGTCATCGAACTCAATTCGATCAGTTTCTTCTGTTTCTATATCGGCAGAACGAGATCACAAAGTCTCACTTGGCCCATGGAAGCTCATGAATATGAAAGTATTATATTCAACTTGCTAAACTGCCTCTTACAGCCAGCGATGTAAACTGATAAGTTAGCAGTGTCTGAATTGCGATGCGAAGATCGGGACAGACGCTCTCATTTCCATACTGGACAATAAAGGGAAGACCTTCTTCTGGTCTTGATACTTCAGGCCAGTACGTTTAGAGAAGAACAACCTGCACTTTGAAATCTCCTCATTTAGATCATGTGCTTTGACTTCACAGCTGTAGAATTCTCTCAAACAGCAGCACCTCCTGTTTCAGTTATCTCTGTTGCTACAATAAACCAAACCTGGCATCGGTGTCGTGTAGGCTAATTAACTTCTCGTGGATTTCTATATGAAGAAAGCCGAGTGCACATTTCATGACCCCTTTCAGCTAAGTCGTTAAACCATCGAGCACCCCGCTCTCCCCCCTTCCCCTTCCCCCTCAAGTTTTCCCCAGGCTTTTTTTTAATTTTTGTCTCGGTTGTTTTTTAACTTATGCCCCATACTTTACAAAAACGAAGCCCTTCACCAAGTGGCTCTTCATCATGTGGCCCTTCACGAAGCCCTTCATCATGTCTAAGGCATCATTGTGAAAGTCCATTTTTAAATTTTGCAGCCTTTTTTGGACGCGATATACGCGAAACAGTACCTTGTTCTAAACGCCGAGCAAAAAAAAAAAAAAAGAATCATATAACTGAGCAGCCGGCTGTAAAACAACCCAGGTGCCCGCAGTTTTTTACGTAAACAAACGTGTGTGTGTGTGTGTGGGAAAGGGGGGGGGCGTGTTCGGATGCGATTGGTCTTTGCTTTTTGTAAAACCAGCAGCAATTGCGCTGTTTTTGGCTTCCATGAATATACAATTCTGCCATGTTTTCACTACATTTGGTACAAGGCCTTTCAAAACTACGAAACGGCGCAGCCACCGCAGTCCTCCTAGTGCGTGGTGACACCAGCACACAGAAACATGGCGGCAACATTGGAACAGAGAACATTTTGGTATTGTATGAAAGTAGTGAAACATTTAACAATGTTTCCAAAAAACTGTAGAAGCGGTCAGGGAACTTTATATAAAATTCCCACTTGTCTTTTTTGCTGGAACGTCGATAAAAATAAAATGGAGGGCGGAGCTCAACACCGGGTACGAACTGATAGTCGCTGTGTCTTAAATCTACCCTTGTTTTGGGAAAGCTGTGCCCTAACAAAGAAGATGACTTCAGGCATTAGGAAGAGTCATCCCTATTGGCGTGCGTTTTTTTTTTGGTTTATATTTTGCGATGCTTTTTTTTAGCTTATACACTTTGACTATATCAAATGGCAAATGGAGTTTCATCAATATTGTAAATTACCGCTCTAGTAGTGAAAAAAAAAAAAAACTCATGGCATTGCGAAGAGCCGGGGGTGGGGTGACGTGATATAGTATGGTTTTGGTAGATCGCAGGGTGGCGAAATTTTCGGAAGCACTGTATACGGGAAAGATAGTTCAGAGCGTCCCTCGCGCCTGGTTATCAGTCTAGCGTGGCGTCCTGCCATACCTAGGCTCTGACGCCCGGGTGTGCCGTGTGCTCCAGGACAGCGTTCTGCACTAGCCGCTGAGTTTTTGACCCGTGGTACCCTCTGTCCGATACTAGCTCTGGGCTTCCTCCTGGGTACTCGTCGGCCCGGCCCAACGCCCCCCCCCCCTCCCCCCCCCCCCCCCTTTCCTTCATGCCACACCCTAGGTACGCCACTGGTTGTGAGTGTAGGGGAAGAGACACGAGCCGGTGGGTTTTGAAAATAATGTTTGAACTAGAGAAATTCAGGGTGTGCGGTTCTAATTCAGCTGCCACCTTCGACACAACGCTCCTGCAGCTTAGGAGCCTTTCAGTAACCACACCAGCCGTACGCTCGCTCCGTGGAAGGCGATGTGGCAGCATGTTTTACAACAAAATGCATTTCGGCAGTATAAGTGATAGCTGTCGAAAGGGAGCATCCCCTTGTGCGATCTTTGCCGAAACACCGTGCAGAACTCTTTCATAACTTGGTTAAAGCAAACCTTGGAGGAGCTGTATACAGTGCCTCGGAATCAGACTTCGGAGCTGGTCAATTCAACACGGCAAAGTTGTTTGTGAAAGCTGGCATGAAGACTGCGAATTTCGAGGGATTTTTTACTTGATCACGAACGAACCTCACTGTGGTTAGCCTTTATGTTGGTATTTGGCAGTCTGGATTTGACCATGTGGCCGGCACGTAGCCAGAATTTTGATGAGGGGGAGGGGGGAGAGGAGGCCCCAGCAAAAGGAAAGAATTCATTTGGGCCCCGGGCCCCATGAGCCCTCCCCCCCACCCTGGATACGTGCCTGCCATGGAATAAAACTGAAAACTTTTTTCAAGCTAGGGGCCAACCCAATTCAGCGCGGGCTCCCAAATACTCTGCAGCGTGCTAACTATTCTCTCCGTTCTCAACGATGCTACTCAAAGGTAAGTTGAATTTTCTGAAGTCGGACTTAATGTGGAAGTCTCTGTAGCGTTAATGTCGGTCAATTTCGGTCGCTTCTCTTTTATTATCATATATATATATATATAGCTAAATGCTTTTTCAAATCCCAGTAATTTGGTTACGATTGTTAAAAGTAAAGTCTTCCTGGGTGTGGTCCTAGAGTACCATTCTTGCTAAATCAACTGTTATATAAGAAAAAAAAGAAAGCCCACGCAACATTTTTAAAAAGAACACGCCTACACTTCGTGTGAGAAAATTGTGGCCTAGCTCATAGCTCCCCGTTCCATGACTCCTAGGACGTCATTCATGAAGAAGCAGTCTCTTCGATGTGATGTAACAAATAAATATATAGTTTACGTCACGGAGTAGGCAGTAGAGTTGATCCTTTCTAATTGCTTAGACGATAAAGTTTCGTAATAAGCCCAATAATAACGTGTTAGAAAAAAACACCAAGCGTATGAATTAAAGTTATGAAGTCAAACAATTTATTTTTCGTCCATTACATTAGAAAAACTTTCTTTGGAGCAACTGCGATAAACAATCGCTCATATCAAGAACAACTCTCGTGCAAAATATCTATTCACTATATTGCGATTTTCTGAATTCCATATTTCAAATGACAAGGACAAACAAAAAAAGAAAGATATCCTATAGGAATACAGTCATCAAATATATTGTCGCTGTTTGACTAAAACAAAAAAAAAAAACAGAACGTGAGCGATCAATTTTTTTTTTTTTTTTACATAACGTTTGGCAGATAGCATTTACTTCTCGGCGACAAGAAGGTTGCACCACTTGATCGCGGTCTCGCGTGGAGCACCTCATTCGACGAAAATCGATTAAATGCCGCTCTTCCTTTTCATTCCCTCGACTTGGAAACGCCGAAATGTCCCAGAAATGGTTTCTCAAGTGTGTTCACCCCCGTTTCTTGGAACAAAAAAAAAAAACCGGCAAAAGGGTTCACCAATGACGCATGCGTCGATGGATGAGCGGGTCGAAACGGGTCGATCATTCGATAATTTCGGTAAGGTACTACGCCGTCTCTGCTTACTTCGCGGTTGGCGCGACTGCGCCGCCGTAGACGCCCCGCAGACCAATCGACCCGGAAGTCCGAGGGAATAGGTCAAACGGAACGAATGCGTAAGCAACACGAAACCGCGTGAAACACACTTTGGTGAATAAAATTGACATTACGGAAAACCCGAAGCGATGCAACGACAATAAATAAATCTTGAAGGCCTACGAGCCGCCCATAGAAATAGCTTGTATGTGTATGTTTTTTTTGTTTGTTTTGTGTGTGTTAGAGCACCGTTTTCCGTTTTCGAATTAAATTTTAAGTAAGCTTTTAAACGCAATTTCAACCCTGAGAAGTGGGTAAAGCGGTTTATTGTCAAGCTGTTTTGTACTTTTTTACGCGGCCTCGAATGTGCCAAAATCGTACAACTAAGTTATTCTGCTCAGCCTCTAGTTCAACTGCACTTCTCACAAAATGGCTGTTTACCATAAGCCGAAAGTGCAAGTACCCAAACACATCATTGCATTTATTGATAGCGACATCCTCAGGACCCGGGAAGAGCAAAAAAACAGTAAACGCGGACAAAAGCGGCGTTTTATCTCATAACCCAAAGCGGCGCGAAAACACGTCGGAAATCAAACATCCACGTTTTATTATTAAAGTAGTTCCTTAAGCCGACATATTTGTACTCTTTCAAACTGATTCTTGCTTTCATTTGGTGTTCATTGACTATTACAAAGTTTACCATGAAATCACAAGTATTGCAATATTGAATTTTTATTGTTACGTACAAAATATTTAATCAAATAAGGAAAAATAAAACGGCGATAAAACAAACGGCGGAGACACGTTCTATGCGAGTAAAATAACTCTAGCCTTGTGTGCAAAGCGCAGCGCCGCAGGCAAATTGCATAGCCTGATAGCATAAAAAGTGAAGCCAAGCACCCCATTCCCATTACACTAATCACTGTATTTAACACATGAATACGTTGATGGTATGGATTCCGTACAAAAAGCGTTACGCTCAAGTGCCAAGGCCAAGGCAACATAAAGCATACATTGTCCGTAGCAGGCAATGCATAGGCATATATAGAATATATAATCACTGATAGCCGACCGGAGCAGCTAATTACCAATTCAAAGCCAATTACATTACGGCATTGGTCAACAAGAGCGCCGAAGTACGAATCACAAAGCGAGAAGCGTGAACAAACCAAGACACGTCCTCCCTTTCTTAAGTTGTCAGCGGCTATGGGGCTTAAGTACTCATAATAATGTCCTGCATTAAATCATCGTTAGCGAGCTTTACCCGGTTGCGCAGCGGCAATCGAACCCAAAACCGTGCGATCCCCAAGCCGACGCCTTTGCCCGGCGCCACCTGAAGGAAACGGACGGGAGCGCAGGCTGCGGGACCAAGTGCGACTCCAGAGAGCCTGCGCCAGTAGGCGACAGTCGGCGCACGCGGCAGTCTTCCGAATGACGTGATCTCACGTCGTCACGGGCCCTGAATAAGCTTAGACTTGTCGCGATCATTCTTATAAACCCGAGGAGTACGTGAGTGTGCCGGGTGCTCAAGACATTCGAAACCACCTAACTCATTTCGTAACCGAGCGTAACAAATCGTAACGCGCGCCTACTGCCTTCACAACACACTTTGTGCTCCCCGGGTGTATCCAAATGGCCGAGACACGTTTTTGTGTGTGCGTCTGTGGAATCAATGATACAATTGCGTATGAATGTTGTAGTCTTCCTTGAGGTCCGGCATTTCGTGTCTTCAGCATAGAAGAACAACTTAGCCAGTGATATAGGACTTTAATATACTTCACGCAGTAGTCATTACAAATGCAATGCCAGCAAAACTCTTCGTCAATCTTTTTCTGTATTGTTCGTCGCGCAGAGCAATATAACACATTTTGCCACCGAATTCATTCCGCCTCCTCTACAATTTTCGCCTTTCTTCGTGTGCCCAAAAAACACTTTAATGTTTTTTTTTATATTCCTCAACACATTTCGACACCGTTTTAATATTGAAATCTACAAACATAGAAAGCTTAAAAGGCTGTCAAATATCCAACTAACCCAAGACGCGAGCAGTCCTTTTTTGAAGCGATTTTCGCCGTGCCTGAGGTAAACAAGATGCATAAAGTATAAACCAGATGGTTTATTTAGTAGCACGTTCTCGCTTCCTTTGTGCCTCGGCTATCATAACTCTTTCGCGTGGATCTTTATATCGCATCCCGAATTTGTTATTTGAAGCCTTTTCTGTGGGAGATAAGAATAGTCATAAGAACTGTACAGAAATAAGAAATAAGAAAACGTGATCTGATAAAGAAATCGTCGCCCCTCCAAAATCATTACTTGGTAAACACGCCCTAGAAAAAAAAAAAATAATAAGAGCTGCCGCATTTGCAATTTATGGCCAGCATTTTACGTGGTAGTGCCTATACAGTAGAATCTCGTTAATTCAAAAGCTCTTAATTTAAATTACCAGAAAGAATAAACAAAAGGACGGACAAGGCGAGACATCTTTCGACTCACAACAACAAATATTATTATTTGTTGTTGTGAGTCGAAAGATGTCTCGTCCTGTCCGTCCTTTTGTTCATTCTTTCTGATAATTTAATCATCACCAACGCGCTCACCATAACTTTAGTCTTAATTTAAACTCGCGAAAAATCCAAATTAACATGCGGGTCCCGTCCTATGTGTTTTAGCAAGAAAACTTCCGGTAGTTAAAACTTTGCATTATTCAAACAATGTTTATAAAATAATATAACAGATTCCACTGTATTAATATTTTTCTCTCGAAGACGCTAGGAGTGCTTCACTCGTAGATTTTGTTTTAGCTCCGCGCTATTCAGTTTTATTAATATGCATAACAATGAAAGTCTTATATTCACTGTTGTTAGACCTTGTGGGAAATAGATACCTACAGGATAATTGCCGCCCCAAAATCCCAAAGAGATTTGAGAACAAAGCGCAGCTATATGAACCTGTTTTCCAGTTTGCAAGCACAAACCGTCCCTTGGCTCCCTAGCAACTTCCGGTCGCTCATTTCTTTTTAAGGTCTTATGAGTTTGTTTATGCTGCAATTGCTAGATCACTGAAGTGCTACACATAAACTACAAAGTTGGAGATTTGAGAATGGTCGTCTACGGCGCGCGCTATTCAGCATGTAACTTGTATCGATTTTTATAAAGAAGTACTGAGAAAAATCGCGATAACTTTTCTCATCCGTCTATCGTTAAGCTATAGGTGTCGGTAGAATTGGTGATAAAATATTTGAAGGACGATGCAATCGGGCGGTGTAATCTGAGAGATTGTTTTTCCCCATTTCGAGCGGAAGTCTTCTGGGACCCAAATACGCAGAATTGTTCTGCGCCGCAGTATCTGACAGCACAAAATATTCGTTTTTATAGCCCAAGGGTGGCCAGGCTGGCCCGGCCTAAGGGCTGTAAACAAAACCACGAAACTTCCAAGAGCTGCGGGGGGGGGGGGGGGGGGGGGGGCGGGGAGGGGGACTTTTGTTTACAGAAATAGATGAACTCGAACTACTTCCAATCTATCAGAGTTACAAGCAGTCCAACTGTAGGTAAGGTAGCAGTAGCACAAGACCAACAAACCGCAACCTGTCCTTCGATTTAAAACACGTTCCATTTCGCTTTGGGGAAATGCTGGGAGGGAGTGGGGGTAGGGGAGGAAGCCGCGAGCCGCACTTTAACACACGAAGAGCCGCGTGCGGCTCGCGAGCCGCAGCTTGGCCACCCCTGTTATAGCCATATACAATTATAATTTGATTCAGCTATAAATGTTTTCCACCTGCCACGGTGCCACCTGCCATAAGCTTTTTTTTTTTGTGTGTGTGAAAGTATTCTTTTACGTGGATTCTACGCGCGCGTGTGATGGCTTAACATGTACTGGAGGTGCGCTTTACAACGTTCATTTAAAGCCATTATAGCTGTTTTTAACGTGAAACGTTCTTTGGCTAGGTGCTCGGCATTTTGTGAAGTCCAGACAAAAGAGTGGCTGCGAGGCTCGACACTGATTAGATGACGGGTGAAAAAGGAAGAGTGAGGCGCTCGATGCTGATTGATTAACAGGGAGGTAATGTGACCAGAGGGGTAGGCGAGGAGGAGCTCGACCACTTGTGCGCGCTGAGGGAGAGAAGGAAAGCTCTGGAAGATCGCCAGTTTTATCAGCCCGATTAGCGGTAGTGTCGCTTCATTCCGGGAACAACTATTAAGTGTGCAGATGGTACGCATTAAACTATCTGCTGAAGGGCGCCGTGAGCGTATCCGCGTCTGGTGTCAGGATGTTCTGAGTGATCTCTAGACGTCTGATATGCTAGAATGTTTCACGTATGCAACACAGTTGCCTGCCAATCTGACATATCCTTTTTTTTTTAACTAATATGTTAGTTTGCCCACACACGTGTGGTCAACAGCAGATGTGAACACACACATGTGAGTACGGTCAGGTGTGCGGTCATGTGATAATTGGCACGTGCACTAGTTGAATCATGAGCTTGGGGTTGTGATTCTGATTCGCGCTGTATTTATAAGGGCACTCCTTAAAAGTATCTCTTACTGACGCGATACTTCAAGAAATAAAAGAAATATGTACCAGATAAGCAAGTTTGCATAATATAAACGACGATGTCCGCCAAAATTAGTATGAATAGGAAAACAATAAAAACTTCATATAATGTTTTTTTGTTTCTTTTTTATAACTGCAAATTCCGTAAAATCACGTTCCTGTTTCGTTATCAACCGGATTCCATGGCGTCGGTGGTTCTGAAGCGCTTCCCGCTGCTGTGAGCTTCTTTCTTTTTACACTATAAAAAAAGTTTGTGCGTCTACTTTCACGCACAACACTCGGAGAGCCAATCACCGCAACTTACGGAGGCAGCTCAGCGAATGACACTGCCGAAATATATGTTTAGACCAAAAAAACGCAGTCTGAGTTGTGACATTAAGCAATGCAAAACGTCAGGCTTGCATTGCTTAAATGTCGCAAATCAGACTGCGTTTTTTGGTCTAAACAATGTTTCGGCATTGTCATTCGCTGAGCTGCCTCCGTAAGTTGTGGTAATTGACTCTACGAGTGTTGTGCGGGAAAGCTGACGCACGGTTTTTTTTTGTTTTTTTTTTTAAAGTGTAGCGATACGGGGATGAAAATACAATCCAATTCTAAGTTACAAACAATCGCTAAACTCTTCTAAATCTAGCGCGAAAACATTTCACTCTTAATCTATCGGAAAGACAGGTATTTTGATCGTTTCATATATATGTGTGTGCGTGTACGGGTGAACAACTTAAGACAAAACTAACGAACATACAAGCATCCGCACATACCGTATATTCTAACTGAGTCAACCCGCATTCTAATTAATTCGGACTTTATTTGTGGGATTAAGTTGTTTGCATTCTTTAAATTCGTCTCACTAATTGGAAGTTTTGCGTCCTTATCCGTCCGGTCATTCATTCACCATTTCGGCGTTAATCCCCGTCCAGTATACTACCACCGTCCGTTGTCTTCAGTCGTCTATACAGTGATCAAACAATTGGCCCCCAATTCGTGAAATATGCACTCCAAAACCCCACCCCAGATTACCTCGTCGGGAAGTCGTTTATTTTTTTAATTTTGTGTGCCTTAAGAGTTGCGCAGTTGTGGGAGGATTGCAATTATGCTGCGCCGATCGAACCGACTTGAACAGACTTCGTCAATTGGACCGACCCATCGGCACGACTCCACTCGTAATGTCGTTCCTCGTCGGAAGGGGAAAACTTTGAAAGCGGACACTAGCCAAGCCACCATTATTCCGAGATAGTCCGGGGACACGCTGAACGGACGGAACCAAGTAGATTTCTTCCCTAATTGCGAACAGTAATTGCCTTTTCTCTTTTGCCTCCGTACTTGGCAGTTGCGTTTGATGATGTGTTTAGCTTGATACTGACAGTTTTGCTGAGTAATCAGTTTCTTCTAAGGCGGTATTGGGCTTCGTGAGCCTCTCCTTCAGTTGCTTTTCGTGTTTTCTATAGCTCGCTTTAATTATTTTTCGGGTGTATTGAGTCCACTCTTGATTTTCCTTACTCCCAATTTTTTTTAATGCCCTTTCTGTGTTTAGTTTCGTCTTTCTTTTGAGTTTGGTTAAGTAGAGAAATTAATGGAACCGAAGTCATTCTGCGTGACCTTTACAGTATCAGTTGTAATTAACAACAACAAGAGCATTCGGAAAGACTTTTGTTACACGTTAAACTTTTTAAACTGAATGTAGTTTCTGCTGTGGTTATTATTGAGACATATACTTTTGTAGCGTTTTTTTTCTGGACGGTTTGCCCAATTTCATGGCTGCGAGAGGCCTATGCCAGATGGTCAGATAAAGCAAAAATTAAGCTACTTTTAGAGCGGAGTTCTTAGGCGCCCGTTTCCGGGTTGAGTGGCGTCGCCGTCGGCGTTGGCGTAATCGCTCGCATTGCATTATGGGACGTCAAAGTTTCCGCTCTAAATTTAGCGGGGGAAGTGACGCCACATAACTGCGTGTCACGTCACCCATGAACAAATTTAGCGGGAGGAGGAGGGGAGGAGGAGAGAAGAGGAGGAGGAGGATGGAAGGAGGAGGAAAGGAGGGAGGAGGAGGTTGGGAGGTGGAGAGGAGTAGGGCGTACCCTCCCCTCCGTACACTTTCCTCCTCCTCCTCAAGAGCTGCGCTCTAGTTTCGCATCAGAGATTTGTAAAGGTCTTTCATTTTTCTTTCACCTTTTTCTACATATCTTGGTATGGTTTTATTAATTTTAAACGTAGCTTATATTTTCACCCCGAATGAGGGTCAACACATGTATGTTGCTTCATGTAAAGAAATTCTCGCCGAGCACTTTATTGTTCAAAAGAAATTCAGATAGCTGATGTTTGGCTTTGTCAGCCTTGCATGAGTCTGCTTATGCCGGAAAATATTTCCATAAAACGTTGGTAAGATCTGTAAGACGCAACAAGGAAAACGTTCAAGTATTTCAGTCACTTTAAAATATTATAACGCTAAACGTTTCTAGGATAGTTTTTTTTCTCCACAGACTGCTGGTTTATTCGGCTAAGCGTTGATAGCTTAATATAGTATTTACAACGGCAGGACGGTTTGATTGTACTAAATATCATATTATCTCGTTGTGGCAAAGTTTAGTTCATTTATGAATTCCTTAAGTACCCTTTACCAAGGCAATCGTACTATAAGGAGCAGGCTGGCAAATATATAAATACACTACAAAAACAAACAACAACGTAACATCGAAAAAAAAAATACTCGCACTTCGTGAGTAAACCTAAAAGCACTAAGGTGCAGCGCACACGAAAAATAAACACCAATGAGTAATTTCCTGGAAAAGAAAAGCGCGGCAGCAATTGGAGAACTAGAAATATGATATAAACACACTCATATCTGACATGAAACCATTTGGGGAATTTATCAGTCTTTGAAATTATATAAACTCTGATAAAATAATCCGCTTATCAAATATTTTCCAGACATTCCTCTGTCACTCTATTTGCTGCATAATGAATGCTAATAGTAACGACAGACAATAATTGTGTTATAAACATTTGCCGTTTAATCGGAATGCAACGAGGCAACTTCGATTTATGAATGTTCGAACCAAGACTATGCTTAAGCTAATTTATGTAATGGTATTAAACTATCCTGAATTCAACGAAAGTCATAATTCCTGATTCACGAAATCTTTACCGCGCCGGTATAATGACACGGCAAGAGGTTGCATATCTGGTAGAAATGCACACGTTTGCTAGCTTGATTAAAGGGGAACTCAAGATACAGCAGGAATTCGGAGCCAGCAACCAAAAGCCGTGCTTTACGAGCAGCGCGACGCCATCCAAAATACCAGATGGAACTCGCAAGCTTACCACCAGCAAACACAGCTCAAAAGATCTCAGACTGACTATATCAAATACTTCTCATCAAAATGTGTCAAAAACAAAGTGTGTCAACGAAAACCTCCCACTATGTTGACTATTCTCTTGTTTTGATGGGGATTATAGTGACTTGCTTTATCACAAACTTAAGTAGTGCAAAATAACAAAAACGTTTGGAATCTACGCGAAGTCCAAGATTGTTTCACAACGTCCTTATGAACTCCCGAAAGAGTATAATATTGTAAATACTTAAAAAAGGTTATATTATGTGCGGAATAAGGAGCCCAGACTTCTAGATGTTAAATTATACGCGAAACGTGTTACATGTTGATTATTAACAACAAGACGGCGGTAAAGTAGAAGCTAGCAACAGTCAGTGCAAACTCCGACGATTTGTGGCACCGAATGAGGTGACAAAAATAATAGTGTAGTGATACGCCGCTGTTTGTGCTCTCTTACTAATATCGGTTTTTATAGTACTCATATTAAGTTGCCTTTCATCTTAGGCCTATAAATGTACCTGGGCCAAGCGACACCCAAATTAGCGACATCACGAACCCAGTTTGGTTGAACGTAGATTTAATTTCAGTTTGCAACCATGTATAAAGCGTGGTTACAGCGATTACTTTTATATCCAAAAACTGGTCATGTATAGGCCCGTTGAAAACTACTCTTTTCAACTGCAACTCAGGCACAGTGTTCAAGTCGACCCCTTTAGAAACAATAATACTATCGACTTTTAAGAGCGCCAGGAAAAGCGCCTTTGGTCCGACCCATTTTAGTTTACGCTGCATTTCGCCGAGGTAACCGACGGTTTAGACAGCATGCCTGTATGTTCTCCACGCGGGGCTAATCCAATGAGAAAATGTCCAGAAAAAATGTTTGTATCGAAAGGTAGCCTTTCTCGCCTAACAATGCCCAACCGAAAGCAATACCTTTGAAAGCTTTTCTGTGCTAAGCAAGCAAGAAAACCATTTTCCACAACAACAATGACTACAAAAACGACGCCTCCCCCCCCCCCCCCCCCCCCCTTCCCCTTTAGACAGCACGCAGATCTCGTCTGCGATTTCTCGAAACTGAGTCACCCTTCCTTTTCCTCGTGCTCTGGTCGTAAACAGAACCGGCTTCTCATTAAAAGCTTCTTTCCAACAAACATTCCAGCCTTAAATCTAGCCATAAACCAAATGCTTCGCCCACTGAAAAGCCTTCGGTCACTGAAAAGAAGGTTACGAAAGCATTGTCACCTCTTTATACCTCTCTCACGAGCCGCTTTTTAAAAAAGTCGCGACCCGAGAAGGTTAAGTAAACTTGGCGTCCTGCGTTTGCTTAAGCAGCTCCCGATGCGTCGCAGAAAAGCTATCTGGGGATTCGCACGAGGAAGCGCGATAAATTATTCAATAAACAAAACAAAAGGAAAACAGCCTTTACGATGTATTGATTAGCCGCCATAACTGCGTGCCTCGCTGTCGCGCACGTGCTAACAGTGAGCTTCCTCCTCTTGCGCCGCCAAGGTTGTTGATTGTTGTTGTTGGCAGACGTCAAAGTATTTTTCCTCTGGCTTGAGTTATGCACCGTTTCCACAAGGGCGCAGCCATCTTGAATGTCGTCACTTCTGGTACGCGGTAAAACATCGTTTTGATCTTTCCACGCCGCTGAAAAGGTGTTTACGAAAGAGGCGTGACTGTCGCACATTCCAGGTTGAAATGATTTAGTATTTTTTCGTCCCGCATACCAGATACGGGACCCACGTGACTGAGAACAACAGGAAAGAGAAAATGTCGATAGGCTCCCATGAATGCCCCTTTTTATAAGCCATTTTATGCTGTTTAAAGAGATTAAGAGATATCGCAGCGCGCTAGAAAGAGCAGGCAACGCGAAATTTATTGACTGATTTATGCTCTCAGGCTCCTACACGGGACTTCTATAGTTGGATATATTGATGAGTAAACAGTGGTTTCGTTTGAAGGGATAAGCAATTAATTTAATTATTGCTAATTTTGATTAAGCAATAAATATATGCGAGTGGTTTCGTTTGAATTAGGTCAGTGGGGTTTATTCGTATATTTATACCTTTTAGTGTACTTATGATGTGGACTATACTGCATAAAAAGCAGCGCTTGTTATCTTAAAGTTAAGACATGTTGAGTTAAATGAATACAACCCCAAAAGAGCGGGGAAGGCCGGCAACCGGTGCTTTGTCAATCGTTGTTCGTGACATTTTCGCGCTCCAACCAAAACTACGAGCGAGCGACCCCCGATACCTTTAAAATATTCTGCATAATCGAGAAAAAATAAACATGTTGTAAAGTTATGTTGAGTAATTATAGTCTTGAATTCCGTAAAAAAATCCCAAACCACCCCCTGCAGAAAATATTTCCTGAATTCGTTTTGAACATTTCCCGTGTATACGTCTTTTGGTTAGAGGCGATCTCCAAAAAAAACATTTAAGTCGTTCGATAGCTTGTCTGTTCAATAAGGGAAAGAGCGCGATATTTCTTTAGGCGTTCATACAAAGAACTGGCAAAGAAGTGTCTATTAGCAAGACAACCTCAAAGTCAGACGCTGGACGATTTCTAATCTGGTTACCCGTTTCTTTTAATCAGCGACCCAGACGATATTGCAAGTTTACCGTCTCGCCTGCATCTTCTCTGTTGGCTCTATTTATGTTAGCGTATTCAGAAAGAATTAACAGAATAGGAAGCCAAGCAGAGGTTAACCTGTGAAATCGTTAGCGTATTCACGCACGCTTCATTACTAAAAAATCCCTTCCTAAACCTTTTTTTTTTAATTTTGTAAAGGAGCTACATTAAAGCCTTTCTGAGCCTCCTATGAATCTAAATAAAGTTTCTTTCTAGTTTTCCTTCAAGTCATTCTCAGCAACAGGACTCGAAGTCAGTTGCAAGCGCCTATAACTATGAAAACACCTCATCCGGAGAACAGCAAACGACAGCGTAGGCTCTAATTCATCTTAAGCGCTTTCATGCTGATTTACGTTGCGCACAAAGGAACACACGAAAGCAGTCCAAGGTAAAACTGATGCTGAGGAGGAGGACACCTCGTAAGAGTGGAAGACAACGGCCTTGACACGCATGATTCTTCGTGAGGAAAGAAATCCAAGCTCGAAGAAGGAAGGAATGTACAGTGCATTCGATGTAACAGAGGCCAACGTGGAACGCAACAGCTTAGAGTCGCGTGTATTACTTGTGGGGAAGGACTCGACGATGCAAAAACGATAAAGACACAAGGGTAAGCAACCGATGAACATAACGTACGATTCCAGTAAAGTAAAACGATAGTGTTTCGGTTGCATTAAATGGGATCTCCGAGACACGTCAGCTTAATGAGTGTCTAGAGTCAAATCCTCCATGCCGGGTCGTCCCTCACGATCACATCAGGCGCGGTTGATCCTGGCTGAGCCGTGTTGTTGATTCGGGGTCCTCCGGTGACTGCAGCTCCCCGTCGATGGAACGACAGTTCTGCGATGCTCGTTAGCAGGGAGAATCTAGTGAACCGTTGACCCGCCTCGACGATAGAATCCCCCGCACACTCCGCTAGGCCCAGGGCTGGCTCGTGGATCGACCTTCGACGCTGCCCGTCCCGAATCTCCAGGCCGTCACCGGAAACTTATCTTAGGAGTGGACGCGTTTTCGATTCCGTCTCGCCTCGGCGAAACCGCGGTTTGGAGGAAAGTCGGGTCATTCGAGCCCTCTTCGTTATTCAAACTCTGTCGGTGGAAGATCAAAGCGATAAGTAGATAGTGTGTGAGCGAGGAAGGCGGCTGAGGGAAAAAGTGAGCGAATGACCAAGTGAATTCATGCAGGGTTGAACCAAGTTCCTTTGATGTCACTTGAGTAGAAACTCCGGCAAAATCTGCTCTAGTTACTTTATTCTGGGATAGACGTCGTCGTCACATTAAAGGGCCTTAAGGTCTAAACAAACTTCCCCGGAACCAGTAATTAATAGTTCCTGAAGCAAACTTGTCTATTAGCTTTTTAGATTTATTCGTGATAGTGCGAACACACGATGCCCGCATATTTGGGTAGATCTAATGTTTGTACTGCGGTCGGTGACAGGCTAAAAATTCAGTAGAAGCTCCGCCTCCAGCACGCACTCGTTGACATCTACCGCATCGCCGCACGCTCAGTCAAAGCCCGCGGACTTTGACTGAGCGTGCGGCGAAGACGCTCATTAAATCAAAGACAGAAAGCTCGCGCTGCCGGCGCGAGTTTTCTGCCTTTCGTAACGTGTCCCCAAATTTGAGAAATTAGCAGACACAACTCAAGCCCTGACCAGGGCGGCCTTAGCGGCAAACAGATCCTTTTCTTCGGTTGTTCCTGTTTAGCCACTGCAATCAGATTGCGTTCGCTCAAGTTTTGCGCCAAGGAAAAAGCTCGCGGAATTTGTAAAAGCCTTATATCCCGTAGTAATAATGAAGGGCATAGTAGGCCCGCACAATTCGTCACAATTGCTTCCCAGTGAGTAGGCGGCGACAGCCACTATAGTGGCAGCCAACAATTAGAGAGTACGCATTACAGAGAGTTTCCAACTGCTCAACCGTTGTCACGTGGTTTATGGGCCGCGTTCGCAATACGAGCTGCAGGTGATGAACGCGTTGGTCGTCCGTGAGCCTTTCCGCCTGCTTCCCTCTTAGCCACGCGATAATGCAGCGCACGCGCACTTGCGACCAATCCCCGATGGAGGCGTCCGCCCTTAAATCGCAAATGATCCCCATTGTTTGCGTTGAACCCTCTATACCATCTAGGCTGTCTACAAACGTTAGGCGACAGAGGCGACGCCGCCGGCATGCTCTTTTATAGCTAAAAACCATGTTTCATAATCAGCCCCCAGAGCCGTGTATATAGAGAGTTTGGTCAATGGGAGGCGCAGGCAGAGCGAGGGCGTGTACCAGACGCAGAAAATGGACTTGGCATGCTCTCTTGGCTACCCAGAAGCCTAAAAGAATCCCCTAGCGGTGGTAGCGAGAAAATTTTTTAATCAAAAGTATATGTTCATATATAGCTTTACTAAGCGCGTAAAAGTGAAGTGTAATAACCCTCTGTAGTTGCAAATAGGGTGTTCGTGATGTTTCGATCATGATCAGGCACAAAGATGTAAGAAACGAATGCGCCGCTCAATTCTGTTTTGCTCGGATAGAGTGTGACCGCTCGAACGGCAGATTCCCGGCTGTCGGCGCTTAGCGTACTGGATTATAACGATCGTTCCGCTAGTCGCACTCTTCCACCATGATTTTGGATGACCGCGGTTGAAACATCACTTGCACCATATTTTCAGTCACCGAGAGTTACTCCGACGCACCTATCAAGTTTGTTTCTCGCGACCACCGCCAGGGCGTTACTTCCGGCTTCTGGCTGGCCACATTCGAATTTCTGAAGACGCCCTGGAACACGCCCAGCCCGCTTTCGGCCAATGATGCCTCCTCATTTGTCTCCTATACTTCCCAACGAATGGCCAAACTCTGACATATACGGCTCTGTCGGCCCCCTTCGTTTCAATCTAGCTAAGGATCATACCTTCGTGCGGTCTTTCAGTCATTAAAGCCGGGGTCACACTGCTTATACATCATACAAAGACCAGTCTGCAAACAATCTCGAAGGCAAGTCACCACGAGATCCATGTTTCGAATGCCGCATGCAATGAGTTCAACGAGAAAACTTGGCATGCGACATTCTAACCACGGATATTGCAGTGTCTCTTGTTTGCAAACGGTCTTTTGTATGATGCACGAGCAGAGGGATCTGGCATAATTCATGACGCATCTTAGTTTTAAGACCCCGTGTAACCAGTCATAATGCACTGGCCTAGATTGATCTACACCGGAGACAGCAGGCACCATTTTGAGACAGGGTATCTTCCCGTCGTCTAATCCTTTATACAACTTTTTTGTTTATTAGCAGTGGTTACGAAGTTTGAGATACATGACGATGCCAAATATTTACTCTAGGTTTCGGTGTCTACTTTTCCATAGAGCATTTTGAGAGCAGAGAAGCTTCAGGAGAGGTCAGCGCGGATGTACTCCCCGTAGCAACAACACCAGTGGCTTCACGAAAAACAACAACAAAAAAGGCAAATTAGACGTTCGTGGCTAGACAGCGTGAAGTCGGGTTGCCCTTGTAATGTAACGACACTGGTTTAATCTGCCACTGACTGTAGTCTTCTGTATTGCCGAGAGCACACTTCAAATCTATAGGGTGGTCCAAGTCACCAGGCTCGATCTGAAATGGACCGTAAAAAGCGACGCCTGCACGTAGCAATCTAAACTTACCGTCAAAGGTGTATTTCACAGGTCGGTTTTTCTAGTAAAATTGCAACACGTAGTTCTCTTTCTGTAAAAAATAAGGCCAAGAAACTTGCCAAGGTCTACGGCGGGCAGCGACACAGACGACAGGGGTTCAGGAGCGGGGTGTTTTCGGCGTTCGTATTGACAGATGGCGCTACCTCCTTATCGCGACGGCTCGCGACCACCGTGGTTTATTAAAATAAACACAATCTTTTTAAAATGTACCTTCAGTTAAAAAATAAATGCGGACAATAAAAGCAAAACTTAAAGTAAAAAAACGCGTCTGCATGATGGCGGCGCTTTTGCTGCCAACGGATTTCGTCTGCGTGTCGTCTGCTTTCTTTCGCTGGTCGGCTACACCTTCGGGCGCTGCTCCCGATGCCATCTATCAATACGAACGCCAAAAACACCCCGCTACTGAACCCCTGTCGTCTGCGTCGCTGCCCGCCGTAGACCCTGGCAAGTTTCTTGGCCTTATTTGTTACAGAAAGAGAACTACGCGTTGTAATATTACAAAAAAAAAAAAAAAAAACGACCTGTGATATACATCTTTGACGAAAAGTTTAGATTGCTACGAGCAGGCGTAGATTTTTACGGTTCATTTTAGATCGAGCCTGGTGACTTGGACCACCCTATATATTCATACCAAAATATACCGAGATGGGAAAAAACACACTAATATGAATGTAAAGAAAGTACCAAGACAACGGCGGTTCCGATCACTTATTGTTTTTTTACCTCGTCAGCGGTGCTCTGAACCGCAGGATCCTAAATTTCAAAATACAATAAAGTGCTTTTCCCTATCTCTTAACCTCGAGTTCTAAACACACATATTCATTTCAATGTGTAGACCATTACGCCTTATCCACTCATTCGTTGTTGTTGTTTTTTTTTTAATCACCATAATCAGAGTCATGTTGAGAAAATAGAGAGCTTTAAAATAGGAGGCCCCGAAGCTTTGGGTCCCCCGAACAGCCTAGGGCCTCGCTGCGCAAGCGCAGTGTGACGCCCTATAGCTGTTTGGTGTACTTAAAGCACTGGAGCGCCGTGTTACAGTCGTTTTTACGGTTTCAATATCGTGTTTATTCGTCAAAATATGAATATAATTTCACGCGCACAGAATGCTTTTTTTTTTTGGAAAAGAAAACAACAGCAAAGAAAGCGGAGTGAAGGACGCATTATTAGACGCTCATGAATGTACGAATATCGCGTTAAAACATACAAACCGCAGCTATGTATACTTCGCCGTTGGTGATGCAGTGCGGAGCGCAAGTTGTAAGGGTTGCGGTGAGGTCAGAGCGCCGAGCTCTGATTGGCTCTGATTGAAGGATACTGGGTAGACCTCGAGGCAGCTAGAAATGAGGTCTACCCACTATTCTTCAATCAGAGCCAATCAGAGCTCGGTGTTCCGACGTCACAACCCCTGCAAAAGTAGCAGACGAACTTTCTCTCCGCCTGTGGTTGTTTGTCAAAAACCGCATGTATATTGCGATCTGCAGTGCCGTCTCAAGCCTAGATTACGACTGAAGCGATTCAACGCAGACCCGGTCGTATCGGTATTGATTTTTTTTCTCCGTTTTTTTTTTTCTAGTACACACGCGGAAGAAAGACCAGTAATATGTATAAAACAATTGAAAGCAGGAGCTTTTGAGTGGCAAAATCAACCAGGTGGCGTCATTG
Source organism: Ixodes persulcatus (assembly GCA_013358835.2). Classification (NCBI taxonomy): domain Eukaryota; kingdom Metazoa; phylum Arthropoda; class Arachnida; order Ixodida; family Ixodidae; genus Ixodes; species Ixodes persulcatus. The sequence goes on from JABSTQ010009715.1 coordinate 943,393, forward strand.
TGCGAGCAGAAAGCGGCTCCCACCTCGATCCGTCCACGACGAGATGCAATGTTGACTCGAAACGCACGGTGGCCGCGAGGAAAAGAACGCGAAGTTTACGAGGCGTTAAAAATGGAGCCGTTAAAAACAGGGGCCCCCGCTCGGGCGCCCGATTTGTTTACTGGAACGAGCCGCCCCACGGGAAAATTCGCCTGTTTGCTGAATGGCTGCTAGGTAGCGGGAATTATATACTTGTGTACCTTCGCTAACCAAAAAAGTCAATTAGCAAAAAATATCGTTTCTTGGTTGTTGTTGCTGTGGTTGTTGTAGTTGTTGTTTTTGTCGTTGTTGTGCGTGTGCATGTGTGTGTGTGCGTGTGTGCCTGTGTGCGTGTGTGTGCGTGCGTGCGTGCGTGCGTGTGTGCGTGTGTGCGTGCGTGTGTGCGTGCGTGCGTGCGTGTGTGTGTGCGTGCGTGCGTGTGTGCGTGCGTGTGTGTGTGTGTGCGTGTGTGTGTGTGTGTGTGTGTTTGTGTGTTAAAATTAACTGTTGGGCTAGTTGGTTACACATCTTAAATACAAAAGCGCAAAGGACAAGGACAGAACACAGAATGAACAGGACAAGCGCTTACTAACAACTGATTGTTTAATGCTTGATAAGAGAAAGACGAAAATGAGAGGAGAATTACTATATTAAAATGCCAATTGCATTCGCACGAAAAATGTTTAAAAATTATTTGGTAAAAAATTAACAAAATTAAATGGGAAAAAGAGACGGATAGAAAAATAAAAATAAAGAAAAGCAGCCACATGGAGAAAAAAGGTTGAAGTACCCTATCTCTTTCTCGAACAGAGAAATTGATGGTGTGTTAACGCACGTGTCTCTTTTTTTCTATTATAGTTTTTGCCTCAAAACTTTCTGTGGCTCTCTTGCTCCGAAAGCGATTGAGTACTTTTGTCTGAATGAATAGAGGAGTGCATTTACAGTCTCTGACATGTATGGCCAAGTGTCCTGGCGGTGACGCATGTAGGGAAAGCTCATGCTCTCGTAGTCGTACATTTACGCAGCGCCCAGATTGACCGTCGTACACTCTCCCACATGTGCACAGAATTTCGTATACGATGTTGACGCTGCAGTTGATATATTTATGTGCGTGCTGGACTGAGCATTGCTCTTGTCTTTCGTTCTGGGAGTTGATTTTTGGACACAGTTTTTTTTTTTAGGTTTATCAGGAGCTGATGTTACAACCTGTATGTCATATTTAGACGCTATTCGTTTCAAGTTGTGTGATACTTTGTGTTCGTAGGGTATCACTAGTATCACTGCTGGACGGCGTGTCTTATCTCTTCTTCTTCTTTCATTATGAGTGGTCAGGCTCTCTGCTACATCGAACAAAAAAGAACTGGTATACCCAGATTCATGTAGTTTTTGAACTTGTGTCTCAAAACTCTGCTTGCCTGTGTGCTCGCATGATTTCTGCAAGGCTGCTATGAAGCTGCTTTTTACAATTGCTCTCTTGATTATTTTAGAATGGGCCGAATTAAATGGTAGAAATGATTTTTTGAATCGTGGTTTGTATGCCCAACATGTATGGTTGTTTTCAAAGGACAGCTGAAGATCTAGGAATTGAAGCTTGCTTTCATCTGGTAGCTCGTGAGTAAACTTTAATCCTTGAGAATGAGTAAGGAGCCCAATGTGACAAGAACATAGCCCAGAAGCTTCCAGCACACCAGGTATCACCAGTGTTCAGATATGTTGATGATTATCTTGTCCTGCTGCATGAACGACCTAAACAAAATGACTCAACCGTAAACAAAATTTGCACCACGTTCCTTACTCAATCTCAAAGAGAGAGAGAGAGAGAGAAAGAGAGAGAGAGAAACTTATTTGTGACTTAATACAGACATAAGAATAGAAAATTTAGGAACTTGAAAAAGCCGCGGAATAAGGGGGTCGAGTGATTTAAAAAAATTTAAACTTCTTTTTCTCGTAAGAAGGCCTATATGGAGGTGTGTGTGTTTTTGTTTTTATCTGTAGTCTAAGCGGGAACGATCTCGCAACATAAAAAATCAAAGCAACCTAATTGTTTTATATAATAAATATAGGGAAAAAAAAGCGTTTTTAACATCAAACCTATTATTTTTAAGTGTCTATTTAAAGCCAACAAAAATCTATGGCTTCCTCTTCTTTGGTCACGAGGATAATGTATGAAGCAGTTCTTCATACTTGAAAAAAAAAAACCGAGACAAGGGAAAGGAAGGAACAAACACAACGAAGTCCCTTCCTTTCACTTGTCACGCGTTTTTTTTTTTTTTTTTTTTTGCAAGTATGAACGTTTACCAGCTAGCCTGCGCCACAACTCTTATTTCTGAGGCAGTTCTTATTTTTTTTTCATATTTACTGCCGCGTCGACCTCATTAAGAAACCCCTTTCGCAAAATGGTAGAAAATCGACGAAGTCAGTCGCAGACTGTGAGTTAAAGACAGCTGTGGCACAAGTTTTCATTTCTTATTTGACTTTTCGTGTATAAATTTGTGGTACTGTATATCAAAATCCTGTTATGCGTTTGTCACTGTATTTTCGTTAATTGTACCTGAAGCAGGCTTAGTGCTCTTTTCTTATTGAGTCGTCGTCTGACTGACTTCTTTCCCTGTCTCTTCTACTTTTGGTGGTTCCAAGGTTTTCTCACCCAGTTTCAGGTGTTTTAACAAAATGGTAAACTTACACGAGCACGCCCGCGCCCTTACTGCGCTATGCGGTTTGTCGTTTGCCGCTGACCCACAACCCCCCCCCCCCCCCCCCCCCCCCCAAAAAAAAAAAAAAAAGAAGAATTGCATGAAAAATTAGGCGTTTTTACAAGATCTGAAACTCGAGGTCACCAGACACTGCTAACATGGTTGTACATGCTCACATTATAATAGCTGTTAGTGAAGGCCAACTTGGAGCTTCCATTTATAGGTTACATTGAAGTGTGCGCCTTAAAGGAGTCATGAAACCCTTTTCCAACTTTTTCCTGTTTAGCTTTCCTCCTCAACCCATAAATCGCGCATTCTACCAAATAGTTCAAGAGGACGGAGAGTGGGGAGTCCCCTCTTGCTCGGGCTCTCGTTTGTGTACCCGGACACAGCCATTCTCCCCCTAGAAGATTAGCCCGTCGCCCGAAATTCAGACAAAAGTTGCTTTCCTCACCCCGTTCACCCCGAAGCGGACAGTGCTGGGGAAGCTATGTGCTCGTTAGGTTAGCCACACTTCTGCCACGTGATCACGCTGTCTCGCGCATGCCCACGCGCAGAGAATGAGGTCAGGTTATGAAAGGGAGGCGGCTGATTGGTCCGGCAAGTGCGTAGCTTCCACCACGATATCAGCTTAGGGGTGAAGGGAATAAGTGAGGTCCGGTGTCGTGTGACGTGCGTTTGGGCCTGGTGACGCGCTGCGGGGACCGTGGATGTATCACAGTGAAAAGGCAGAGAACTTACGAAGGGAAGGAGGTACGAAATAGTCCGCTGTGTTTTCAAATTTTCGTACCGAAAGTCAGGCTTTTGACTTTTTATCTTTTTTTCGTATGGCCCGCTGAACGATGTGCCATTAGTAAATTCCCAATATAAATTAATTTATTCTAGCCCAAAATACGTTTTACGGGCCCTTTAACTCAAAAAAAGATAGCTAAGTTTTCTAGAACAATACGTACGGATCTCGTTAACAAAATATAAGGGAGTCCCTTTGACCTTTTCACTTCTTTGAGAGAACACATCTCACAACATAATTCGCCCAGACGTGTAATATTCGGAAATTTCAAGAGGTGAACGCAAGAATGCAATATAGTGAAACAGCATTCCACTTCAGCCCCAGTTCAGACGGAGCCACTTCAATGATCAGTGCAAACTAAAGGTATAACAAAATGTGTTTTTGTTTTATCAGCTTGATATGGCGGAATAAAGAGATTATTTTCGGCGGATCGACTAGATAATTTGTACTCCTCTTAAGCCGCGGTCGGACTGTTCATGCGTCAAACAAAAGACACTTCTGCAGACATGTTGGAAGAATGCGCACGTATGAAGCAAAACTTAATTGGAATGCTTCTGAGGCGCGTTCGCGGATAATTATGCCGTTACATCCGCGGTGCAGACCATTTATCTTTTGTATGGCGCATGAGCGGTGCGACCGAGGCTCAACCTTTACTTTCTCTCATATTAGCGTACAGGTATGGTACGAAGATGTTTGCACCGCCGGATCCCCATAGCACCGAGAGTATCGACCACGTCTGGTTGCGCCAACCTCCGAGCGCTTCGGTATTTGCTCCTTTTGGCTTTTGTTTGTATTCCCTCTCCTGATCTGCGCAAACAGACAACGTTCGTCGGGAGAATTTGTAAGCAGGACCCCCGCGGCCCGGACACTCAAATGGATGTTTCTCACGCGACACGCGGTTCGTTTCTAACGGAGTCATATAGCTTCCATTCCATACCCATACCTAGAATACAAGCCATAGCGATCGTTGTCTCTTCAGTCGTGCATGCAGAAGCAGGCTGGCGTGTTAACCATCTTTCTTTAAGGTATACGGTGACCGCTCGCTCAAACCGAGGTTCTTCTTTGCTGTTCCTGGTTTTATGCCTAGTGCACAGTCTCCAACGATATGAAGGACCCAATGGACGACGCAGTTTCAGATGGCTGGGCAGGATATGCATTTTCAAGGCCCACAATGCTTGGGGTGAGGAAATAAATGAAACTTCGTTCAATTCTCGCCCTGAAAATAAGGGGCCTAAGGCCAATGTGTACCTAGCACCGCCGCATAAGCTGTCTAGCCTTTTATACTTTTAGAGTCTGTGCGTTATATTCATTTGTGTCGTTTGCCAGACTTTGGGTTCTAGTGACGCGCAATGCGTTTCGAAATATCGGAAGCAGCAGCGCGAAAGGACCTCGACTTTCACGACGTTGTCAGGCGAATATCGAAGGATCACTTTTGGGGACGTGGTAAAACGAATCAGTCGAAGACACGTTCCAGTCACCGCAGTTTTAGCAAGAGTTATGAAAACATGTTTTGTCGAGTCCTACTTTAGGTAACGACCCGATTTCTTTGACACGATGGGGCTGCGCCACTTTTTATGTGTTTTCCTTTCTTATAAGCATGACGGCACGCGTTAATGCTGTTTTTGTTTTCCTGTAAGGGCAAACGTTGTTTAAATTGTCATAAGGCGTGGAAGACGTAACGTTATTATTTATAAGTTCCTTGTAGGTAAATATATTACAGCTATATTTTAAGAGAAGGTGGTTTCCTGGGGAACGTGTGCGCCGATTTCACACGCGATGATCTTCAATAAAAAAATATTCCTTTAAGCACATACAACATTTATGTACGTAGGGCACGGAGGTCACACTACTTAGCATAAACATCTCACACTCGAGGGTAGTGCGGTATTCTGAAGGCTGGTTTACGTGCTGGAATTCACTGTGAAATAAACACGCAGCAGCCGCTAAATTTCGGTGGACAGTGACTCTCTTCCTGGTTCTTCTCTTCGTTTTCTATTGTGAAGTGGCATCTAGTTTTGAAAATTGCGATATTGCCAGGTGACACGCTATCAGTGGTTTGGAGTCAGAATTAATAGTTTGAATACGTGATGTTATTTTAGTCGTGCGATTAATACGCGCGCCTTGCATTCATGTCACATCAACTTCTTTTGTGGCAGCCTCATGTCCGAGTCCCACTAGAGCGAGAAACAGAAACAACCGAATCCGATACGCGCAAGCACGCGCAGCATGCATGCATAGGTATTTTGGAAGACTTGCAATCACTCGTGCTTACCTCAGATTCACCGAGAGACCGCCAGTCTGCCAAAGCTAGCTTTGCGTGTACGCTGCACTCGCTTAAGGCTTGTGGGTATCACTGGTTTTTGTTTGTTACTGTAGTGGGACTCGGGCACTAGTGCTAACTAAAGCCCCTCTATCCTGGGAAAAGTGGTGCCACTCGTTGTGGAAATGCTCGAGACACGTGCCGCGCGCCACTTCTGGGAAGAACATGAGTCTGAAATCTAGCTCAGTGCTGCGCTGTGCCGCCATGATCTTTCCAGGGGCTGCACGTTGCACGTGCCTCGTGCATCGACGCACCTTGCGCTACTTTTAAAACATGAAGGGGCTTTAGTGCTGACGCGTATCTTCGGCAACATACCGTACGCACCACTGAAACTGTGCCGCATTGTGTTTGCTTATGAATTGGTCTTGAAGTCTCTTCAAGATCTCTTCATAATGCCCGCGTCCCACTAGAGCGACAGACAGAGACAAAAGACAGCGACAAGCCTCAAACCCATGCAGCGTGCTCGCGATGGTACCTTTGGCAGGCGTTTAGTCATTCGGTACTCGTGAAGTAAGCACGAGCGATTGCAGGCCTGCCAAAGAAACCCTCGCGTGCATGATGCTCGTGTTTGAGAATAGCCTTCTCTATTCTACAAAGCCTCTCAAATGGCGAAAGACCCTGGTTTGAGGCTTGTCGTTGTCTTTTGTTTCTGTATGTCGCTCTAGTGGGACACGGGCATAAGCGGAGGGATTACTCTCGCTCACGTGTAGTGCAGTCGAATATCCCCCACCGTTCAATCTAATGGTATATTCGCCTGGTCACTTTCGAGCGCTCCAATTATCCGAGTCGGAGCTACCAGATCCCGGAGCGCCTCCGCATCGGAGCGAGAGAATCGGCGCGCCCAGCCGAACGCTCCTCAACTTTTCAGAGCGGCAAACCTAGCGGATAGAGGGTGGCTTGCGCCACTAGTGGACGGCGCGAGCCGCCCTCTAGCGGAACGTTTGCTTCTCGGATTCAAAGGGTTCAGCAGTATTCAGTCATCCATCCATCCGTTAATCCTGGAAAAATGGCAGCCGTCAACGCGGACGCTGATAAGGTCATCGCAAGCCAGCCGTGCCAAGCGGAAGTTCCTGCGAAACTATAAAAAACAGACAACATTACAGCTTGAAAACTCTCGTATTTTTGTTCTTACCGCTTTGTCCGAGTAGGTTCGCACTATAGAAACATAAGCCTTGACCTTGGACACCGTACAAGGTGCATCAAACAACTCGGCAAACTTCGCTTCGTAAACACGACCCTCGTCGTCGTCGTCCGAGCTGCTGGTGTTGTCGCTGTCTGCTAGCTTCGCCAGCAGCACTGACGGTGCCACCCCTAACATTAAACGTCTTCGTTTCAACGACATTTCACCTCAATTCGGGGAGCACAACACAACGGTGACGGCGTCGAGACTGACGGCTCTTTTTTGCAGCCCTCTTTCTGCGGAGTAGCCGCGTTCTCGCCGTCCGCTTCCAACACAAAAGCAAAATGGCGGAATGGCTGGAGTCACGTGACCGGTCGGCAGCCAGATCTCTCGCGCGCTCCCACTTCCAAGTCAGAGCTCCTCAAACCGCTCCGATTCGGAGGACGGCGAGAGTCGGAGCTTCGAGAGCGCTCCGAAAGAACAAGCCGAATATACTTGGAGCGCCTGGCATCGACCAGCCGAATGCACACCGGCTTTTCAGAGCGCTCCAAGAGGCTGAAAAGCGACCAGCCGAATATACCATAAAGAAACGGTACAAGCGTGCCGCTTTGGATAGCAAAAGCCACACGCACCTACCGTGCAAAAGACAACCTTCTGGGGCTTCTCGAGGGCAGAAAAGAGCTCGTGTGCTTTACTTTGATCTGCCCTCAGCACACGGGCCCCCTTGGCTTTACATTCTTGCCTCAGAAAGTTGTTGCAGAGCCGGAGGTTGTACCTTAATTTTCTAGAGTCACGGTATGCCTTCCAAGCCTCGAGCAGCGTCACATAAAACGTTTGAGGAGCCGTATATATAGGTGAATTGGCGTCTGGAATAATCATTACCAGTTAACAAAGTCACCATGTCATATTTTTTAATGAAGATACATGTTTTTTATTTAACCGAAGGTTTTGTTTAAGTCAGGTCTACGCTGGAAACAGAACAAGTACGGAGACGGCAACAGACACAACAGAAGACAGCACTCTCAACAACTTGGGTCCGAAAGAATTGCGTAAGCCAAACTTCTGCAACTGCAATAATGTTTTTATTAAAGTTTGTTTTTGCGAGCTCACATTTGAAGAGTCGAAAAATAGGACACACTATGTATGTTTATACTGTCTCGAAAGTGTCCTAAGCATAAAAACCAAGCAAAGATTTCTCAAACACCCTCAAAACTAACATTTTTGTACCCCTGTCTGACCAAAAAAAAGAAAAAAGCGCCAACAATTTAATTCCCCGAGACCGTTCATGCAGCAAAGCATTTTTACTTCTATGTATTGCCTAGTGTCACAAGTGCCAGCTTACTGCGACAGCACTCACGGTCGAAAGTGCCGGCTTATTGCGACGGGACATATTTTACAACTTTCTTCTACTGTTCGTTCTATCGACCGTTGAAAAGTACATTGGCCGGACATTTTTCTGTCAGAAACAGTTCGGACAATCGGAAAGGTTAATTTTTGCTTCTTTGCCGGCTGTTCGTAGCTCCAACCAACCACTCCTACCCGAAACAAAATTGAAAAAAGAAATACGTGTTACGCGTTTTTTTTTTTTTTATTTCGTTCTCTTCGACTTTATTCGTGTTGATACAACCCGGCAATCATTTTATCCACCTAATTTTAGTATTTTCAAGCCGTTGTCAGCCCGCTGTGTCAGCTTCTATGAACGACTTTAGAAGTGCATTTTGTCGGTCGTACGTTTTAGCGACAGCGCGTTGTACTTCATGCAGGCCTAACTCCCCGAGGTGAAGGAACAACCAGTACCATTTGCTAACATTACAAAATCGGCGATTCAGCGATGCATATAATCATCAGTGTGATCCCCCCCCCCCCCCCTCCCCATAGTAGCACAAGAGTATAAGGCCCACGTGGCCAATGGGGGCTCGGGCAGCCCCTACGAAACCCACGTTGGTCCCACGTGGGCAACGCGTGGGCATACCCAATATGAGCTGCCCACGCAGATGCCGCGGTGGGTCCCACCTTAGGTATGCGAGGTTGAATTTCGGCACAGCGTGGGCATGCCCAACTTCGACTGCCCACTGCAATACCCCCCGTGGGACCCAACTCGACTCTACAGGGGCCAAAGGCAATAATGTAGGCTCCACGGCGGCTAAGCGCGGTCGTGCCCAAGTTAAACTGCCCATCCCAAAAAAAAAAAGTGACCCCCACTTTGCTGCCGCCATGTTGTACAATTTTGACCACTAGACACGTGACCGTACCAAATCCGGAGGCTTTACGCAAAACTGAGCCGAGATTTGTGTTGCGATTGCAGTAAAAAAAAACACGATAAACTACTTTTTCAATACTGTTAGCCCCAGAGATCAGTGTCTAGCTCCGATGAAAACCCAAAATACAGCACCGCGGCTGACGGCATCTGGCCGAGGCGTTGCGAAGCTGCACGGGTTTTTGTCCTAAAAGCATTTTGGACTTCAAACAAACGAAACATAACTTATCATGTCGGTACTGTACAGATCCATTAGGAATGAATGAATGAATAAACTTTATTGCAGGTATGGGTTCTAGTACACCCAGTTGGAGCCCCTAGTCCGGGGCCCCATACGTGGCGGCCACCGACTCGGCACGGTCCAGCAGCCATTGCTGGCCGGTGGCCGTGTCATCGGTCAGCCGCTCCTCCCAGGAGGTGGGGGTGGGGTTGGGAAGAGGCGAGACAGAGGGAATGGCTTGGCATTGCCAGACCATATGGAGAAGTGTGGGACGATCGCCGCAGTGCGGGCACTCAGGCGGACCGAGGGAGGGGTACACGTAAGAGTAGAAAAGGGGCGTCGGGAAGGTGTTGGTTTGGAGTTGACGCCATAGGACGCCCTGTCTGCGAGTAAGGGAAGGCTGAGGAGGAGGATAATGTTGTCGAGCGAGGCGTAACTCAGCTAGGTGAGTTGAGTATGAAAAAGGGGCTGGTCGGATGGTGGCAGAGTCTTCCCCTGGTGCCCGGTTTGAGAGTTCTCGGGCGAGCGCATGTGCGCACTCATTACCAGGGATGTCTGCGTGCCCAGGCACCCAGACTAACCGGAAAGTGTGGGAGGTGGAGGATAGGAAAGAGTCGAGTAGGGACGCAGTGAAGGGGTGTAGGGTGTTGTAAAGGAAGTGGCGACAGGCCGTCTGGGAGTCAGTCAGAATGTGAGTGGGCGTGGAAGAGGAGAGAGTGGAGGTGGAAAGGATTGCCCTGGCAACCGCACGCTCCTCCAGGAGGGACACCTCGGTGAGACCACGTTCCGTGGCAGCGTGGACCAGCCTGAGATCACTGTTCACGACGACTGTGATCCCCCCGCGTGCATCCTGCGGACTGGCGTCCGTAAAGAGGGCACGAACGGTATCGCAGCCTTCAGTATACGCGCGTCGGAGGTAGCGCGAGCGATGGTCACGCCGGGCCGAGTGACGGGTAGGATGCATATTGCGTGGAATAGGAGCCACAATGAGTTTGGCGCGAGCAGCGGGGGAGAGACCCGCAACGGTAAGGGAAGCAGGACAGGGTGGGAAACCAAGGGTGGCAAGGAGACTCTGCCCTTGAGCCGTCGAGCGCAAGCGCGTCAACTGGGCAGCCTCATGCGCTTCTATAAGTTCCTCCAGGGTGTTGGTCACCCCAAGCCGCTCTAGGCAAACGGTGGCTGTGCGAACGGGGAGACCGAGCGCCAGTTTCTGCGCCTTCCGTAGCAGGGTAGACATACGTTTGTGTTCGGTCTGGGTGAGGTTGTGGTAGGGTAGGTGGTAGAGTAGGCGTGTATGAATCAAGGCCTGGACAAGGCGTAAGGCATCTGCCTCTTTAAGGCCATTTCGGCGGTTAGAGACGCGGCGTAGCATGTGCATGATTTGGTTGCACTGGGTGGTGAGTTGGTGAAGGGTTTGTGTTGCCTTAGCGTTGGATTGCAACGTGAAGCCAAGTACCCGTATGGCCGATTTACGTGGGACGGGTTTGTCATCTAGTGTGATGGTGAGGGGAAGATCGGTTTGTCCACGAGCGTGTTTTGTCACGACTAGTAACTCCGACTTAGTGGGGGAACATGTGAGGCCCCCACGCCGGGCATATTGCTCGATGGTAGTAGCAGCTTTCTGTAACTGAGTTTCAATATGTCCGAGGGAGCCTGTTGTTACCCAAACAGTAATGTCATCCGCATAAAGTGCATGATGGACATCCGAGATCTCATCCAGAAGGGGAGGGAGACCTCGCATAGCAAGGTTAAACAGGAGGGGAGAAAGTACAGAGCCTTGCGGAGTACCACGGTTTGCCACCGGAGCGGAGGGGGAGTGAAGGTGACCAAGAACGAGGCTGGCAGACCTGTCGCGGAGGAAATTGCGGATGTAATTGTACACCTTCGCTCCGCAGCCAGTGGCTGCCAACTGTTCAAGGACCAGGTCGTGGGACAGGTTGTCGAAGGCTCCTTTAAGATCTGCGGCAAGGACAGCGCGATATTGAGCAGTGCTCGGAGCGTCTAGAACTTCGTGTTTGAGGCGGAGCAGTACGTCCTGAGTGGAAATACCACTACGGTAGCCATAGAGGGTGTGGGGAAGGGCGGAGGTGTCGGCGAAAAATTTGTGTAGGCGAAGCTGTAGGACCTTCTCGAGCAGTTTGCCCAGACATGAGGTAAGGGAAATCGGGCGCAGGTTCTCCAAGGAGAGGGGTTTGCCAGGCTTAGGAATCAGAACGACTGTGGCTTCCTTCCATTCCTTTGGGAGGGTACCTGACTCCCACACCTCATTCAAGTAGGTAGTAAGTTGAGTGGTGTCGGAATCAGAGAGGTTGTACAGAAGAGAGTAGCGAATCTTGTCAGGACCAGGGGATGTGTTGCGGCGAATGTCGGTGAGTGCAGCGCGAATCTCAATGTCCGTAATGGGCGCGTTAAGATAAGGAAGATTGTTGGGGGGACCCGTGTAGTCCGCGTAGCGTGGAGTGTCAGGAGGGGGAAGGTAACGCTGTCGTAGCTGTGTGAGGCATTCGGAGTCTGTTAGGTTAGTGGCGTGGAGAAGCTTGTAAATGCCCTTGGCCCTGTCCGATTTGGCTTGGCCTGGTTGTATTAGATGACGGAGTAGGGACCATGTTCGTGCAGTACCGAGCGTACCATTGAGCTTGTCGCAGAGCGTATTCCAGTTTTGACCAGTGAGGTTGGCAGCATAGGTAGCAGCATCTACAGTGAGTTGTGCAATGCGTAGTTTGAGCTTCCGGTTGTGTCGTTGACGTCGCCACCGTTTGGTTAGACCGCGGCGCGCTTCCCATAGGTGAAGAAGGTGGGAGTCTATATCCGGCGCATCGGGAGTGGTGGTAAGGGTGCGCGTGTGTCGATCTAGCCGGGTTTGCAGTGTCTGCACCCAATCAGTGAGTGTGTCGGGCGAGGTAGAAGAGGAAGATGCCCGAAAGGCAGGCCAGTCCGTGATGCGGATTTTGCGTGCCTCTCCCGCGAAGTCTTTAGTGTTGATATGGGTGACAAGAATGGAATGGTCACTGCCGAGCTGTTCCTCAAGGTTGTGCCAGGTGCAGGGGTTTGTGCCACGGTACAGTGTGAGGTCAGGACACGTGTCCCGTGCAACGCTGGTGCCAAGACGTGTAGGAGTCGATGGGTCAGTGAGTAGGGTGAGATTGTGTTGTTGGATCAAAGTGTGTAGCTTGCGCCCCTTAGGTGTGTCGCGAGGGTAGCCCCAAGTGGGATGAGGAGCGTTGAAGTCGCCTGCAATGAATGTTCCGCAGTCCTTGCGCCGTGCGGCTTCAAACAGCGTATCAAACCGTGCGTAGCGGTCTTGGGGGCGGCAATAGACATTGAGTAGGCGGAGAGGTTGGGTGTTACGCTTGCGTAGGGAGGCGGGAAGGAGTTCAAGTAAGACATGTGGAACGGTTTGGTTGTCTAAAGTGAAGTCTACCGCAGTGTGAACGCGTTTGACTAGGGTGGCCACAAGGTGGTCCTGTTTGGGATCGTTATGTGCCACATGTGTCACATATCCAGGAAGATTTGGAAGGGTGCGAGGTTCTTGTAGAAAGATGATATCAGGTGGGGGAGCGTGGGATTGAAGATACTGTATGAGGCTGCCGCGCTTTTTTCGGAGGCTTCGGCAATTCCACTGCCACACAGTAAGTTCTGAAGAGGAATGTGGCGCGGCAGTTGCCATTTACAATGATCTAATAAGGGGAAGGGCCATTTGAAGAATTGTAAGTATGCTGCGGGCCCATTCTGCGTCAATAGATTCCAAAAGCTTGCAGATTATGTTTGCTGCTGTTTGAAGCTTCGGAATCCACCCCTCGCTTGGTGCTGCGTCTGTTGAAACGGACGGAGTCTTACGCTTTGGTGTTCTTCGCTTTCTTGGATCGGCGGGTGTGTTTCCTGACGTTGTCGGATCTTCGAGTTGGATTAGATCAGGTGAAATAGGCCCTTGCTTAGTCGGAGGTGCCTCGGTTTTGTTACTTTTTGGAACCTTAGTTAGTGCAGCGTATGTAGGCCTCTCTGGCACCTGGTTCTCAGTTATGGTAGCCGAAGTGTCCTGCGCAGTTGAAGAAGGCCCTTCGCTTTTTCGGGGCAGCTCCGGCCATCCGGATTCATGAACTGCAGTTCTGGCAGTGCGGAAATCGACTCCGTGTTGTCTGGAGTAATTTTTTGCCTTTTTTTCCTGCCGCCATTTTGAACAGGATGGTGATGTAGCCGAGTGTGCGTCGCCGCAGTTAATGCACTTTTCTTGAGCAGAGCAGGAGTCTCTGTCCTCATGCGTGCCGCTGCAGCGTTTGCACACCGGGCTGCGCTTGCAGGTTGCCTCTCGATGTCCATAGCGGCAACACTTGCGGCATTGAAGTGGATTCTCTTGGAATTGTGAAACTGCATGCCGGACATGACCGAGGTAAACGTAGCTTGGCAACGTCGATCCGCAGAAGGAGATCTTGATCGCTGAACTTTTGCCTAGTCGTCGAAGACGAGCAACTCTGTTTTCAGGGGACCTTAGGTTGTTGGCGATTTCTTCGTCAGTCAGCGTGGTGTCTACGTCCCTGATTACACCTGTGGCGCAATGTCTGGGAAGAGGCTCATACGCTCTGACTTTGATCCCACAGAGCACCGTGCAGCGTAGCAGCCCTCGCGTCGTCTGTCCGTTCCTTACGTCAACGGCAATGAGATTCAGGCGGTTGTTGAACCTGATTTCCAAGATACATTCAGGGAACATCTTTTCTAGAGCAAGGGACAGTTTTAGGCTACTAAGTGACGTAATTACGTGGCCCTCCTCTAATGGCGTGAATACGACAGTAAGCCCTTCAGGCACTACTCCAGCACTGCAGACTGTCTCAGCACTTAGGCTCGAATTAGGGCTAGTCTTTTTCGCTTTTTTCTTGTCTTGATATCTTTCCAGTCTGGTTCGTCAAAGTCAGAAAGCTCTATGTCACTGGTTGGTACAATGACTCGACGCGAAGAGGTTGTGGCACATTGCTGACCTGGAGTGATGTCCTCAGCGGGGTTCATGGGCGAGTCCTTGTCTTCTGATCCAGCGATTGAGCTGCCACAGACGGAGGAAGACAGACTGTACTGATCGGTGGAGACGTGATGACTCGAGTGTTGAGAGGGTGGCCCGGAAGACATAGCCAGGTCGATTACCGTGCACCGGGAAAAAGCCCGGTGCGGGAGACCACACCGTGGACTGGAGCAGTCAACTTACGAAGGTTATCTGGAGTTCCAATTATTCAGACCGACTGATAAGAGTAAAAATGTTAATTCAAGGGAGCGAGCTTGAAAAATGCAACCGTCTTCGAAACACTTCTGCTTCCTCTTTCCCATTAGGAATTATTTGTACGCGGTACTTCGTTAAAATCTGGACGTTAAACTATAAGGGCGCATGTCTAGTGGTCAAAAAGGTGCAACATGGCGGCAGCCAATTGGGGGTCACTTTCAGCTGCCAGTTTATCGCTCTACGGCCTTCTACCTTGTTGGTTTGCTAAACTTTATCTCTAACTTACTACTCAGCGTGTATGTTGAGAAGGCCGTTTTAAGTGAGGTGGAAGTTTTACGCAGTATCATAGTCTCCTCTATACTGACAAAGCTTAGCAGATCGCAACGCGACGGGGCCGCCGAAATTGAAAAGGTAGAGCGGCAGACAACGGATAAGAGGAGAGCCAGGTGACGGGCGCCCCGCTGCGGCGAGACGCAGAAACACACTTCTTCCGAGCGATGTAATGTCCTCTCGTGCTCCACGCGTTCCTCGCGCCACCGCTTCTTTTCTCGTTGGGTTTGAAAACCATGTTTCGGGTCCTCGCCGCTGCAAAAACTGTGCGCTGACTACCAGGTTCCCCGAGAAATGCTCTGTGCTACCAGATCCTCGCGCACCAAATCTGCGACCGGGCACAGTATGGCTCTGTCGTCGAACTGCCAGGCTTTGTGAGTATAGAAGAGGCTATGGAAGTATTCAATTTGAGGGTAAAATTGAACCACGCGCGTCAGAATGTCGAACCACGCTCGTCAGAATTAGAAAGATATGATCTTCTACAACGGCCCAGTGTCACTCAAAGGACACCAGCTGGTCGGCGATTCAATGCTTCTACGTTTAGCAGAACAATGTTCTGGTCTCGGAGGACAACAAATTGGTACGTATAAGTTGTATGCTTGCCGTCGTCGTCTGTGATATCTGTTCCAGAATTCGGTGTCTGTAGACGGCTCAATATGCCAATATTTATGTCGATTACCTGTCCAGCAGGATTATATATGGAAACGTGCACAGTTTCTTTTGTTCCATTTCGTACACTTGAAATGCCCAATTGTTTATGGCCTTGCTCATTGATTTATCAAACTGGTAATATTTCCAGTAGGCCCACGAATTTGGTATGCACTGCAATACGTCACAACGTAAGGAAAATAAAAAATGACCCCGAACGAAACGAGGTTCCCGGGCCGACCTTACGTGGGCCGCCCACGGAGGCCAACTGGGGGCCCCATGAGGGGGTGAGGGGGGCCCATGTGAGCTGCCCACCTAGGCCCCCTGTGGGTCTCACGAGGAGAGTTCATGTGGGCTGCCCAAGATGGCCCCACTTCGGCCCGACTTGCAAAACCGACTTGGGACCCACGTGGGCTGCCCAGGTTAGACTTACGTCGACCCTCTTTCAGAGCCCACTTTGTGCTAGGTCCCTCCACAGAAGCCTAGATGGGCTTGCCAAGTAGCCCCCCTTGGGTGCCACGAGGGAAACCCATGTGGGCGGTAGTCCCACGCGGGATGCCGAGGTGGGCTGCCCAAGTAGGCCCGCTGTGGGTCCCACGACCCGCAGCGGTGGACCGGTGGGCAGCCCAAGTGGGACCGACTTGGGCCCGAGTTGCAAAACCAACGTAGGATCTACGTGGGCTGCCCGGCTGTACAACACTAGAGCGCACGACACAAGAGCGCCGACATTAGAGCGCCGACAGTAGAGCGCCACGACGTTAGCGCGCGCGACACGAGAGCGCCGCGACGTTAGAGCGCGCGACTCGAGAGCGCTGCGACGTTAGCGCGCACGACTCGAGAGCGCAGCGACATTAGGGAGTTTTAGAATAGCGCGCGCTAAAGCTTTGCGTACGCAAAGAATAGCGTCGTCGCCACTGCGCATGCTCCGAACGCAAACCAGGTTTTGCGCTTTGCGTGCGCAATTTTAGCGTGCGCTATGTTTCGAAAATAGCGTGCGTACGCAAAGAGTCTTTGCGCTTCTGCAAGGAGGATTCGTGATGAGATGTTGGCTAAAGCCAAGACGAGCAGAGTTAAAAAAATGGCGGCTTCCAGGATTATGCCGGCGGCTGCTTTGGCGGCTTCGTGAGTGCGACGTTGGCAGCATCCTCGCGACTGCGATTTTCAGTACGGGACGACATTGTACTCGGTTTGGCAATGATCACCGGCAACTTGATGCTTGTGACGCGCGAATATTTCTTGGCGAAGGTACGATGTGCGAAGGTCAGTACACGAGACCTCTCTTGCCGAGGCGACGCAAGCGGACACGACCGGTCAACCGCTCGCGTCGCATTCTCATGTTTAAACAAACATAAAATAATACTCTGCACCAAAAAACTGTTTTTTTTTCTGAAGTTACAGCTTTTCGTGTGTGAAAGAAAAATTGTGACTGTATCTTGGTGGCGTCGCAAGCGCGAGATGCTTGGGCTTTTGCGTCGCGACGGAAAAACTCTATTCTAAAACTCTCTCACGTCGCGTGCGCTAATACAAGCGCTAAAATTAGCGCTAGCGTGCGCTAAAATTTCGTGCGTTATTTTAAAACTCTCTAAAACGCGGGTGGCCCGACCCGACCGACCACTTTTTCGGACATCGCGTGTTTTATGTGAAATTGGCGGGGATTTACGCCGCGGCATTCAGCAAGGTCATTGCGAATGAGTCGACGAAATTTTTGCGTGTGACAAACCAAGAAGTGTAATAAAAAGCGGACAGCAGAAGAAAAAAAAAAGAATATGAATATTTGTAGCGTCCATTTCCGCAGAAAAAAAAAAAAAAGCATTGCAGCTGAACTAGCTTCATTAGTTCTTTGATGTTAATTGATTAAGTTCACCACCGACTTCACTAATTTTAGAGCGCAGCTCTTAGGCGCCTGTTTCCGGCTTGAGCGGCGTCGCCGTCGCCGTCGCCGTCGGCGTAACCGCGGCGACGTTTCAGCATGGTGACGTTTCGGCACCGTGCCGAAACGTCCTCGTGGGGTCACGTGACGTCACGGGGGTCACGTGACCTCAGAGGGTTCACGTACGTGACCCCCCTGAGGGGGGTCCTGAGGGTGAGGTCACATGACCCCCGTGACGTCACGTGATCCCCGTGAGGTCACGCGACGTCACGAGGGTCACGTGACCTCACGGTTTCGCCGACGGCAACGGCGACGCCGACGCCACTCGGAGGGAGGAGGAGCAGGCAGGATGAGGAGGTGAGGAGGAGGAATGAGAGGTATACCCTCCCCTTAGTACCCTTCCCTCCTCCTCCTCAAGAGCTGCGCTCTAATTTGGCGTTACAGGGAGTTGTAAACGGATTTAATTTTTTTATTTTAAATTATTTTAAAACGTTCGAAAGAAAAGAAGCAACATGTGACATATTTCCCTGTATTCTGGGGTTTTCAAGCTCAATTTCGGGAAAGGAGCTGTGCCAAGCGTCATGCGCCAACCATTCATATTGTCACAAAGGACAATTGTACTAAACACCTAACCTGGGAATCTGTGCCGACAATGAAAATGAAATATGCGTTGATGTCACCGAAGTAGAGGGATAGAGCGCTGGGGCAAGACCGACAGCATCTGGTGCGGCAGGCACAGTAGTCTCAAACCTTCGACGAACATTCTGCTCCAGAAAACTCTTGCATTTCAATCAGTCTGGATTCTGCTTGCGAAGCTTCTCCCTTTGAAAGATGTATGGGGTAAGGGACACTGGTATGGTGTTTAATTCACCTTTTGTCTCTGCCACACTATTGAAAATGGACGGCGGAAAGAAGTTCACCGGAAAACCAACGGGTGCGTCGAAAAGCTCACCTTCAAAATCTAGCAATCAATATAACTTTAACATTCGAAACTCGGGTGGAAGTTTTGTTTAAGTTCATATTTAGAACGCTCTTGTCCGCACTTTGCTTTCCGTTGATGCTACGTTTTTGATCGTGTATATTCTCGTTGAACCACAGAAGAATGGCTTGATTTCTTAGAAGGAGTAGTACCTGCTTTAGTTATTTTTTTTTATTAAAGGCAAATTCATTCAATCAAAAATCACCAATCCTCCGATCCGGTGAGTCGCACAATTTTGTTCTGTCAGTGGAGCCGTGGGTACATCACACATTTTGCGGCGTTCGCTCAACTGGTCGTGCGCTCTCGCGATATGCGCTCTAACGTCAAGCGCGCTACTGTCGCAGCGCCCTCGTGTCGCGCGCTTTAAAGGCACTCTCCCGGGCTGCCCAGGTAGGACCCCCGTCGTCCCTCTTTTTGGAGCCCGCATTATGTTACTTCGGCCGTGTTCACAAAAAACAATGTGTTGTGCCCTTTGTTTATGATACTTGGACGTAAAACAATCCCAAAAAAAAATAATGTTTCATATGTCTGACTTTCTAGGTTATTTTACACAAAAGTTGTTTTCGTTTTTTTCTATTATATGGAGTAACACGCGGTTCGGGCGTTACGCCACCACTGGGGTAACGCGGCTTTCGTCACGGTGCCTGTACACACGCTTCAACTTATGCTAATTTGATTTCTGACATTTCTGATTTCTTACACCTGACATTGGAATTGTCATATGTTGATATTACCAACGTTAACAATGCCGTCTTTTTACAGCACCTATCTTAGTTCAAAGGTGTCCTGAGGAGTTTTTTGAGATCACCTAAAAAAATGGCGATAATTCACTCTGTGGGCTCTAAGCATCCTAGAAACTCATAAGTCATTACGATGCGTGGCCGATGTCCTTATGAAAAAAGCAATCAAAACTCGAACACACCAAGGTCATCTTCGGCGATGGGGAGAGCATTGTTCTGGCAGCCAGGACGACATGTGACCAATGAAAACGCAACATTTCGTGTAGATTAGAAACGCTGTTATTACAAATTATATATGTTTTTGTAGATCACAACAGCAAAAAACAGTAGTGAAAAAATGTTAATTTTTCACGGAGAGGGAACATAATACTGCAATAATTGTCTCCAAAAACAACTCATTATATTTTTTTTTTCTTTTTGTCTTTTGCGGGAGTAATTTGACCGTTCGTCAGCCCTCGAGCGCGCGCTTGCTGGGTTGAATCGTAGTCCGGACTGCATGGACAGCGATCCGCGAGCATTCAAGATATCACGCCGCGGTTCCACCGGTCGTATGCGCAAGGATCCTTCGCTTCCTATTGGCTGACAGTCGTCATGGTCTCGGAACATATGCTGCTCCCCAGGGTTGCAAAAGTTACTTCAAAAATGTACCTAAGAAAAAGTTACTCATTCGAAAAGGTACCTAACTGCTTACCTAGGTTCTCGCTTAAAAATGTACCTAGCTACAGGTACAGTTACTTTGAAGATACTTTTTTTCCCCCAAATTTGTCAGACTATATTGGAAGTAGAGCTTTTTTTACTAAGGATACACACAAAAAACGAGTTCGATAAATGTGCTTTATTGGTGTCAATGCGAGAAATAAGAAAAACCGCATTCACATGAGCATTCCAGGACACGTTATCTTTTTCACTTAAGTTCCCTATTTGACTTTAGAATCAGAACCTCCTCGAAGTGTTTATCTAGCATCTTCGATCGCAGTTTAGTAGCAATTGTTCCTCCTACGCTAAAAACGCGCTCCACCGCCGCACTGCTTGGAAGCCCAGTGTTGAGTTACGAAGAGGGAAACAGCGCCAAAACTACGGAGGACAAAGAACGAGGAACACACAGACCGAGCACTGACTGACAACTGGTTTATTTGTGGAAAACCACCTACCGGCATAAAAACACAGACAAACATACATCGGACCATCGCCTAAGGGCACGTGTCATAGCTCTTCAAGAACATGATTTCCTTATCGAAGAGCGCAATCGAGGGAGCACTGACGGGCTCATCCTTATACTTCGAAATGTAATAGGCCTCGAATATTTCACGAGTCACCTGCTGACTGTGCCGAGTGACAATCGTCGTTTTTTTCAAAAAAAGGGGGCACCCATACCTATCACAATGAAGGGCCAAATTACCCCAGTGTTGAATTTTAAGAACATGCTTTTCAGCAGCGGCATGTGCTTCAGACACTCCAGACTTCTTGTCGGAGCAAGTTGGGTGTACTGTACAAATTCCTGCTCCCATGAAGCAGATGAGGACGATGTTTCGAAATTAAAGAAGTGCTCGCAGTCTTCGTCGTCACCCCTTTGTTCGCCTGACGACGATTTTTTCATAGTTGATGTTTGCATAAATTGGTGTCGCTAGAACGGCATCGCTAATCCACCGTTCGCTGAAATCAACACCGCGCCATTCGCTAAAGTGTCGTTCGATGAAACATCATGAGCGGGGCTTCGTGCGCTAAAACGTCGTTCGATCAGGTCGGTGCCTCCCAGGTCACACCTAACTCAACTTTAATCGCGGCACATGGTAGTGTGTTACTACTTTAAGATTCATAGTAGCTACCATTTGGACGAAGTGAATAGAAAAGTACCTGTAAAAAGTAACCTCACTTAGTTACAAGTTACTGGAAAATGTACCTAAGATACAGATAAAGATACTGAGAAATGAAAGTACCTAGGTTTGTACCCCAGGTACAACAAAAGTGCCTAGATACCGATTTCCAGTTACTTGTACCTGGGTACTTTGTCAAAAACCTTCTCAGGGCACCTTGAATTTCTTCGCTAGACAATTTTTTTTTTCCTTCAATTCGATTATCTTAGAAGCAGCCGACTAGTTTTGTGAGACATAAAAACCCTTCAATTCAGCTAATCGACGTCA
The DNA here is from genome assembly GCA_013358835.2 of Ixodes persulcatus. Lineage (NCBI taxonomy): Eukaryota > Metazoa > Arthropoda > Arachnida > Ixodida > Ixodidae > Ixodes > Ixodes persulcatus. Next base: position 964,722 of record JABSTQ010009715.1, read on the forward strand.
TAAGACGTCGATTGCATCTGTTGCTCTCATAATCTGACTGCGAAAAGATTAAAAAGGATGGCATGGATACTGCCGGCGTAAACAATGTCGTCTCTTTTAACTCCTCTCTTTGTAGCATTTTTATTTTTCCTTTCCGCATTTTTTTTCAGTTTTATTTCGTCTTTTATTTAAATTTGGCACTCGCTCTTAAATGCGATAAAACTTTAGCAGTTACTGGTAAACTTAAGAGACCTGGGAGTACGTTTTGTTTTTAGCTTTCTTCAATTGAGGTGTTTTTATAATTCAATAACAATATGGCCGCAGGTTCAACTTATGTAAACCAGGGTAAGACATATTGAGGTAAAAACAGCGCAACTGTACAAGGACGAAGGACGAGAACAGACGGAACTCTGCGCTGCGCTTCCATTGAACCTAGAAATTAAGTTTGAAAAACAGTTTGCTAAAACGTTCGCTTAACAGTTTGCTAAAAGGTTCTGGAGTTGCCGTCTGTTCTCGTTCTTCGTCCTGTTTTTACACCAAGATGTCAAACAACCAACTAACTAGTCCAAACATACCTTTCGGGCAAGAGAGAAATCACAATTTTTGTTTTCAAATAAATCATGTTTTGTTTGATTTAAAACAGATATTTTTTATTTGAATCAAACTAATTTCATTTAAATCACTGTAGCTAGAAAATAGTGATTCTTTACCTGTATATATATTTTTCAACGTAACAGATTGATTAATAAATATGCCCGATAACTGATCAATAATAATGCCGAATAAAAATACTCTAAATGTGAACTGCATTTTAAGAAATATTTTGTTTTATTGCTGTGGTTCCCGCCATACTAGAACAAAAACCGCTTGATATATTTAGTTAGTTAAACATCTTTTCTCTTGTTTGAGTTCTGACTTGATTGCAATAGGACATTACTTTTTTTTTTGTCTCCTTTTTGTGTTTTGATAGTTGTTGCAACAGTACGCTACGCTGCTGACAAACGAAGTGTCAGGTAGAAATCAAACTCAACACTCCGATTCGCTCAGGAGAACATTTCTTAGTGCTCATGTTCAGCATTAGATAAATCTATCTTGCGTGATGATTTTTGTTTTTTGAATTGAAAAACAAATGCTTGTAGAATGCATGAAATGATAGATAGACAAACGGTAAATTTAAACAAAAATCATCTTTCTGGGTTATTTGTTTATAGATATTTTTAATTTAAATCATAGGTAGTAAAACTCGTATGATTTAGATCACAAATGAACACAGTGGTTTAGATCACGAATTAAATCATGATTTAAATCATGATTTAAATTATGTTGACTTTTATTTTCTACGCTCATGTAAGCTAAGTTTTAAAGAAACCAGTATGTCCACATTTATTACTTTCTGCTTATGGCACTGAACATATCAAAAATAGGCCAACTTTACATACTCGATTTATCATAAAACATGATCCTAATACAAATTGTGAACCCTATTCTTGTAATCAATTCTATTTTATTTTTGAATATGACCTCTTTAAGTGTTTATTCGCGCAACTGAATTTTGCTTTCGCGGCTATCCCTTTGCACTCACAATCTCCCCTTAGTATCAGAAAAACTAGCATTGGAGTAGTACGCAATAATGTGTACCTCCTCGAAATGCCAAACGCACATTATTAGCAACCATTCCTACGCTTGACTATTAAAATCTGGGGACAAAGTAACATGCTTGAGTAGTTGAGACCACGCCGCAATTAAAACAATTTCTCAAATCACTAAACAAAATAGAAAAATTAATCTTTTTTTTTTTTGCGACGTTGGCGATTTACATGGGTGTTTTGTTCGCTTCATTTACAGAACCACTTAACTCGCCTTTTTTAGTCTAGAACTGAAACAAGAATACGTATACTGAAAGTCCGATATTCACTATAAACATTTCATCTTAAATAACGCCACGAGGTAATCGTGCGTGGTAAATCATGGCCTGGTTGTATCACATAAAACTGGGACTGGCCCATAAAATTGCTGTAGCGTTGGTCATCTGTGTAGTTTGTTAAGCGGTGTTTCTTTAATTTCTTTGCTTTCTAAAAGCCCGTGACAGAGTGCCTTTCGGCCAGAGTTCTTAGCCGTCATTCTGTGCCGCGTTGTTTGCCTGTATATTTTGCGTACTATAGCTAGAGGCACCAGCGTCGGAACAACAAGGTTTAGTCAGCGTTGGTGGGGTTAACGTTCGCGTGCCAATATTGTGCAATGTTCCGTGACAGCAGTACTCATTAGACTGTCAACGACTGTATGGGTTACCAAAGCGATCGTTAAAGCTCGCTAGCAATTCGTTCGGTAGCATTGTTTGTTTCTATTTTTTCTTTCTCTTCTGTAATCTTTCCCTAGACAATGAACGTTAGTCCATGGCCACCGTTATGTCGCGTTGCCGCCGGGCTAGTTAAGTGGCTGATCGGTCATATTACTAGCCGACCAGGAGCTCTAAGGCGAGACTTTGTCAGTACGTCATTAGAGGCGTCCATTATAAACTTTAATACTTACCGTATTGTCCAAACAATACGTGCTTAAAAGTTAAACTTTTACGCGGTGCGGACTGTCCACTGGTCGGACTATGCACGAATTTATTTGTTTGCTTTCTAGATTGTGAATTCTGACGTGACGTAACGTGTGTTGAGAATAACAACGTTTGCTAATGATGATTTACGCATGATACATGATACAAGATTCGTTGTAAGGTAATGAAGCAGTCATTTGTCAAAGTGTCTTCTGTATCATAAGCTTTTTCATGTGGACTTTAGGTTGCGGACTATCTGAGGAAGAACTTTCTTTAAACTTCCGCTGCGGACTACACATCGGCTGGGGACTATATACCGGAAAATACAGTAGTACTAAAGTCAACACTTTACTGCGTCCCTAAATGAAATTCCAACTCGGACGTATACATCATAATGTTTATGCGCTTCATGCCATTAAAACCGAGCTCCACTCGTAATTACCATTATGAAAAACACGGGTACTATTTGATAATGTCGAAAAAGAAACCACGACATCGCCACGGGAAATTCAACCTGAACGTTTATTTCGGACGGTTTGCGGTCATTAAAGCGTAAATAAATGTAAATTGTGCGGCCTGTTTTTCACACACACAAACCAAGAAACGAAAACCACATGTCGCGATTGTGATATCATGCTCTTTGTGACAGGAACAAGCCTTCAGCCGACACGAGAATTTTCAAAATTATTATTATATTAATAAAACAGAAAGAATTAACATAGGTTTTCTTCTAAAATCGAGTAATTGCGAAGAAAAGCCGTAATTCCACATATGTGTGTCGGCGACGTATTGTCCCTCGACCGTTCTATTCGTCTTCGAAAACCGCCAGCAGCACAATGCACTGTATAGATCCGAGTCTTTCTCGCAACTCGAGATTAATGCTCTGCAGCGGAAACTAATTATCCTTCTTAGGATATCCGACAGTCTCCGCTCGAAGAATTAATCTCCATGGTCAATTAATTCCGTCTCGAACAACAAACGTAAACTATCGAGTAAAGGCATCACATGAAAGAAGAAACAACGTTCAATCACAATTATTATTGCTTTCCTTTATATATATGTATTTTTTCAAAAGTGATTACTAGCTAATATTAATGTTATTATTGTTTATATTATTATCAATCAAACATCCAATAAATAAATAAATAAATAAATATGTATTGCTTCTAAATACACCTATGAAAAGACAGGCCTGCCAAAGCCACACTGGACTTGACTGGCAGAGCCTGTAAGTCACCGAAATAAACATATAATAAAAATCGTAATATAAAAATGCATAAAAAAGCTCGAAAAGAACCAGAGAAGAACTAGGAACGTCACATTACTAACCAATATTTCTGAGAGCTTTCTTCAAGCTAGACTTTGTGTTTACGTTATGTACGCTGGAGGGTTGTTTGTTTCAAGACTACGGTACATGGTACCTAAATTTGCTAGCTTTTTCCAGATATCGCCAGGTATCGAGGTGTTCTATAACGCTTATTTAGTCTAAGACAATGGGAAGGAATGCATGAAACCTTAATACAACTAGCTCGAAAATTCCTAAGAACAAGATTTCTCAACAGTAGTAAATTAAGATTACAAAATGCAATGCTTAAAATACGCTTATAGCATATCACACCAGCAAAGTTGGTGGTGATCTAAAAATAACAAAGACACGCACATGCGAGGCCAAGTAAGAGCCTTCGTGGCGTCGGAAATATTTGTTTTGAACTCTTGAACAAAATGTGCAACACTGTGACTCTGTGCGTGGACCTTTCTCGAGAAAATAGTCGACAGGTCGCACATAACCTCATTTGCATTCTGGTAATAAACAGAGTTACGTCAATGACGCACATCGAAGTGCGACCTCACATACAAAGATTAAATAATTAAACACAAAAATAGGCATCTAACACAAGTAGCATAATGTTTATGAATTACATCACGCGCTTCGATCTTGTACTTCGTTATTATTATTTCTTCTCATTATTAAATCGCCACAAACGTTAGCATTGCCTTTATAAGGCAAAACAATGAAACAAGGTTTCATTAGCTGGTGCTTTTGGGGCTTTGATACGTAGGGTGGCTTGCGCCACTTAAAATGAGCCGCTAAAAAAACTGCGGTCTTTGAGGCAAGTACTCGACTTTTTTTTTATTTTGTTCAATCCGGTCACTCAAACAATAGACTCTAAAAAATAATTTTGTGAGTTTAATTTGCTGCAGAACACGGAGACAATCAATAACGGCGAACAATAGTAGGATTCAAGAGAATGACGAAGCCCAGATTACAATTAAACTAAAACGATTGAATGTGCGCCGACGCAAGGACTACGACGTTTCACTTGCTCAGTGTCCGCGCACACATCGAATTTTCCCAATCTAATCGTATGCTGTGCTTCATCATCCGCTGGAATCTTTCTATTGTTCACCGTGGATGGCTGTCTTCGTGTTCGGTAGGTAAGTAAGTAAACTTACGAGCTTTTCTGAAAATGCGTGATGCATAAAGTCTTTGAGATATAGTAGCTGGTGGCTTGACTTGCTAACCATAAACGGATTGATCGGACTGCCTATTTTAGCTGTTCAAAACTAAAACTGCGTACTGTACCGCAACGCGTTTCTTGGGTTCGCGAGCAACAACCTGTTCTCCCTTCTTGGATCACTTATCTTAGTGTAGAAGAGCAGCATTCAAGCGTCTCCTGTGAGCCGGAAAGCATTTTACTTCCTCAAACACCCTACTCTAACTTTACGATATGTTAAAACATACCCAAGAACGAGCTTAAATATTCGTAACAGTAGTATAATGAGAGTCTTGAAGCTGCGTTTGAGTAGTGATCTTTAGAAAGAAAGGCTTCGAGATAAGCACATACGTTTCCGTTAATAGTAACGGAAATAAGCGCACGATTCATTCGTTTAATCTCAATGTACGTCGACGAACCCGGGAAAGTGTGGACCAAATTGTGTCCACTCATCCGAGCCCTCATTGTATCGAACTTTTTTCCTGAAACCCTGAGCGCTAAGACAGGCTCCTCTAAGGCGGGAGTCACATCAGTGGGGACGCACGACGAAAGAAGTACTCACGTGGTAGGCATGTTGACGTCGTCCTGCGGCCCCGTGGCCGCTTCGACGAGGGCGGCGCTCGCCTCGGAGTCCTCGGAGGCCGGCGGGGGCGGCGGCGGAGAAGAAGGGGTCGAGGTCGTCTCCCCCGGGTCGGCCGAGGCGCGACCGTGACCCGGAGGGGAGCTCCCGCCCTGGGCCAGTATCCAACCGCGGGCTCACACCGTTCGGGACACTTCACGCACCTCCTCCGCGCACCACCATGCGCTGCCGCTGTCGCCGGTCAGCAGCACTCCGGCTTCATGACGCAGAGGGACACGGTACTCATGCCACGCAACACCCAACACCTTATTTACTTTTTTTGTTGTTGTCGAGACAGGACACGCGCGGTGCAGCCACCAAAGTGCAACACGAGAGCTTTTTGGCAAATCACCTCGTCGAACCGCTGCCGGACGTCTGGACTAGCGTCGATCTTGATTTGTGTTTCACCGCAGAACCCTACACGTACGATCACACTCTGCCGTTGATGTCTCGTACAAACGCTGGCTGTGGTTTGTCCTTGTGCCTCTCATGAAAATTTACACACGCGGAAGCGCAGGGCGAGGTTTTCCTTGGAAGTGCGCTCTCTAAGTGGGGAAACTTCTTGCTGCTAGCACGGATTTTACACACCCCGTCGTTCCTACAAGTAGCGCTGCGTCTACCGATATTTCTTTTTATAACCCTTTGAAGTGCCCTTGATGGAGAACTGTCTTCACTGGGTTTCCTGTGGAACTCAGTTGCCGCGATCGTGCAATCCTCGTTGGGCGAGTCTTTCTCTGTGCTGCCTGGAGGCCGTCGTCGTGCAGAGTCCGTTATCAACGGCGCTTCCGCAGTATTAAAGTAAACACTGTAGAGATCAAACCGCAGGGCAGGTGTCGAGGGAGACGATCCACACACACCGACACTTCACCTAGCTGTCGTCCAACTCAGTCGCACTGCGGCACGTGGGCACGTGATTCAAAGCGTCCCTCGTTCAGTTTGTCGAATTCGAAGAAAAAGTACCCACAAGTAACGGTTGGTCCCGGCAGCTGCCCTGCGTCGGGCACCTCAATAAAGACTCGCGCCGGCGCCAAGCTCAACGCTCTCCCTCGCTTCACCGGGAGCACAAAGGCGACGATGCCTCGCTTCCACGCATCGGAGTATCCTGATGGAGGTGTTTGATCGCCCTGGGCGTGACTCTCTTCTTTCCGATATGAAGCGCGAAGTTCCACTTGGAAGGAGCTTGGACCTGGAAGCGGTGTCGCACGGGGGCGGTGTGGGGTTGTTTACCCGCAGCTCTCGCTTCCAAGGTCCTCACCAATCAATACCTGCTCTCAAAGAAGTGTCAGGGCCCTATCGTGATGGATGGCATCGCGCTTCACCGGAAAGCGCGCGCGCGCACCGAGAAGCGAGTCTTTGGACACTTCGCGGAGAAAGTCCTCTTTGCGCCGTTCCTCCACTCACACTTGTCGATTCGTCTTCTTCTCTTTCCAAGCAGAAAACCCAATATGGCACTACCTGGGAGGTGACGAAATGGGTCGGCTACTCACGGTTCTATTTTTTTATGTCGGTACTGTTGTTGTTGTGATCCTCGCGTTTAACTGATCTTCGCCGAGAGTCGAAAGCGCGCGTATTAGGGAAAGTTCTACCGAGAAAACGAAAAATCAAATACAAAAACGAGAAGTCGTACAAGGTGTCCAAAATCGTGGGACGACGCTGATGGGACGCGGCCACCGCAAATGCTCCGGGTCACCTGTGTGCCGTAGGGACGCAGAGATCTCTCTGAGAGTCGGCCGCCGAATTCCCCCCAACCCACGCGCTCTCGCAAGATCGGATCGAGCCTGCGCGTGCGCCGTGACGGCCGTGGAGGAGGAGGGCGAAGGAGGGAAGAGAGGAGAGAGAAAGCGAAAATGGTTTTCTGAGCCGACGCCGCGTTCGGCTCGCTTTGCAGGGAGGAGACATTTAGCATTTGTGTGCGTGTGCGCGTGTGTGAAGCGTATGACGTGCATCAGCGCAAAACTTTGAAAGGTAAACAGGATGATCGAGCGAAAATGTCTAGTGTTTTTTCCCTTTCTTTTTATTTAGATATCTACACCAAACCGAGAGAAGATTTATTTGATCTCGTACGGAGCGTAATTAGACCACCCTGCGAACCGGGCCAAGTTGGTCGTCGCTTTGCGTGAAATGAGAGAATTCTACGAAAAGGGCGGGTCCGGACTACTGTGTTGCTCTCGCAATCTGCTGCGGCGTTCGCGCGATCATGGGGGGAGTCCCATATTGGATTATTTCGCCCCGTAGTTCCGCTAACGATGCTCGCCCTGCACTGACGGAAAGACCACGAAAATAGGGCACCGCGCGAGTGCGAGGCTGCGGAAGTTCTGGAAAGGAGTAGCTGGAAAAGCGGTATGTGCAAAACCGCTTGCGGAGAAGAACAAAAATAGAAACGAATCGTTTTGCTGGGCAGCAGTGCGAGTTCATTACATTCGTACGCGTCTCAGATTCAGCCAATGCTCGTGCGGCGAGAGTACGAGTGGAAACTACGCACTCGGGTTGGTATTCGTTGCGATTATTTCATGTAAATAGAAGAAACAAAAATTGCACCATTGTCGTGGAATCAAGTTCTAGTATTTAAAAATCGCAAAGTGCGCCAAAAGGAAACTAGTTTAACGAGACTTGTTGTTTGGTTAGTTGGTTCATGATGCTTAAAAAACTAGTAATCGCAAACAGAAACGGACAAAAGGAAGAAACGCTTGCCCATGTGCCCTTCCTCGTGTCCGTCTTTGTTTTCTGTTACAAGTTTCCCGAGAAAACGAAACGAGCGCAAGAAGGTGGAGAGTGAGAAACATCATTATGGCTGTTGAATTTTAGAAGTTTTAGGGTGCTATGTCTTCTCCGCGAAGCTTTCCGATTTTTGTGGTTCTGGTGCACCCGCAGTATAACAGCCCGTAAGCCGAATAAAGTTACAGAGTTGGATAGAAGCACTGCACCACTCAAACTGCGGATCGATAACAATCGGTCCAGTCGATTAATATTAGGTTTCGCGTTAAGTCAAAGAGGAGCTCTAAAATGTGCGGAACACTGCACATGATACAAGCATTGCGCTTTGCTTACCCAGGCGTTCGACTGTGCACATTGGCAGAGCAAAGATGGCGAAAAAACACCCAACAGCTTGTTCTAGTCAAGAGCCTTAGTGGGTACCAGTGTTGCAGGCGTTACCGTAAAGAGTAACGAAATACGTTACTCGTTACTCGCAAGTAAAATGAACACGTTACGGACCTAAGTCACCTCAAAATAAAAACAAAATTCGTTATGGTTATCGATATAGAGTAACGTACGCTACTTTTGCAGTTCCTTTTTTATTTATTAGTTAAGACGTTTAACTATTTTGATGTTGTAGAAATGCATAAGCGCCACATTGCAAGAAACATTAGATCCATGTAGAAACTTAGTTGCCTTATCTTTTCTACGGTTCTAATTCTGAAGGTATCTAGGATGAGTGCAAGAATGCACATAACATTGCGTTTAAAAACGTTAAAAAAAAATTAAAAACGTTTTTTTTGTTTTGTTTTGGGAAGAAGTTGTAAGGGTAACGTAATTAAACGTCACCCATTCCTCAAAATAAACAACGTACGTATGTCTGCGCTGCTGTTCTTGAAAAATTAACAACCGAAACTGAAAAAGGTAGCACAGTATACCGGTATTACTCGGCTACCTGTAACGTGTTACCGCCAACACTGGTGGGTATACCAAGGTACCGCCGGATCACGAGCTGTCGATACAACACGTGACAACTGAACAGAAACAGGTTCCCATTGTTGGTTTTAAGAACGACGAATAATTCATTGCGGTTACTATTTATTCTCCTCTGCCGAGATGCCATGCTCCGACAACACCGGAACCCTGGACCGGAAGAAGCAGCGGAGAGCGAAAGAGAGGAGGGGATAAGAGGAAAAATCTTCGGGAGACTCATCCCGAAGAGGACCACCCGATACCGGAAGGATACAACAGATGGGAAGTCGTCCGACTCGGACGGCTTAGGGGAGTCACGTTCATGACACCAAAAAAATAGCAAATTTAGAAAAAGAAAAAAAAAAAACATTGTTTAAGTAGCGGACTCCTGATGCAAGAGGCGAGGAAACAAAAAGCCAGCCACAACCTTTTGCATAGTATACGGAAGTACAGAGCGCGACACTGTTAGCGCGAACAAGCGATTGCCGGTTTTTTTCAGTTTTTCTCTTTAAAAACCAAGGAATGTCATCCAAGTTATTATTGCTACGGAAAGAGCTCATTTAGTTCTATAATGTAAACAATAAAATCTCGTGCTCGCTAATATTATTTCGAAGTAAAATGCGAAAATGCGCCGATCTTGTGTTCGCGCTAACAGTGTCGCGATATGTACCAATGGAACGGAAGAAACATAAAGGCTGCTGGGACAACTATACAGGCCTGGCTCAAAGTCGCGCTCACACCGCTGTTACATCCTACAAAAGACGGTCTGCAGAAACCATCTGCTGCGTGTTTCTTCCTGTATGACGGTCACATTGGTCACGCAAAAACTGTCTGCAGTCATGTTCAAAGCGAACATGAATGAAAGATGCTTCGAACATGCTTGGGGCGTGTCCGCAGACAATTCATGTCATCATGTTCCCAGACATCCTGGGCTCAAGCCCAACCCCTGCCAGTTTCGTGCTGAACGAGCGTCGTACCACCGTCAGGTGATACGTTGCTTTATTAATACATTTTTTGAATACTATGACTTTCATATAATCCCACTGCGGCCAAGTGAGCGCACATCTCTGCACCGCCACCACACGCGGCGTCGGTGCATGGCGGCATTCAAAAATAATATTCCTTTCTTTAAAAACGCCAGAACAACGATAACATTGTAAGAGATCCGTGTGGATGAGCATGATTGATACGTTAATCGGATGCACAATGCCAAAGAAGCTTATATTGGCGAGGAACGCTTTCAATACGAAGGTGCTCCATCACGGTCTTGGCGCAACTGGTTCAGAACGATCCTTTAGAAGCCTCGATTCAATGGACAAAAACTGTCGATTGGCATGGCAACTGAGACCGAACCGCCATATCGCCTTGAGGGGTTTTGTCGTCCGTATGGTAGTATCTGCTTGTGTCTGGCTAACAAGCAGGGAAGTGCTAGGCTGAATGGGCGGGGACCTTACGCGTTTGTTAGACCATCCTATCGTCTGTCTTGAAACTCGTGATCAAGCTCTCCGCGCGTACTCACGCGCAGAGAGCAGGGTCAGTCAATAAAAAGCGGGCGACTGATTGGTCTACATGCTTGCCGCTTCCACCGCCATGGGTATATGGCGGTGGAACTGGATCTAACCGTGGCGTTCGAACGCTAAGCCGACGAGTCCGATTAAGTGACCTTTCCTTCTCATTCCTCCAAGAGCCATCCCCAAAGCAGACACCCCGTTTGACGGCTGGCGTTCAGCCGACAGCGAGTCGTAAGGACGTTGGCACTTCCCTCAAGAAGCCCTCGCCATACTAATGTTGCGTGTATGTTCATATAGCCGAACGTTAGTCAGCCTCGGTGACTGACCTTAATTTAAGCAATATTCTTTTGTGTGTGTTCGCAACGTGATATATGACTCTAACGGTGCGCTCACACATTCCCCTTCCCCTTTTGAAAAAATGAAAAATGCCTCTTCAATCTCTCTGGCGGTCTTACTTTTATTACGCGCCAAGATCGCTAAGTCATTAAATATAGGTACGCAGCCGCACCTACAGCAATGTGCCGCTAAGTGGCCAGCGGGGGAGGAACGGAGAGAAAGGAAATGCTCCCTCGCCTTCACGTTCACGCACCTCCCCGTTTGTCCAATGTACACCCTACCACATGTGAAGGGGATCTGATACACAACCCCTAGTGCGCATGGTACAAAAGGAGTGCGGTGGTTGACATCACATTGCAAATCACTGGTACTCCCTCGGTTGACAGCGGAGCACAGTCGTGACAGCTTCTGGGGTGCTGAAAACACCACAGGCACGTTATACTTGTGCGCCACTCGCTTGACCTGATGGGAGAGGGCGTGGACATAAGGCACCACCACCGGTCTTGTTGTCGGTTTTTGTCTAACCTTAGGACTGGGTCGGCCCCTAAACACCTTTATGAGGGACTCTGCCACACCGATTATCAACGTCAGAGTGTATCAGAGATGGCTAAATGACATTACTGTAATGGAATTACAGTAATAAATTACTTCTTGGAGTAATGAGTAATGTAATGAATTACTTCGCTAGACTAGTAATTTAGTAATGTAATGAATTACTTTCAGGCAGCAATTTCAAGAAACTTACTGATTACTTTTGAAATTACTTTTGTCTTAAATTAGAAAATTCGTTTGCAAGTTTTAAGAAAGCAGAGAAAGATTATTTTGCATGGCGAAATATTGTGAAAGAGCATCAGAGGAAATAATCGACCGCCACCTGAGCGCAAAGCCTTGTACGAAGAGTTGGACAGACGCACAACGGATTGCTGGAAAGGCGAAGGAGAAAAGCTTACGTGTAGACATCGCTGGAAGGCAACGGCTTACGAACTCCAGGCACGACAGATTCACGGCGTCGCGTCATCACGACAATACTATACTTCGTTCATCCCTAAGCTGACAGTGCTGTGGGAGCTGCAAGCTAACCAGAACCAATCAAACACCTTTTTTTAATCAAGTGTCCCGTTCCTTTGTCTGCACGTGGGTATGAACGAGAGTGTGGTTACGCGGCGAACGATAGACGTGTGACTGCTCCAACAAACACGTAGCTTCCACCATTCATCCCTAAGCTGACAGTGTGTCAGCTTAGGGATGAACCTCTCATAGGCTACAAGGCGACCGGCACATCACCAGTGAGTTAAACATAATTTAAAATCTGAGAGGACAGGATAAACCGATCCCCAGCCTTGTACTTTCGTCAAGCAAGGTCAAACCGTAAGCGTTGACCTTTGAAAACAACAAAAGACCGGAATAAATAGGTAATTCCAAATGCCTTGTCAAAGCCCCAGAACGTTTCGTGCGTCCTCAAGCAAAGCAGGTGCCGCTCGCGGTATGCGTCGCTGCCTTCCCTTGGGAATTTTATTCGGGATTAAGCCTACACGCAGATATCGCCCCCCTTTTGTTGCGAAAGTACACAATTTAGGAAGTTCGCGCCATTCCTCAACTGGCGAAGCTTCTGCCTAGCAATTATCCGGGCCCTTTGTGTGACAATGCGCAAAAACGTGGACTCTTCGGGTGTTTCGGAAAAATGCTCCTTGAAAGGAATGACGGAGAATAGGCCAACTATACTCGGCAACAACTTTTCTTCGTAATGCAGTGGAGGGTACAGGCACGCGTTCTCTTTCCCATTTTGAGCGCTGAACAAAGCTGTGCGCGGGCTCTCCTCCTCTCCACTGCCAAGAAACGTTATCGCCGAGTATAGTGCTCTCGGGATAATAAAATTAGATTGCGTCCGATGCGGAAGGGAAACTTTTCACGTGACGACTCCATTGTAAGAACGATCTCCCATGGCCCGACTTTACAAACTGACACGGACTATACAAGTTCTAAATCAGGAAGACGGAAACATATCACCCAGTAAAAACCCTCACCGTTGAATGAGCAGTGAAACCGGTGAGTCGACTGTCTTTCTGTGTCACATCTAATGTTTAACACTTATGTCGTGTGCGCCAGCAAAACCACTCTTCAGTATGGTTCGCTTTGATGCACATAAGGTCGTTGCGGTGTAAACAGGAATACTTGAGTTTTGGTACATATAGACCAACTCAGCTTTTTGACGTGACATCACTGCCATGGCGCTGCTGTCGGCACTGCGCATGCGCAGCGCCTCGCTTCTCCCGGATCTGGTTCCTGCACACGTGCTGTGGGGGCAAACGAGGGCTTGTTTCGTAAACACTGTGTTGGTGTATTCGGTAAATAAAATTAGCGCGAATTACTGCCTCAAGGAATTCCAAAGTAATGTCAAAGTAATTTCATTACTTTTGGAAAGTAATTGTAATGTAATGTCATTACCTTTAGTCTACGGTAATTTGTAATGTAATTTAATTACATTTTTGCAGTTTTTCATGGAAGTAATTAGTAATGTAATTTAATTACTTTTTGAAAGTAATTTTGCCATCTCTGGAGGGTATCCCGCCGATCTCAGCCTAGATACCTGAAACAATAGACTGCACTCACGCCTATGGTGGCATGACTTCAGCAGAGAAGCCCTCATACACGCCGTAGTAACCGCCCTCTTCACAAGCTTAGAATGCGCTGAACCGAATGGAAGAACCTCTTCTTTGAACGTGGTTCATAGGACCAACATGTGTGTGACGGCTGCATAGCAAGCCTCAGGTCCAAAAACTGTAGTGCTCCTCCTGTGGGTGTCTCGAACTTAAAGGATAAACCGGGGGAGCCCTTCGTAAAGCAGGCCAAGAAATCCAAACACACGCCTTGAGGGCTAGGGCTCTGGTCGTCATTGTACAGCGCTAGGTAGTCGTCCACATACCGAAATACTCTCAAAACCCGACAACCCAAAGACCTTGTTATAGACCTGTCACATCTCGCCAGATATATATCACTGAGGACCGGTGCCACACTCGATCCGATACAGATCCCACTCTTTTGCAAGTAAATTTCACTTTCAAACGTGACATAGGTGGAGCTTAGGTAAAAACTCAATAATTCCAAAAAGGAATCCACCACAACACCCGTCGAGTTCATGAAGGCCACCGAACCATTTGCCTCTATGCACTCTCCCACTGCTAGCATCACTTCACCATGTTCATGGTGAACTGATGCTAGCTGTGGGAAAGTGCATAGAGGCAAGTGGTTCGGTGGCCTTCATAAACATACATTACTCGGGAGATAATGAAGGCTTCTATGATTTCCTTGATCTCGTGCTCTTTTAGTCCGTGCCTTTTTCGGGTGACTTTGCTGATCATATGTGTAATCTGGTGTATCTGTACTAGGGTTTTGTGAACCCAAACGTTGGCTTTGCCTTTCTGGTCCAGCGAAAATCCTAATATTCTGATTTTTTTTCTTCTGCGGATGGCGTGTCCTGAGAGATTCAGTTGGATGAATCGCGGTTTTTTTTAGCGTGAGCTACACTGGCCGAGGTTGAGCAGTTTCGCGTGGCTCGCATAATGAGCCGTGCTCCGTGCTGCGCAAGCGCGAGGAACAGTGACGTCACACGGCGCACAGCTGGCGCGCCGGGGCCGTCGCCGCCGCGGGCTCCGCTGCCACCGCGCGCGCCTCGCCGGTCTTCGCATTCCAGAGGAGTGACGTCATAGGCGCGACAGACGCAAGCAGACGCCGAGGGAAGCTATACAGACGCTAGTTTACGCCCGTGGAGTGTACATACATGATGGAACGCGAGGACGCCGCTTGACATCACCATTAAATGGTAGCGTCTCGCGGACGCTATCGGAAGCGCTTCTTTTGTGGTCGCGTCTCGTGAACGCTATAGCTCCCCCTGGCCGAGAGAAACCGACCTTTAGGCATGGAGAAGGAGAGCGAAATTGCTCCTCAGCGGCGCGGCGAAGCTTAACTCGAATCCCGAAGTAGTTGCCCGGCAATTAGCGATTGAGCGTATAGGAAGACCGAACAGAAGAAGGCTAAACGTGCTGCGGAGACATCGGAGCAAAGGGAGGAACGTCTAGCAAAGCGGCGTCGCCAGGAGGCTGAGCGACGTGCCCGACCATCTCAGCAGCAGCAACAACAAGACGCCGTTGATGACGTCAAGGCTCGCCGATTGACTGACTATACGGTGACACTTAGCGAAAGCGCCAGTGCGACTCGGACCTTCGAGACGAACTTCGTAAACAATCCGTTTGGATATGTGTGCGACGTGTGTGAAAGACTGTGGCACATGAAAGTCTTGACGCCTGTAAGTAGTGCTATGCGTGAAACGTTGAGTTTAGTGGCGCCGCCTGAGTGGGGTGAAGCCGTGGCGCGGGTTTGTACAACGTGCAAGAACGGTCTCGTTAAGCAGAAGATTCCACTCTTTAGCGTCACCAATGGGTATCGTTACCCGCTCATGCCACCAGGTCTACCGGTTCTAAACGATGTGGCCGAACGTGCCAGTGTTCCAACTGTACAGACGACCAAATGGGAAACCACCATTGATTTTGTGTATCAGAGACAGGCAATCAATTCGAAATACTGCGTTGGGGCCATAGAGACGGCAGCGTGTTACTACACTGACCACCGAGCCGTCTTTGTGGCAATAGAGAAGCAACCGGACGTTGAGCAAAAAATAAATAGATATACATGTGTCACAGGGTTGGGCAGTATCGCGATAGAAATGTATTGCGATAGTATTTCAGAAATACATTTCGTATCTGTATTTCTGTATCGCGATACATTTTTTTCGCCACTATCTGTATTCCTGTATCGAAATGCGTTTTGGAATATTTCTTTGTATCGCAATACAATCAGGATGAAATGTATTTCGTTACATTTCTTGAGAAATACTCCTCCCCCCCCCCCCCCCCCCCCCCACAAAAAAAAAAGTCTGAACGCAATTTTTTTTTTTAATATTATTTCTTAGGGCATCAGGTTTGAGAGTTTCTGGGGCATTGCTGCTATGCTGACCAATGTTCCTTCCGATTCTCCAAACTATTTTTCTATGCGTCCTCCTCTCTCTTCTGAGAAGTGTCGCATAGTCGGGGACTCGAACCACGGTGGCGTGCCAGGATTGGAGTCAGAGCGTCTTCTGCCGCAGGTCCTTAGGTAGGAATTTCTTGAGTCATTGTTTGCTGGCATTCAAAGTCCGCTTATAAATGTATATCTTGCCTTAGCGTGCACAGTACACCCAGCCGGCTAAGCTGAGTCACACCCAGTCCGTTGCAGCACGAGCCTGGCGGTGGTTGACTTGAAATAGTAGGATGACTCACGCAGTGAAGTTCGCACATATTCAAATCACCGTAATTCGAATGCGTCTGCGGCTGCGCCCGTAATACTGCACGGCTCAAGGATACGTCATCAGAAGACGTGAACGTGACCCACTGCTCTGGGGATCCGAAACCCAGGAAGGAGGCCAGACGTGGCCTCGCTGTGCCGACCCAGACTTCGTACACCTGCTACTCGTCTCGAGCGCGCTGTTTCTCGGAGAGCTCGCACCTGTGCCGGCAATATCAGGTCGCAATCCATGAGGTCTCTGTTTGGACGATGCTAGGCGAAACTTGATGACTGCAATCCATGCGTCGGTGGCGGAGGGTTTGCAGGAAGGACGTTCACAACAGGGATGCCATTGTATTGTTTTTTCAACCGTAACAGAAGATGAGACTTTGTTCCAGAATGCTTCAGGTGGTCCACTATTCTCGAAAATTCCAAATGACACTGCCTGCATGATCTTCAGCGATGTAACCTACAACAAAAATACCTATTGCACTTTGATACACCAGCGTGGTAAAGTTTCATGTTCAAGGCCACACCTACAGATAAAGAATAGCAGTTCATTCCACCGTGACGTCGTGTGATCAATGTTGGCAGAAACGTCCTTATTGGACAGGGGCGTGGTGATGTTTTGATGGGGATCAGGGTGACAAAATTTATTTAAAAGTCGAAGTCTTTTCGCATCCCTCGTCAGCCAGACAAGATGTCAGGGAACGGACCGCGGTCAGTCCTTGATGGAACGTTTTTTTGAGCCCATTGAAGATTCCTCGTCGTCCGAAACCCCTACCGTCAAGGCAGAGTGCCAAGCCTGTGTACGCGAAAGTAATTTCGGGATCAAAAACTTTCACTTCAAGCTTCATCTCAGTTGGCGTCTCTAACAAATGTGAAAAATGTATTGCAGTATCAGTATTTCTGTATTTGTATTTCTGCCCTCCCTAAAACGTATTCCTGTATTTGTATTTCCAAATACTTTTTGCCTCTATTTAAAATGTATTTCCGATACGTATCGCGATACATTTTTACAGATGTATTTTAGTACCAGTAATTTGGCTACTATTTTCATGTATCCCAGTATTTGTATTTACAAATACATTTTCGAGTATTTCTGCCCAACCCTGATGTGTCACATAATGCTTATACCGTGTGTGTGTGTCAATGAAGCAGCAGTAAGCATGATAATCAAGCTAATCCTAGGCAACAAGGAAAGCGAAGAATAACCAGCTGAACCTAAGCTCACGCTACGTATATCCTGGCATAGCCGAGCTAAGCCACTGCAATTTTTTCTGCTTGTGGTTGGTTGGAGTTGAGGACCACGACATACTCGGTTTTCTCTGGGGCGCAGGACAGTCCCAATGTGTGGATGTAGTTATGGACAGCGTCTAGGCCCTCTTGTAATGTATGTTCTTGTTGTGCTAGGGAGCCGTGCAGCACCATAGAGTGATGTCATCCACATATACTGCTGATTGGAGGTCCGCGATATCATGAAGTTCGTGAGGTAGGTCCTTCATGGCAATGTTGAAAAGCGTGGGTGATAGTATGTCGCCTTGCGGTACACCGGTGGTAATTACTCTCTCTTCACTTTTGTATTCTCCAATTTTGATCCGTATGGTGCGGTTGGAAAGAAAGCTTCAGATGTAGGTTTCTAATCGTTTGCCTGGGCTGATTTCAGCGATTTTGTCAAAACTGGCTTGATGACTGACGTTGTCAAATGCTTTGCGGATGTCTATGCCAATTATCGTGCGAGTTTGAGCTGTGCTTGGATAGTCGTAGACGTCTTGTTTGATTCGTAGCATCGTGTCGTGTGTAGACACGTGTCTACGGAATCCGGTCATGGTCTGGTAGGAGGTTTCCTTGGTGTGCAGGTGCCACTCCAGTCGTTGAAGGACCATCTTTTTGATGAGTTTTCCGACGCAAGATGTGAGAGAGATGGGCCTTAGGCTCGTGATTTCGGTGGGCGGCTTGCCTGGTTTGGGGATGGGGATGACTTCAGCGGTCTTCCATTCATGAGGAATGTTGCCGCTTTCCTAGGCTTGGTTATTGTGGACGAGAGTGAGGATTTGATGTTGCGGTTCAAAGGGGTGAAAAGTAGCGCTGGGAAATTGATCGATTAACCTACCGATTAATCGATTAATTCTTTAACCGCGATTAATTTTTATATGGCTTATCGGTAAAATTTTGACAAACCAAAAGGAAGTAAAAATTAAACGCTTTCACCAAGCAGACGTGGACGGGTACACATGTATGGAGGCCAAACCTTAGGTGAAATTTTACTCCAAAGTAAACTGTAGGGGTGAGATTTGTAACTTTAGACAAGTGAAGAAGGTTACACGTGTCCTTGATACTTCAACGCCGTGCGAGTGTTCGTTTAGCACCGCAGAGACTTGTGAACAATCAAAGAAGGTCGCTCTTGCCGGAGAATATCCAGGAACCCATTTGCCTCATGCAGCTAAAGTAAGAATATGAGTCGGGGTGTTCTTTAATTGTTCTCAACTACACATCGAGGTTGATTCATAACCAAGATGGTTATATTGAGATGTAATCACACATTCAGCAAAGGCAAAGCAAATTTTGACGTTCTAAAAATAATATGCATGAAAATGAACGAGACCGATTAATCAATTAATTGACCAATTAAAGGGCGGTGTTTAATTGGGTTAACATTTTTAATCGACGCCCAGCCTTAGTGAAAGGCCGTAGACCTAGCATCAGTCTTCGCGATGGTGGTCTTCACGAAACCGCCATGGGCTGCTGACTTCTAGCAGGCCGGTCTCGAGCACCTGGTGAGGGCTCCCTGCTTGCCCGGCTTACAGACGAGTCGGCCGAATTTCTGGCGACGCAGGGAGTCCAGCAGCCCTCGGTGGGGCTCCAAGGTGTTGGTGCCTATGTTGGCCAGTCGGCGGTCTTCGCGAAAGCGGGCCCTGAAGTCTCCCAGCTTGTGGTCGAGCTTCTAACCGTGCAGCCGGAGCACCCTGTCGATCGAAGACATGGTGTGTGCCACTGGTCGGGCTGGCTGGCTGAGGATTGGAAAAAACATGCCTTACGCCCAGCTAGCTTTCTTTTTCTTTCGACGTTGGGGTTGTGCAACGAAGTCGAGAACCCGCACAAGCTGCGCCTTCGCCGTCGATGTCGTCGCCGCTATTCTCGTTGTTGGACGACGAGCGGCCTCTAGTTTGACGTAACGGGGTTTCGGCGGACGGCTGGAAACGCAGAAAGCAACTGTGCTGTAAGAGGCGAAGCTGGAGCTCAAGTAGGTCGGCCATCTTACAGTCATCCGGGCCTTGTTCCAAAATGTACTCGATCTTACTCCAGGGTAAGGATTTTGTTCCTTGGCGTTCTAAAACCTACCCGCGTCCAGCTTTTTTTTTTTTTTTTCAATCTGTGTTGTCGCGTCACACGACCCGCCGTACACTCTAAGAAAAAAAGGAGGCAAAAAGTAGCAACGGCGCGTTTTCCTCCCTTCTATTGACGCGCCCCCAGGCGGACACGAGAGGAAGGGAGGAACGAGACGTTTTTCTCCTTCCCCATGCAGACGGGAAAAAGGTTCCGCCCTCCCGCCTCATCTTCTTCCGGTTTCGCGCGTTGTATATTAAATGTCGTTGGGTTCATTGAGCTTCAGCGGCAGCAAAGGCCGCTTGTAATTTCGTCTCCCAGTTCGAACGTGTAGAACATTTCGGTTGCATTGACATTTTTACCACTAATTTTTTCAAGCAAGCAAACGAATCCGTTAGAAACAGTGAAGTTCCGGAGCAGCGCCAGCAGCGGTACGTATACTGGGCTATAGGATGGCCGCCTCCGGATTGCAGAACAACTCTTCGACTTGGACGACTTTACGGAAACCGCGGAAACTACGTCCGAGACAGGCAAGTTTTGCTGCAATGCGCCTGGGTGCCTTCTGTGCTGAGTTCGGTTAAGTTTTTCGATGCCGATTTCCAACGGGTAATCAACGTGGTTCTTTTTTTTCCTGCGTGTCTGCAACATAGCAGCAACATCGCCATAGCAGTGTTGCGCGTTGTGAACAGAAGACTGGAATTATCGCCGATGTGACCGTGTGTTTACGTATCAGTGGTGTAACAACAAGATGAGATAACGGAAACTGTCGGGCATTGATGCCGCTGGTCGGGCCGTGATCGGATGGGGGATAGTCATGTTGGAACGCTGATCTGAACCGTAGCTCCTATCGTATACAGTGGCCAATATGACTGTGCTCCGCGATGTCCTGTTGTCTCCACCCCGAGAGCGATTGCGCTCTGGGTGGAGACAACAGTATGGATTGAACAATATGGAAATATGTCGGAAAGTACGTATATTTACAGTTTCGAATTTTATCTTTAGAAAACGATGGTAGGTAAAATCTAAAAAAAAAAAAAAATAAAGCCATCCTTTATTTTGTTGTTTAAATATACTACGGCTCCTGGAGAAACTTCCCTCTAAGTGGCGAGCTGGGTGAGTGCTAGAAGTTTTCGAGCTCACCACTGCGTAGCTCCGTACACTTAACACCTGCCGCAAGTCGCGGCTTTGTCTGCATTCAAGTCGATCGAGAAGCGATTTCTCTACCTGTGAAGCATCGCTTCCACCTCAGTGAATACCCCCTCTACAAAGATTAATTCAAGACCAGAATTGCAGCCACACGCGAACAGCACAAATAGAAAAACAAAATCTACAATAGAAAAACTGGCTACGACGTGCCGTGTGGGGAAGCAAAACCATGGCTTGGAATCGCAGTGGAGCAGTTGGATTTATTGACTTACAAATAATTACGACATGAGCGTTTACTTTTTTCTGTAAGATTCATCCCCTGAGTCGTTTAAAATACTCTCAGAGGTATTACATTACTGAAAAAATCAACATGCAGGGAATATTATTTATTGCCTAGGTGGTCACCGAGAAAGTCCGTACCTTCAAAAGGACCAGTATAAAAGGGGGAAACGCAGAGCTCAGAAGCAGTGATCGGGTTAGTGTGCTGGTGTATTGATGTTTGTGTGTGCCGTGAATGCGTATGCGGTCAATGTATATGTTCAGCTGACGCTAGTGGTATGTATAATGTATCTATATGTGTATATAACAAAGGTGCCCGAAGGACCCGAAGCACGATGATGGCGTGAATAAACAAAAATATTTTTGTAGCACGTGAATTGGGCGGTACCTAGCGCCGTTTAGCCTAGCTACTTTCAATTACTCTGCTTGACCCTGCCATTCGGTGGCAAGTGATTTAACCTTTCACGCTTCGCCATAATTTCTTATTCCAGTGCAACCATAAGCCAAGTAGGCTGCTTCGAATTTGCTCTTTTTGAGAGCGGCTTATAGTTTCGCGAATGGATTACCACTCCTCCGTGATGTGCTGTTGACGAAGGAATTGTGGCTCGAGGAATAGCAAAGGTAAGACGTAAAATGCGCGAAGTTACTGGGTACCGGTTGTATCCGCTTAACATCGTAGTGCTGACGGTGAAGAGACTGAGTGACTGCTTTTTAAAACGCGAGTTTTTTTACCTGCGGGGAAAGCAGGCTTCGGAAATAAGTACAGTTCGCGGAAAGCTCGTGTTACGCTTTTATTCGCTGCTCCTGTCGGCCAGTACAATAGACGTTGCGTCCTCATTAAGCCTTATTCCGCTGGAATGACTCGATTCGGGGCCGCCATAGTGAGAGGCGACGGAGGAACTAGTTGCTCCCCTGCTTTCAGGACGAAACATTTTCCCTTTCCAAAGTAACATAGGTTACAAGAGCGTTCCTCCTTATGGAAAGGCCATAGTGGCCCTTTTTCCTAAGAGTGTAGTCACTCGGACTCATTTGGGTAAGATTTGGAAGAGCCCCGTTGATCTGCGTGCCTGACGTCATTATGGCGCCGCTACTGGAGCAATATCTGACGCTTTGTCTTCGTCCATTGAGTCAGGTCTACGTCACCTTCTTGCGCAGACAACGAAAATTCCCTTTTGGTTAATTATCCTGACGTGTTTGTAGAACTTAGAGGGATGCTCCCCGAAAAAACAGAAGTTGGATTTTTTACGCTATTAAATGAATACGTACGGACGGGTCATATAATAAAGGACAAGTATTCTAAATAGACATATAGCACAGAATATCGGAAAAACACTTTTAAGAAGAGTAGTAGCTTCATTCGGGTAACCAGACAGGCGCACAGAAGTAGTCTATGTATTTATATATTTATCTGCGTGATCTTGCTTTCGGCTATCCCGGAACAAAGTTGACTGCTAATGCAATTGGATCGGGCTCAGCTCTCCATCTTTCTACCATATCTCACGCGCTTTCCGCTCTTTTTTTTTTTTTTTCTATCTCATTGTGCGTGTTGTTGTTGTTGTTTTTTTACGCGGATATTATTTGGTAAGCAGGCTTTTGTTTCTGAGAACTTGGTCATTTTGTTGTCTTGCTTTTAATTCTGGTATTAAAAACATTAAATTTTTGAAAGATAGTAAGCTCCTCCTTAAGAAATAAACGCACTACCGTTCGCGGTTCTTTATTTTATGTCGCAATGAGTTCTTTACTTTTTTCGCGTCTACCGGTATTCGCATCTACCTATTCATCAGACTCGCATTTATTTATAAACTATTCAGAGAATAATGCGCTCATGAAGCTACAGAGTTGTTTATGTACTCTTTCTTTCCTCATGGAAAAAAAATGTAATAAACAATCAATATGCCACGAAACATTATCTCGAACACACCTTACTTTGCGAGTCTGCGCGTGCTTGTGTAAACGATTCGCGAATAACCTGTCGTATTACAAGAGGAACCGAGCG
The DNA here is from genome assembly GCA_013358835.2 of Ixodes persulcatus. Taxonomy (NCBI): domain Eukaryota; kingdom Metazoa; phylum Arthropoda; class Arachnida; order Ixodida; family Ixodidae; genus Ixodes; species Ixodes persulcatus. The sequence goes on from JABSTQ010009715.1 coordinate 987,934, forward strand.
AAGACACCGATGAACCACGCGAGAGCACACAAACCCGAACGCAAACATTCGACGACGAAATGAGCAAGCTCAGGAAAGAGAGAGACAGAGGTAGAAAGAAAGAGAAAGAGAGAGAAACGACGACAGGTCTGTTTATCCCTCTGCGGCTTTGTTTCTTGAGTCCACGTGACCCCACGCCGAACGTGCCTCAACACGTAATTGGGGGACACGCGGGATCCCCCTGCACACAGTTTGTCAGCTCCACAACCAAGCCGCGCAACTCAATAAGGAACAGAGAGCACGTCCAACAGCAACCTCCGGCCCTTGTTCCTTTTTTTTTTTCTTCCGTCCGTGCTTCTCCAAACGCACTTACCCTCAATGGGGGGGGGGGGCACGGCGAGAATGGCCAGCCTTGCACTGGCACGGCTTAGCAGGCAAGAGACGTCGGAAGCAATCGAAGGAAGCAAATGTTGGGCACCGGTTGCTCGTTTTACTTTATGCCCCCCCCCCCCCCCCACCCTTTTCCCATACACACACACAAACTCCCCTTCCCGTCACTCCTCCCTTCGCCATTGCCGAAGAAGACGCTATTTGTTGCTTTTCTGCGCGATAAGTTCCATGATAGTAGTAATGCGCGACGCGGCTAATGCAATTGAATGAGAGCGGTGGAGACGGCGGCAGCACGCGAGCCAAGTAGTAGGCTGGATATTATAGAAGAGCTCTGTCCCGCCCGACGTCGAGTTTGAGTAGGGTGGTGCGCGCGCGACTTGGTCGAGGTTCACTTTTATGTTAGGAGCGTCTTGGGAGGAGCTGAGATGGAAATTGGGGTGTCGGTGGGATCTGGTTCGAAGAAAGCATAGCGCGACGTCGGAGAAGCTTCGATAGTGTACTATATATATATATATATATATATATATATATATATATGGCGACCCAGCATAAGAGGAGAATGTGTCCGTTCTGAAGTGAGCATATTTTATAGGAGGGTGATCGTGGAGAAGACAGAAAAAATAAAAAAAAAAGGCTCGGCGCCGCTTTTTCGACGATCCATCGGCCTCGAATGCGAGGCTTTTTGGAAGGACAGATCCGTTGTTTGGATTACGTTGCTGTTTTATGCTGCCTCCAGACCTAACAGCGAATATACATTGCTTGTATTGACGTCACATGATCAGCCGCCATTGTTGTGGTTTTGCTTTTGAGTTCCCACCTTCTGTAACGTACATTTCGCAAGACCTAATTTGTTCTTCACGTCAAGAACAAGTAGAAATTACCACCAGTAGATGTCACGAGCAAGCCATACTAGGTCTGTTCGATTCGGCCAGAATGCTTTAAACTAGTTCTGTTCAAGTCAGAAGAGTGCAGGAGTCGTGCAGCGGCGTCACAGAACCAGGCAGTCAGTCAGTAACGTTTACTGGTCCAGAGACATTACCGACTTTTGACCCTCTTGGTTCCCTTCTCGCGCGCAGACGGTAGCTCCGAAAACCTGGCCTTGCTTTCAAATCTTCCTTGGTGGGTGGTGTTGGGTGGTGGGTAATGATTTCATTTGTGTATTGGTGAGAGACGGGCTCTTTCAATCCTCCTTCTGTGAAGTTCGGTGATGTGAGGTCAGACCCTCAGGTCTCCACGGGACAGGTAGTCCAGCAGATACCGTAGGATCGGGGTAAACTTTTGTCGGAGTCGCCGGTGTGATGTGTCCATTCTACCATGTTCGCGGGACAGTCGTCCGGGGGTAACACCTCCCTCTCTTCGGTGGGTGGTCAGAGCCGAACAGTCCCATATAAGGTGTTGCAATCGTGGAATGGAGTGCGGGCCCATGCAGCGTGGGCCGCGTGGGTCGGTTGGGACAGGGTAAGGCTCTGCTCTCTTCAGGGCGCTGAGTTGGATGTTCGTGAAGCTACCGCGTTCGGACAGGCACTTTGATCGGCTTTTGGACTCCGGAGTGGAAAAGCGGGGTGTAGTCTGCATCTCCTTGCTCTTGTTTCGCCGCGCCCGTCGTATATGCTACATTAAATTCTTCGCGGTTTAACGAGCTCGTTCGCGTTTCTTTGTTTATAAAGTACATAAACAAAACTTTTTCTGCGAATGTTATTTACTCGAGTGTACTAAAAATGTTTTCATCACGAAATGCGTTTTTATCTGCGTTTTTTACGCTCACCTTGTGGGGGCGAGGGTCCGCCACGGCGCCCAGGGGCCGCTACCGACCGCCCAAAGTGGACAAAAAGTCCGAAGCGCACCCCAGCTCGGAGCACGTGGAGCGAGAGCTCGTGCTGCAGAACCCAGGGATCCTGGGATCAATGCCCACCCCTGACTGTTTTGATGTGGATGAGAATCGTATCGGCGTGCGGTCATTAGTGAGTTTTAGTAGATCGTTTTCGAAGGCCCACTACCGCTACGGGCGCGCGCTTCAGAGCATGCATCTAAGTGGCAGCACGAGCTCCCGCTACAAATAGCGTGGCCTGAAAACACGATCTACGAAAACTCTCTATTATCACTACTGCGTGGTGCACGTTAAAGACCCCAGGCTAGAGGTTGTACTGCACTGGCTAAATTACATATCTACAGATGAGAAACAAGTCGCCCGTTAAGGCAGATTTACTTCAGGCTGTATAAACAAACGCACAAAAAAATAATCTGCACAGCCTTTGATTATTTTAAGTGGTGTAGACAGAACCCACGTTCCTAGAACAAGTCAGTTGGAAAACTGTCACAGAGCCTGCTCTGAAAAAGTGGCCCCGATTCGTACTCGAGAACCGAGCTGATATCGATCGCAACGCCACCATTTCTCCCGCAGCGGCCACTCGGGGAACTGCACGGCTGCTTGTATTGGTTCGAGAGTATCGCATTCGATAGCGTCCGCTGTGACTGTTCTATTTTGGCTTTAATCTGCCAATTTGGCGCCGAAACATATACGGTGGAAGGGGATGCTAACCCCCGTCTCCTAAACGGCGCGCCGCGAATTACTATCGAAATTAGGACGCGCCCAGGTCCGGACGCGCTACCTTAAATCACGGGTGAGACATGGTTGTATAAAAACAATGTTAATTGTGCCGCAAAAGCTTGTAAACTAAAGATTTTCGAAAACATCAAGCGCCAGTTATTTTGTACTAATCTCCAATAAACGCTCCTACAAAAAGAGTTTTCTTCCATTTGTTTTTACGCAGAAACATGCTTTCTAAAAGCTCATAATAACTACAGTAAAAAAAAATGGTCCGCCATTTTGCCCTTTTGAGCCTAGGAGTTTCCGTACTCTGGGAAACTTTCAGTGACTCTAGCAGTTGCCATGTAAAGCAATTTTCATGTTTCAACTCGTCGATAAAAGGGTGGCGCTGTTATCGTATTTAGCTCGGTCTCGGTGGATGTCAGCGGCCCAGGTTTCAAAGGTGAGTTTCCGAACTGAATGTTTTAGTAACGTTGGACAGAACGCCATACTGTCAGTGCGAACAAGCTGATGACCGGTGCATGCTATTATTATTATTTGTTTAGTCAGGAAGCTGTCATGGAAACTACTAGTGTGGTGGAAAGGGCTCATTTGAGGTACCAGCCTGAGAGGGAAAATCAATACCCTTTAAAAATAACATGAGCAAAAAAGCGCCTATGTCGTGTTAACCATTTTTTCTAATCTTGTTAATCAGTCACCTGCTTTCGCTCAATATATATCAGGGGCGCCCAACCCAATTAAATAAAGCTCAAAAAGAAGCGAAGCCCCCCCCCCCCCTTTTCCCCGCCCCCTTCCCCTTTTTTCCTTTTGTGAGGAGTGTCTGGCGAAGGATTATGCCAGGCGCACGCGCCCCTTAGAGACCAAGATGGCCGTGAGGGGGCAAAATCAGGGTGGGAAAAAAGACGACGTCGGACCAGGGGAACGTGCAGTTAGGTTCTTGGATTGCAAACGGAAAGGAAAGGTTCCATCCTAACACACTTTTTAGGTTCTCTAAATGCATTCTCATGGAACGACGAAATGCAAACAAAGAAAGATAATAGAGTATTTTGGAGAGATTGGCTGTCGTAGAAAGGACGCCGGCTAATGTAATAAAATAGTCAGCAGCATGCATTAAATAATGTTTCTGACGTCATGGCAAAGTGGTGGCGCTGGCTGGGAAATTAAAAGCTTTAACTGGGTGTGCAAGCCAGCACTAATTAAATAGGTTCAGCCGTATCCATCCACCCTTGCGTGCGTAGTGCTCACAAGTTTTGAGGGAAAACCGGGGAAACGTTCTCGTTTTTGAACAACGAGTTATAGTCCGTTGCAACTCAAGAACAGCAGGAGACGGAGTCCTTTCCTCTTTCTGCATTAGCAGAGCGAATGTTAGAGAGGGGGAGAGTTGACTCCATCGTTTTCTATGCAAATGTGAAAGAGGGAAGAGATCCGTCTCATTCTCTTCTTGAGTTGAAACGTACTATATTACAGTGATGTCTCGTTAATATGGACAACTCCGTTCCCGTAAAAAATCGTCCATAATGCGAGTTGTCCATAATAACGACACAAAAATGCATGTATTTTCCCAATGTGTCCCCGAAAGTGGTGTCCATATAGCGGGGTATCCATATTAACGGGGTCCATATTAACTAGACATGACTGTAGTAGGTTCAAGAAAGTTTACAAACTCTAACAAAGTAGAGAGCAGGGCTACTTGGTGGAAGTTGAAAATGGTCTAGGTGTAACAGCGCGTAGCAACGAAAGGCTAATAGAAGGAACACGCAACAGTGCTCGTCCTGTGTTGTGAGTTCCTTCCATTAGTCTTCGGTTTTACGCGCTGTTGCACCTACACCATGTTAAAGTTTATAAAAATACGTTTCTACAAAGCTATCATGACACAGACGAGTACACAACCAACTAAATGGACACATCAACCTTGACTAGAAACAGGCATTCCAATTTCCCGATGGTAAGCGCATCTGCGCCGATCGCCGAAATGCTCGCATTGGGGTGCCATCTGTCGCCATAGTGTGTAACGCTTGCTACAGTTACTTTCGGAGGTGCCGAATCACTCTCGAGCTCAAGGTCCGAGAGTAACTCGGCATCCCCGAGTTACGAGTCCTCAGCTTAGCGTGCGAACTCCTCAGCCCAGCACGCGCATGTTCGTCGCTTCGGAACGCGAGCAAATCACGCGCCATACTCACGAACACTGAAAATGGAACCGGCCAAGAGTCCTTTTCTGGAAAGGCCTAGCAATAGCTTTCAAGCGTCTCCATTGCTGGGTATTGTCGGTTATTTTTACTCACTGGTTTCTTCGAACTGCAACTTCTGCGGTGTGAAACTAAGAGAGCGACCGAACGCTCCAGGCGCATAAAATACTGGCATGACCGCGAATGACGTCACACGAAAGCTGTGCATGGCAAAAATACACTGGTGCCTATTCAAGATATTACCGTATGTAGTTGAATAAATTCGTCACTGTTTATGAACACGACCCGAAATCTTACGCATACTCCGCGAAAAAAAAAAAGTAAACGAGTAAATAAAATACAAACACGTCCTTCTAAAAAAAAACTACGAAAGTTATACGAGTAAATGCGGCAACCCACCCCAGACACTTGACGTATAACCGGCGCATATATTTATTCATGTATAATCTAGCACTTCATTCACGATAAATTATTACCTCTCATAAAAATGCTCATTCGTATACGAACGACTTGTTGCCTCATGTTGATGCCTCCTCCGCATTTTTGTCGCGTGATTAATCAACATCTCGTTTGATACTTCTATTTTTCTCAGTTGTCACCCGCGTCCAACCCCCCCCCCCCCCCCTTTCCAGCTCTTACGTCAGGAGCAGTCATTCATTGTTCAGCTTCTTCTCGATGGGATTATACAGTATTTCGCCCGGCACCGGCCCTCCCCTCGACAAGCGAACAAAACCTCGTTCATTATTAACGAACGCGCGTGGCTCGGGGCTTAGTTGCCACCCTGGCGGGGAGCCGTGAGCGACAGACGGACTGTCACTCCGGGCGCGGTTGTCACGTGTGCGGTTACCATGGCTACCGGGCTTTAGCGAAAGTCCCAGAAATGAGAAAAGGACGTCGTGTGGGTAAGGCCGTCTACGAGGGCGAAAGCAAATCTCTCTGGACACCAATGGTGTTGCAGACATCGTTCTTTTTTCTTTTGTTCTTTGTTTTATACACGCGATCGATTCCGGTTTTGTTGCCAATATGCTATAGAAACTGTTTTAGCGGTATAGCGCATATAACGATGAACAAGCCGTCACGCTACTTTTGACTGACCAGTCGCAGAATAAGTAAAACAGATGCCTGAGCCTTCTTTACTCGCGGTTGCACACCACTTTTTTCTAGAAAGCTTATTCCTTGCATTCCTTTTCAATCGGCGTGCGATTCACGCTGTTGGTGACTTATCACTGGTTAACTCGAGGAACCTTCTGCAGTTACATATTAAGAAAAAAGAAGGAAAAATATATGTAAATGTATATATCTATATAGGTATATAATGGGAGTGAGGGGAGATTGACACGTGCAGTCACGTGATACTGTCAACGACGAGGAGGGGAGGAAGTGATTATTGAATTTAATGCATTAGTTAATGTTAGGGGAAGAGAAAAGGAAATAGAGCTGACGAAATAGTGGGCCACGAGTGGGGTCGGACCCACAACCTTCGCCTATCCGGGGCGACGCCTTAACTGATGAGACCATCCCGGCCAATAGTTTCGGGCGGACTCAATTCTTGACCAGCTCGATGCGCACGGTTAGTTTCTAATTCGCTTAAATGGGTACACGTCTGACAGCCGTTGCTGATATAAGGCCCACGGTAGTGCCGAGTTGCAGCAGTGACGTAGCACGTTATTTCAGCTCGTGTCAAAAAGGGCCTGTCTTCCTTGGTATTTAATTCGCAACTTTCAGCGATGGTGGTACCGCGGTGTGAGAATCGCGCTCCCTAGCTCGTGGATGATCGGCTTCAGAATAAAGGTGCTTGCCAACACCTTCCTGGCGTGAAAAAATGAACTAAGGCTCTAATACTGCTAGTATCTAGCAAAACTAGCATTACTTACGCGTCGCAGATCCAGCCTTGTACTGTTGTTCTACGACGATCATCCAGATGACAGCCATTTTGGTAGGCGCCAGTGCGCCCCCTATAGGTCGTGAATGTTGCGAATAGTGTACTCACGCGGCGGACATGTCCCCGGACAAGTTTAGACGAAATCAGTGACGTCACCTTTTTTTGTGGTTTGAACTCCGCCATGTTCCATGTCAAAAAAAGCATGCAAAACGCGAAAGCTAGCTAGAATAGAAAGTTGGGCAAGTTGATATGAATCCATATTGAAAAACAGCGCGAATAACACACGGACAAGAAGAGAACACACAGGACGAGGCGCTGACTATCAACTATCTATTCAGAAGACACACTGAGAAATTCACGCGAGGACTGCTTCTTCTTTTTCCCCTTCCACCAGTCATTCGCCATTAAGCGCGCAACATTATAAATCTTATCAAATTAAAACACATTAGCGCACTAAAATACACCAGCACAGGTATACGTCATCGCGTCTTCTTCCTCCTTTCTTCCTTTGTGTTCTCTTCTTGTCCGTGTGTTATTCGCGCTGTTTTTCAATACCGAAAGCTAGTCCGCGGACCACAGGAACGTGTCCGAATTTGAGTCCGTGGACCTGTTGTATGTTGTGTATCGCGCGGGCAAACATCATGAAATAGGTCCCCGGACCTGTCGTACCACGGTTATCGAGATTTTAAGCCCGTTTAATTGCCGATTTTTCCTGGTCCGGCGACGTCCGTGCCAAGTCCGCGGACTCGGCTAACTCGGAAGAAACCAATCGCGCCAAACTGCTCGCGCAAAAACTGGCTGCATAAATCGTCTTTTCTTTTTTCTACATGTTTTTTCAGCCTTTGTACATATAGCTACCCTAGTTACACGAGCGCTGTTAACTGTCATTGAGCCAAGGGACAGACTTTTATGCGGGAAAATGAAAAATAAAGTGTCCCCTGTCCGCTCCCACGGGAGCTCTGCGGACTGAGCCAAGGACAGTTGACTCAATCGCGATCGGCTGGCGTTTCACGGCGGCGCCAACTGTCATTGTGCCGCTAACGATCATTGATTTTAACTGAGCTGGCCTAACTCAGTTAACTGGTGGGGGTTTGCCCCAATAGAACTAAAAATGGCGGCATCTGCCGCATTGCGGCTCATGGCCAGAGCCAGCGAAACACTAACTATTGCGGAAGATTGGGGGAGGCCTCTAAAAAGTATTGTAGCAGCGAATATTGTCGGAAGCGGTATGATTCAGAGCTTCCGCTAAAACGATCACGGCACGACGCGTAAACCCACGCACGGCGAGAGCGGCCGTTGTGATGTCGGGGGCGATAAGACTTTCGTTATATATATATATGGGCGGTTTCATTTGGATTCAGGCAACGAGTGGCAGTCGTATTTTTTACTTTGCTTCAAATTTTTATATTTTGTGGAGCATGTTCCAAGAAGAACAATCCTTTTTATTTTAATGTCTTGACATGATTAGTTCCTGAGAAAATAAATCTCAAAGAAGCGGGAAAGAATAACGAGGTTTTGAAGATTGTCGTGTGTGGCGTTTTTGAATCACTCTCAATCTCAAAGTATTTAAAAGAGAGCGTCTATATTTTCTTAGTGTGATATATATGCAACTAGGTAAGACGGCATTATAACTTCTGTTTATTATTCGTCGCTCAAAGTTTTGTAAAAATCCCCAAACGTGCCTCCGCGAACAACTGTGACCTAAATTGCGGATTTTATTTTGAGTCGACTATGTTTAGTATCGCTTTTAAAATAATACCACGTGTAGAATTTTTCATCGCCTTCCAAATTAAGCAAAATTTGTGTTTTTAATATGTATGAGTACTGAGAAATAAATTATAAAACAGAGGGGGTTATCACTTTTCGTTCAAGTTCAGCACGCTGTATAAAAAAAAAAAAAAGAAAAAACATTTTTATTTTTTTTATTTTTCTCGCGTCGCGTTCTCTTTACACCTTTCTTTTAGCCAGAATAAATTCTGTTAGAGGTATATGCACTAGTTTTGAGTTTTAAGCCTCTAAATATGCTAAAAAAGAGCAAATGCTGATGGTGGGATTTGGCGATTTTCATGTGAGGCGTTTTTGAACCACTCTCAATCTCAAAGTATTCAAAAGAGAGCTTCTATATTTTTTTATTGTGATGTATATGCAAATCGGTAAAACGACATTCCAACTACAATTTATTATTGGTCGATCCAATCTTTCTAAAAATCCCCAAACATGCCTCCGCGAACAACTGTGACCTGAACTGCAAATGTTTTTGTTAGTCGACTATGTTTAGTTTTGCTTTTAAACTAATACCACGTGTAGAACCTTTTATTGCCTTCCACATTATGTAAAGTTTGTGTCTTAATCACGTACGAGTACTGAGAAATAAATTATGAAACAGAGGTTTTCACTTTTCGTTCAATGTCGGCACGTTGTATAAAAAAAAAACATTTTTAATTTTTTTGCTTTTTTTTTGCTTCGCGTTTTTTTACACCCCTACTTTACCCAGAATACATTCCGTTAGAGGTATATGCACTGTTTTTGAGTTTTAAACCTCTAAATATGCTGAAAAGTGATTCGGTTCTATTATCATCATGAATTTCGCATTAAAAATATAAAATTTCGCCTTTAAAAATCTAGGTTTCCAATAGGAAGTGTATTTTACTCTAATGTTTTACAATATTATGCTTTGATATTTCTAACGTAGTATAGATTATGTAGCGCATAGGATTTAGGCTTGAGGCCCCTCCAATCATGGCAACGGCGGAAAGTGTCTGAAAACCCGCTTTCGGCAGTTGCGATTTTATAGTGTTTAGACGTCTGGAATTGCAAACTTGTTATTATACGCCTAACGACATTCATGTTTTTATATGAGTATTTATTCAACGTCCCTTAGATTATTATAATAAAGAATAAAATATACAGCTATAACCCATAAACCCACCATCAGCATTTGCTCTTCTTTAGCATATTTAGAGGCTTAAAACTCAAAACTAGTGCATATACCTCTAACAGAATTTATTCTGGCTAAAAGAAAAGTGTAAAAAAACGAGACGCAAAAAATTAAAAAAACGTTTTTTTTCTGTTTTTTTTTGACAGCGTGCTGAAATTGAACAAAAAGTGAAAACCTTCTCTGTTTCATAGTTTATTTCTCAGTACTCGTACGTGATTAAGACACAAACTTTACATAGTGTGGAAGGCAATACACGATTCTACACGTAGTATTATTTTAAAAACAAAACTAAACATAGTCGACTAAAAAAAAATCCGCAGTTTAGGTCACAGTTGTTCGTGGAGGCATGTTTGGGGATTTTTACAAAGATTGGATCAATGAATAATAAATAGTAGTTGGAATGTCGTTTTACCGACTTGCATATATATCACAATAAAAAATATCGAAACTTTCTTTTGAATACTTTGAGATTGAGAGTGGTTCAAAAACGCCACACACGAAACTCGTCAAATCCCACCATCGGCATTTGCACTTTTTTAGCATATCTAGAGGCTTAAAACTCAAAACCAAGGCAAATACCTCTAACGGAATGTATTCTTGCTAAAAGAAGGATGTGAAGAGAACGCGACGCGAGAAAAAGAAAAAATCAAAAATGTTTTTTTTTTTTTTTTTTTAAACAGCGTGCTGAAGTTGAACGAAAAGTGAAAACCCTCTCTGTTTCATAACTTATTTCTCAGTACTCGTACATGATAAAAACACAAAATTTGTTTAATTTTGAAGGCAATGAAAGGTTATACACGTGGTATTATTTTAAAAGCGATACTAAACATAGTCAACTCAAAATAAAATCCGCAATTTAGGTCACAGTTGTTCGCGGAGGCATGTTTGGGGATTTTTACACTACTTTGAGCAACAAATAATAAACAGTAGTTATAATGTCGTCTTACCTACTTGCATATATATCACAGTAAAAAAATATAGACGCTCTCTTTTGAATACTTTGAGATTGAGAGCGATTCAAAAACGCCACACACGGCAATCGTCAAAACCTTGTCGTTGTTTCCCGCTTCTTTGAGATTTTTTTTTCTCAGGAACTAATCATGTCAGGACATTAAAATAAAAAGGATTGTTCTTCTTGGAACATGCTCCACAAAATATAAAAATTTGAAGCAAAATAAAAAATACGACTGCCACCTGCCACTCGTTGCCTGAATCCAAATGAAACCGCCCATATACGTATATATATATATTATATCTTGTTTAAACTCATGTGAAACGTTCCAATTGCCATTTATTTACTCTAAAAATAAAAAAAGAAGTTCATCCTATTTTGTGTTAAACGTTCATAATGAATAACAAGCATTCATATAATTCATTTGCTCCACATAAAGAGACACTGACAGCGTATTCATGCTCTCCACGGTTTTTATTTGTACATTAGATATGAGAGCCCAATTACACGGAAAACAAATCGCGGCTCGAAATTCGTTTTCTTTCTTCCCGGAAACCGCCGATCGAGAACTGGCCGGTTTGAGTCGCGCTCCACTCTCTTCTCCGTGGCCACGTGCCATTTTTTATGGTTTAGACACAACCACCAAATATAATCAAAGTCGTAGGTCATCGAAGGCACACACGCAATATTAAACATAGAAAAAAAAATATGATACCGATTTTTTTGTGGCTTCTAAAAAGCTGCAAACGCGTTGTTTGGGGGAAAAAATGTGTCATAGCAACGTGACTTCCGCCACCTCTCTCCTCTATATTTCTTCTTCCTCCACCGTCCTGTTTCGATTTCGGTTTCGAGCAGTTGCGTTTTTTTACTTTATTAAAAATATACGTGACGCTGTAGCAAGATATTGATTGGGTAGTCTTCTGACACCATAATGAATCGCCTGGCAAAAATAAAAAACAAATTAATTTTGGGGGATTGTCAGTGTCCCTTTAATTAAAACAAACAAAGGATAAAAAAAGTAATGTGACATTACTTTTGGTTTCGCCTCGGTTTCAACTGGGATCGAAAGTTGGGGTTGTTAGGTCTATGTACAGTGCAACACCTGGCAACACCGGAAAACTTAGTTGAGCTCGATGGCAGTAGGGACATGCCAGTAATCGTTGGCCCAACGATCTTTGAAACGGCCCGTGTAACAGGAATATTACTTGACTGTGTATTATGTAACGGTTGACACTAGTTGACACCTTAATAATAATAATAATAATAATAATAATAATAATAATAATAATAATAATAATAATAATAATAATAATAATAATAATCTTTGGGTGCCCAAAAACAACCACATCGGTCTTCTCCTTGGTGCACCAACACAAATGATAAATCCAGCAAACAAACAAAAATCCTAATAATACATAAAATTAAGAGACAAATGTAAGATTATCCAAATGGCGACGGCAGATTGTAGCAGCGGCCGATATATCAAGGTGGGGTGGAGCGATGGCGTTATATAATGACTGAATCCGAGAGAGAGGTGAGGCATTGCACAGTGAGTGAACATAGAAGCAAACAAAATGTCTGGTTAAACGTGAAGGAACATGAAAGTTCACCCTTTCAAGGAGTTGCGGAGAATCAAATGCACCATTAGCAACCTTGTGCAGAAAAACAAAGTCTTGAACAGATCTCCTGGTAGACAGAAGTGAAAGTGAAAACATCTTAAGTATATGTTCATAATTATAGTAAAAGCGCCTCTCGAAGTATCTATCGTAAACAATTCAGATGACCTTCCTTTGAACATTTTCGATCGTTAAAGCCTGTGTCTTAGATATCGGCTTCCATATGACAGAAGCAAACTCGAGTCGTGACCTAACTAGGGAATTAAAAAGGTGGATCAATGAAAGGGGTTGTTTAAAATTACGCGTCAAGCGAGATATTATTCCTAGTACTTTATAAGCATTTCCGACTAGTAGAGACACATGATTTTTGAAAGTTAAAGCACAGTCAACACACACGCCAAGATCCTTTACGAGAGATACACGTCGAATTGGCGATCCCTCAACATTATAATTAAAGTCATCAACAGCATGCCGTCGGCACAAGGGAAACACTTTTGTTTTTGCGGGGTTAAGCAACAATTGATTTTTTTTACACCATTGAAGAATGTTTGACACGTCATTTTGTAAGATATCGCAATCTTGAAGTGTATGAATGCTTTTGAACAACTTAATGTCATCAACGAAAAGTAATAGCTCAGACGTATCTACACAAGACACAATATCATTTATGAAAATCAGGAACAACAAAGGGCCCAGGACTGATCCCTGAAGAACACCGGAAGTTGTAAAAAAAAGTTCGGAGAAACTGTCATCAACGCGAACAGTGTTAGAGCGCAACGAAGGATAGCTGTCAAACCAATGACACAGCTCATGACACACTCCATATGAAAACAGCTTGCGCAATAGTAACGGATGACTGACTTTGTCAAACGCTTTAGTCATATAAAGGAGCATTCGCGTACGAATGACAAGCTAAAAAACCTTTGAAAAACCACAAAGCAAGGAAATTGGGCTATAATTTGAAACAAGAGATGCATCACCGCTCTTTAAAATCGAAACAATCACCGATTTCTTCCAAAGTGACGGAAAGGTACTAGAACTTACCGAAAAATTAAATATATCTTTCAGACTCGGAATGAACAGTTCACTGCAACCTTTGATAATAAAACTGGGTATGTCATCGGCACCACTCGAGAACTTAGGTTTCAGCTTTCTAATCGCTTCAGCGATTTCACCGAAATCGACACGCACGTAACATAAATAGTCATGACAGTATCTCAGTTCATCGCCACGTTGAAGAGATTGCTGGCAGACAGTAAAACTGTTGCTAAAATAATCAGCAAAAATATTTTTAACATCAGCAGGTGAAGACTGATAACTAGGAGCATTATCTGTCCCAACACGCAAACAGATGCTACGACCGGTCTCACGCGTATGCTGTTTCACAAATTCCCAAAATGTTTTTTGTCGACGGTTCAAGCTGTTTTTTATACTATCCTGGTGTAGACGCTTATCACGATTAAACCGTTTTTTTACTAGGGAACGGAATATGCTGAGTTTTTCATACCAAGAAAAGAACCGGACTTGTTGAAAGTCAGTGAAAATTATCTTTTTTCCGTAGGCTGACTCGTAACTTCTCAGAAAATCAAGTAGAAATATTGACGGGTTATTGCAGCATTTAGGAACACATCTGTCAATAGCACTTTTAACAACTGACGTAAGCGTCTCGGTAGCATCATCAACATTAGACATAGAAAGAACACTATCCCAGTCAAAATCTTCTATATGTCTATAGAGACTCAAATAATCACCTCTAGAAAAGCAGGAATTTGATGATTTACACGATGCAGGCGGCTTGTGCGGGAGAGAAAACTCGGGGATAAAAGGTGGATGGAAACCATCAATCTGGACCAAAAGAATTGGGCCCTGATTTAAACTTAAGATAGTCATATTAGAAAGAGCGAGATCCAGAACATTTCCAACCTTGTTTCTAATCGTATTGTGCTGTTCAAGACCGCAGAAGTTTATAAAAGATAACAAGGAATATGCATTGATAGACGTTATAGTGTTACTGTTTACAGTTTGCACTGACCAATCCACACCAGGTAGATTAAAATCGCCATACATTTGGACACGGCTCTTCTCGAAGTTAATTTGCTTACTGATTGCGTCAAAATGCTCAATGAATACTGTCTGATCTGAAAGAGGTGGAAAATAATACGTACCAATTAAAAATTTAAAATCGTCACTCGAATTGATTTTCACCCAAACGAATTCTGAATATGATTCAAGGTCGTACCTTCTCTGTGTGACAAGGGAATCCTCAACGGCGATTATAACACCCCCGCCCAGCTTCTGCCCTGTTTAAGAATAATCTCTATCTCGGCGATATATATTGTATTTTGGAATAAAATAATTTGCATCAGAGATTCCGCTACAGAGCCAAGTTTCAGAAATACAAATGATATTGTGGTTTGAAATAATTAAATTTGACATAAACTCAATTCAATTCAATGTTTATTTGATGAGTTGAAGAGTTTGGTCCCATATCCTGGGACCGGCAACTTCAAATCAAGAAATGTACAGTGTGAATGATGTATAACATCCAATTATAAAGTCTGAACACCATGAATAATACTCTCAGTTACCATACACGCACAAAAAAATTACACGGCGAGAGAAGCGATTACGCAATAAATACATATGTACAAACGATTTCTGTAACATAGTAATAAAATTACAATAAAAAACGCAGTTATCTTCTAAGGACGCGTCGTGCGTATTTTGACCTTCGAATAATACCTAATATCGGTCAACTATCTTTGTTTCAGTAAAAAAATCACGTAGTAAAGTTGATGCCCTCTTCTGGCTTTTTAAGTCCGGCCAAGGGCCTAAAACTTTGGCCAAAGAAAAATAGCGATTGTCGAGTATGCTTAGTCCCACTCGTAATCGAGTTCGCCACTGGTCGTATCTTGGACAGTCTATTATTATGTGCTCAACACCTTCCACGGGATGGCCACACGTGCAGCTCGGTGTTTCCACCTGTTGAATTCGGCAAAGAAATCTGCCGGTGTACGCGACATTTAGTCGTAGGTGATGAATTAATGTTTCAATAGGTCTGCTCAAGTAATTATGAACTGGACACCGAAGTTCTGGGTCAATTAAAAAGAGTAGGCTCTGTTCCGAGATGCTCTTGGGTCACGTGTCTGGGGACATCCTGTTTCTCAGACAACGAATGTACCGCTTGGCATCGCTTTTTGTAAAAGGTGTGAGCTGGACGTTGTTGCTTGTATATGCATCCGTGGCCAGTTGGTCAGCTTGGGTGTTTCCTGAAACACCGCTATGCCCAGGAACCCATTGAAAGTGTACGGTATGTCCAAATCGTATTGCTTCCCCAAGTTCTTCACAAATTCGTTACACAAGAGGCATATTTTCGTTGCGAGTATTCAGGGTCTTAATGGATTGCAGTGCTGGCTTGGAGTCGGTACATATCACCCAGGAATTCGCTGTCAAGCTATTTTTGATGTACATTGCAGCCGCGAGTAAAGCATGCAATTCTGCGGTAGTTGAAGAAGTATTATGTGACAACCGAAAGGATGACCAATGGTTGAAATGGGGTACCACAAATGCTGATGTTGATCCTTCATCCTTGGTTGATCCGTCGGTATACACGTGGATGTTGTCGTCATATTTTTGCTCTAGATGTGCAAGAGTCAATGTCCTTGCAACGTGAGTATTGACCGATGCCTTTGTTTCCATGCCTGGAATGTTCATGTTGATGTCTAGTAATGGTAGCATCCATGGTGGCTTATAAATGTCCTGGACCCAGTGTGTTTGTTCAGGGATTAACAGGGGCACGAAATTTAATGTTCGAAGGAAGTTCGTCCCTTTGCGAAAAAGAATTTCATTAAAAAGGGGCCTCGCAGAAAGTCTAAAAAAATTACGACATACTTCCTGGATTCTTAGGATAGTTACTGGTGGTTCTTTGGCTGTAGCTAGTACAAGCGCACTGGATGTTGCTCGCGGAAGACCTAAGCATATTCTTAGACTTCTTGCAAGTATATAAGTAAGGCGAGCT
The DNA here is from genome assembly GCA_013358835.2 of Ixodes persulcatus. Lineage (NCBI taxonomy): Eukaryota > Metazoa > Arthropoda > Arachnida > Ixodida > Ixodidae > Ixodes > Ixodes persulcatus. The sequence goes on from JABSTQ010009715.1 coordinate 1,004,443, forward strand.
TCTGATGTGTTGGAAAGCCCCTGTAACACAGGTATAGAATAGGCAATCGCTTGTCGCACTAGCGCAGTGTGGAATGAGAGCATTGAATCTACTGAGGCTCCCCATTTTGCACCCGCGATGCATCGAAAAACATTAATTACACTATTAATTCTCCCCTCCAGCATATCTATATGCTTGGACCAAGTCAGGGATTGATCCAGTAGGACTCCAAGAAATTTGTATGATTGAACTCTCTGAATTGAGTCTCCATTTACATTAAGGTCAAAACCAGGAAGCTTTTTTCTGGTAAATGGTATAAATGCCGATTTCGTGGCAGATAGCTCCATTCCTCGTTCTCTTAAAAAATTGTTTGCTGTGTCTAAGGCTATCTGTAACTGATTCTTTAAAATATCTGGGGACGAGCCAGAGATCCAGATACAAATATCGTCAGCATATATAGATATTCGCAAAGGTGGCTGGAGTTTCTGCGGTAACTGCGCCATTACGGCATTGAAAAGAGTAGGGCTCAACACGCTACCTTGGGGTACTCCATGGTGCAGTTCATGATGCTTGCTGTCTCCATCATTTGTACACACTACGATGTTCCTGCATCGAAGAAACTCTTGTATCCAGCGAAGCATGCGTCCGTGTACACCAAGAAGCACAAGTCCTTCAAGAACATGAGCGTGACTAACCGTATCAAATGCTCGGCGAATATCTAGGAACACTGCCACTGTAAAGTTGTAAAGTTCCCGTTTTCTCGTTCATACTCTACACAGGTGGTGAGGTCTAAGATGCCATCCATTGTGCATCTACGTGGACGAAATCCTGTAATTTCTTCGGGAAACGCTTTACTAGTTTCCAACCACCACTGCAAGCGGTTATGTAAGATCTTCTCGAGCAGCTTTCCGACACAACTGGTTAAACTTACAGGGCGGAAGGAATCCAGGCTCAGTGGTGATTTCCCAGGTTTTAAGAGCGGAACTATTTTAGCTAGCTTCCACGATTCCGGTATTGTCTCTGTTCTCCAAACTTCATTGTACATTTCGAGAAGAGTGCTGGTGGCATCGGGGCCGAGATTTGTTAGTGCATCGTAAGTGATCTTATCAAGACCAGGAGCTGTAGACTGGCGGGTGTTGTGAAGCGCACAATAAATTTCACGTATGTTGATTTCATGGTCTAGCTCTGCATGCACTAGATGCCTCTCGTTCTCGAAAGTACGAGTAGCCTGCGTCTCGGAAGATTGGTATTGGGAAGTTGTTACCACAGTGCTTTGTTGTGCTAACAGAGCGCAAAATTCATCCCCGATCGTCACTTCCGATATGCCCCTCAGAAGAGCTAGCGCGCGGAAAGGTTGCTTTTGCATCACAGGCGTGCGAAGAGAACGAAGTATCTTCCATACTATTGGAATCGGTGTGAAGGGGGTCAGGTTACCGCTGAACTTCCTCCATCGGCGGACTGAGAGAATTTGCAGCTCTCGACGCATAAGCTTGTGAATATGTTGGGCCTGGTTGTAGTCTTCAAAATTTCCTGATCTTCTATAGCGGCGTTCTGCTCTTCGTCTTTCTGCGCGCAGCTTCTCGTATTCACCATTAACACCAACGTGTCCGTTAGGTACAGGTACAAGACGCGTTGCTCGTTCGTAACTGAGCAAAATTGAGTTTGCAAAATCATCGGGCTCTTTTAAATTTGTATGTTTTAAAGTATTTAAATGTCTGGACATCTTCCAGTTTGTTATCCGTGCTCCATGTTGCTGCCCACGAATATTAAGAGGGTGTTGTATGAGAATGGGAAAATGGTCGCTACCACGGGTTTCCCTGTCTGTCATCCATGTCATTTGAGGTGAAATGTCTGGAGAGCATAGAGTCAGGTCTAAACAGCTGCAGTAGGTAAGGCCACGAACAAAGGTCGGTGATCCGTCGTTGAGAACGAATATGTTATACTTGTCCACATACTCGGCAATAACATTTCCACGTCGATCGCAGTGGTCACTCCCCCACATTGTGTGGTGTCCATTGAAATCTCCACATATAATAAAAGGAGCAGATACGTGACGAAATATTTCAGAAAACCCAAATGAAGTTATTGTAGTTTAAGGTTCGATGTATACGCTCACAACTGTAACTGAAGATTTACCACACCGCACCTTGCAGGCGACGAATTCTGGGATATCTTTTGTCGAAGAAAATAGGTGCACTGATACCAGATCTTTCTGTACAGCTAGCAAAGCTCGACTTTGACCATTTTGACGAGATTATTTGTACTGCACGTAGTTTGAGAGGCGAAAGTCGTCGTCCACGCGAGCTTCGGTTAATGCAAGTATTGGTATAGTGTTCTTTTTAAGAAATTGACGAAGATCACCAGTCTTTTGTCGTAATTCGTTGGCATTCCACTGAAATATTCCTATATGGCTGTACAAATCAGGCATTGGAATACTCTTCATTCATCAATGTTCGTGAAGACTTAAGTAATCTTTCCATAGCGAAGAGTGCTGTTACCTCAGGAAGATTGTTGGCTGCGGGCACGGCGCTGAGTATGGCCCTTAGAGCCGTAAAAAACATCGGTACCAGCAAATGCGAAACGTCGCTCGATTGCCGTGTCTCAAAGTAATCCTCCCGATGATCGCGTCTGCGCATATCACGCTTCTGTTTGCGGGGTGCAGGTACAGGGGAGAGGTCTGATGTTCGGTCTCCTGGAGGCGTTTGACCAGAAATCGTCGAGTTTGGGTGAGATGGAGTCTTAAACTGGATCTGGGCGTTTAGTGGGCGTTTTAACACCTCAGAATACTGCGACCTTTGAGGTGATTGAGATACCTGTGTCTGCTGTGATGATATAGAGGGACGAGGGTAAAGTGGAGGTGGGTGAGAAGGTGGTAGAGGAGGCAGCGGGGGGCGTGTGACCTCAAGATTCGGGGAAGGATAACGGTTATTTTTTATTGGTCCATTCAGGATTTCATGCTTTCTGGCTGCAGCTTCTGCCTTTTTGTGAGGACAGCCTGAAAACGAAGCGCAGTGATTGCCTCCCCAATTTGCACACTTCGGATTAGTTTTGTCCATGCAGTCCTTGTAGCTGTGTGGTCCAGCGCACACCTTGCATCTCTGTTGGCTGCGACAGTGTCTTGCGAGATGCCCATGTCGTTGGCATCGAAAGCACTGTACCGGGGTTCCAAAGTACTCCATCACAGGATGACTAGTGAAGCCCAATAGGACCCGTGCAGGCATCGGGTGATTCTGTGGAAAGTGAAGCAGAACACTTTCTGTTGGTTGTTGCTCCATGCTGCCGTCTTCTTTCCTTGAATATGCAATTTGTCGTTGGACTGCGATGACACCAGCGTCCTTCAGGTAGTCGAGCAGTTCGTAGTCTGAGTATTGGACAGGAATGTTGTTGACCTTGCCAACATTGCGTGTGTATGACTCGGACACGGTCACTGTCACGTCGATTCCGACAAGAGATTTCATCCTAAGAAGCCTGTTCGTTGAGTTCAACGTCGCCGTGTTGACCGTGATGGTGCCATCTTTCCTTATGCGTGGTGCTAGTATTTTCTCTTGTGATACTGTCACGATTTCTTTTGCTATATTGTTGGGGTTGATTTTCCAGAACGAGGTTCCCTGTTCTTTTGGTTTGATGATCAGTGGGATTCCGGCGGGTCGATTTTTCCGCACTGTGACTTGAGTGAAGTCGTCTTCGTCTCCAGGAGTGTCGTCATGAAACGAGTAGTTGGATGTCCTCTCCTCGTCTATTTGGTCCGAGGGAAGGTTCACGCACTGTTTCTTCGTTGGAACGTCGCCATTGATGTCCTTAGCCGTCAGTTGCGGTTCTTGTAGTGGTTGACGCGTTTCCGCTGCAGAAATGTGACTCGTAGTCGCGACGGTATCCATTTGAGCGTCCGAGGTCAAGGTCTGGTGGATCGGGTCATTAGAGCGGGGCAACTCTGTCGCAAGTGGTCGCTTTTTAGGCGGCAGGGTTGTGCCCGGTAGTAGCCCCGTAGGGACCAGTTACTAAAAGAAATGTTGAGGTAGCTAAATTGAGCAGAATAGCATAAAATTTCAAGCTTACAGGAAGAGCGGCAGAAAATGTTGCTGGCTATTCCAATCGTCGTCGTCGTTTCCCGACGTCTGCCTTCATACGTAGGCCTCTTACATTTTGATAAAAAAACCTTAACTGTGCTCGACATTTTCATTGTCTACTGGGTTAACAGAGTGAACACGAGAGGGGTCGAGCCGTCCAAACAATTGCTGAAAGATGCTGCCCTCCGGCCAAACTTGAGGACTGTTGATTGCGCCGAATACTGACTCATCGGCTGACAAATGAAATGAAGAGTACGTGCTAAATTTCGTCATCATTTTCGAGCAAACGACCGACTTTCCGTCCAAGAAGGGCTCGATTAGAGCGAGAACATCAGACACACTCGTGTCAGAATGAAGCCTCAAGACAAACAGCGGAGAACGGCGTGCAGTCCGAAGAACAGCAGTCACCTTGTTCGGTTAGCGACGGCTTGGTTCGTCGTCGGGGTCCCACCAGTGTGAAACCGTCGTCCTCGACGTTCTCGGTGTTCGCGAGAGCAACATTCGCGGACCGCGATTCCCGGTTAACGCTGCCAGGCGTCGGACGACCCACCGCTTCAGGAGGCCCGTTGCGTGAAAATGGAACAGACGCAGGAAACGGCGCTGACGTCGAAGCAACAGATGACCTTATTGAACCGAATATGTTTATATTCTATACCTTCTAATTACTGTCTTCGTCTCTGCCGCATGTAAAGAAACTTTAGAAGTCGTCGATGTTTTACGTCCTTTTATACTGCAAAATTCACACATAGGTCTTAACATTTCAGTAGCGGAACCAACCCGGACAAGAACAAGCACCAATTCAAAATGTTTTAAATACAGAAGGCAGAAGTAGTTATGTTAAAGCTCCAAGCGGTATTATATACGTAGGTATGCAATCTCATCGCCAGATGTAACAATGGGTGGCAGTGCCGCAACGCGAAATCATGTGATCATTTATGGCTATCAAAAGTGGTAGTGAAACGTGGAATAAGTATGCATTTTATTTCAGGGAAATAGTAGATTCGCTTTAATTTCTCTTCCTATTTCGATTCATCGGAGAACTGTTTATTTCACGTTCTGGAAATTATTGTTATTTTGATTTAGCTCAATTATAAACTGAACAGGCAAACGCTAAATGCAAGAATGTTCAATGTGTTCGAGAATTGAATGCTGTGAAATCGGTTTGACTTTGTAGATCGATATTGTTTGTTCCTAAACATGTTTATCGCTTGCGGAGCATTATGATTTAGGCGGAATAGAATACATATCTGTATATTCTCGGGTGATCTAGGTGACATTCAATTAGTTACGCACTTCTATGTGACACCGAATAAAACGTCTTTCTTTTAATTTGCAGATGTGCTCCGCAATTATTCTTTCAAAATTACCAACCACATTATCAGAACTTGTTGCCGCGAAGCTTTCGGTAATTTTATTGAAAGCATCGGTGCGCAATTTCCATCCAGAGGCTGAGTATCTGTCTCCAACTGTCCTTCTATTTGGGCACTTCCCAGGCAAGCCTGATTGTTAGACACTCAGGCTTGTTGCTGCACATGATGTTGTGATGAGTGTCAATGCGGGATGCTGTTGTATCAGCCAGGAAAAACCCCAACCGTTCCATGGCTGCTGTGGTATGAAAGCAGATGTTCGCGTTCCATGGATTCAAGGGCGACCATAACAGCTATTTCAAGCAAGAAGCCCGTGCCAGCGCTCATGGTGTGCACGCGCGTTCACTGCCTATACTTCGTTTCACCTTATGTGCGAGCGAAGGCAAAGCTGGAAGCGCGAGCGCGAAAGTTCCGTGCGTTCAGGCTTTGCTCGAGCGCGCGAGCTGGGGGGAAACGCAAAAAGCGCTGGTCTCGTGCTTCTAGCTTTGGCTTCGCTCGCAGATAATGTGAAACGAAGTATAATCACCTCGAACTGGCGTTGCTAAGAAAGTGCAGTGACCATGTCATTGCGGTTTCCAAATCACTGCGTCTTTTACTCTATGAATCGCCAACTTCCCAGGGTATTATATTCAAGTATGGCTTCAGTGATCATGGTATGAATTCGGAATAAAGAAAGCAGCAACTGATCTTTGCACCAGGGGAACTGCACTGACAATCGAGTGGCTAGCCGGACACAGTGGCAAACCCGGGTACGAGAGGGCTCACCAAGCCGCAGCGGAGACAGTCAATAGCAAACACTCTGCGTAGGGCCCATCCTCTCGGGACAATACGAAGCCCAAAGCAGTGGATCCGGAAAAGCAGGCCGATCTTGCCAGGCGGACCAGAGGGGTTTACGGTAGAGAGGAAACAGATAGGATCTGCAGGATCAGGACCGGAACCTCTCTGACACTCGCGAAATTGGCATTTTTGGGACTGATAGAAGAAGGGGACCCAAGGTGCAAGACCTGCATCGAAGACGTTCCTCCAACACTTCAGCAGTTGCTCTGGAACAGCAAAGGCCTGGAGCGAAATAGACGAGAAGCCCTTATGTGCCATCCAAGGCCACGAAAAACCCACGACGCTGAAGGAGTGGGCCCGTCCGAGGGGCACCCCACAGCACAGAAAGGCCACAAACGACTCCCTAATGCACTAAATCAGAGAGACGGAAATCCATCACCTCATCTAGCTTTCGCCCATCGTCACAGACCTTCCTCACCCTCTGAACCTTCACAGCCCCACCCCTCCCGCCTCAGGAGTGCAACTCCAAAGCAGGTAAACCCTTATATAATATAAAAACATTATTCTCTCTCTCTCTCTCTGAAATTCTGCGCCTGGAGTGTATATATCAACGTCTCAACAACTATCTAAAGAATAGTGTATTTCACTCATATGCATTGCACACTTCTAATACATCGCCAACTTCCCAAAGCTTTATTTTCAACAAAGGCGCCATGTAATCTGTACAAATTCGAAGTCTCTCCATACCCAATGCCACGCGTGTATATCTCGGCGTTTCTACAATCATATAAAAAATCGTACTGAGGTTTTAAAGTCATTGTACCTTCCCATTAACCCATCTAAATTTCAAAATTCCTTAAGTATTATTTTCAAGCATGGCTATAGAGTCACCAGCTCGGGTTCTCTCCAAACCCGACGTCTAGAGTGTATATCTAGGCGTTTCTACAATAATATCAAGAATAGGATTGCCATCTTAAGATCATCGTACACTCCCACTAACTCATGCGGATCTCCAACTTGCCTAAGTATTATTTTCAAGCATTGCTCCAGTAATTTTGATGCGGTCAGAGTCGCTCAAAGTGCGACGCCTCGAGAAACTTTGGAAACCGTGCGCCTCGATACGGCGGATAAAAACGAAGCTACTCAAGGAAGCTGGAGCTCCCGGAGGCCTGTTTGCTGTATCGAGGTTCCGTCGCGATCCTTTAGTCGAGTTCGTTCCGCCGCGGCACGAAGAGGCTGCGGCCTTTGTTCCAAACTCTGATCATCATCAGACACTGTTTGCTTTGGCGAGGGTTGCGTTTCTTGGACACACGTCCTCCCCTTTTTTCCGGAGGCGTATACACAGTCTGATCGGCGCGCAGTTCGCGTTATGTAAACCTCGTCTGGGAAGACGAAAAGCAAGAGGGGGGGGTTAATGAAGTGTCGTCATTAGGTGGCGGTGACGCGTCCGACACACCCCTCTCTCCTTTGAAGAGCGCGTCTGGTGAGACAACCCCGGTTGAACGCGCGCTGCTGTAATGGCGGCGTTGAACGGCGACTTCGCACCTGCGGAACGAAAAGGTTGTGCGCCGCGGTAGGTGCGTGCGCGTCTTTGTTGTTCTTTTTTTTTTTTTCTATCGAGTGATTGATGGGCAGCTATGGATGTGCGAGTGAGTTGCCTCAATATGGTGTATACCAATGTCCCTGACACCTTCAGAAACTCAGGGCGAGTCGAGTCCCGAGTCTCTTATTAGGGCTCCGCAGCTAATTAGGTTGATTCATCAGCTGATAAGAAGGCCGTAGAACGAATCGCGAAGCAAGGAGCGCGAACACAGCCTCGCCCTGAATCTACAAAACGAGGGTCAAACGGCTCATACATCGCATATCAAAAGACTGTCGGCAGACACTTTCTGAGGCCTTCCTTGAAGCAGTGTTGTACGGAACGGCGTTCCAAGGAACGGCGTTCCTGGAACGCGTTCCTTTTAGGAGGAACGAAGGAACGCCGCCGTTCCATTTTGCATCGGTGGAACTGGAACGGGAACGCGTTACATTTTTACTGGAACGGAAAAAGGAGCGGCGCTCTTTCTTTTTGTCCAGTTTTTTTTTTTTAATTTTGAAGATGGAAACTGTCATTTTTGTGAAAAACCTCGACTCTAAGGTATTGACAGAAGACGACAAAGAAGAAAAGGAGAATGTCTCAAAATTCTAAAATTTTAAAAACAATATCTTTACGAAGAGCAGAATCTATTCAACTTCTTGGTTAATCATCTTAGGGTTTATATTGTGCGGTCCTTGTTTAGTAGCAGTCGGGTGCAAGAGAACTAGTGGACAATGATTCTTTTTTCAGTGCCCGAGACTTCGGTACAAAAAGCACAACTTTTAGTCAAAGGAAATGACACAGAAAGAGGGACGTTTCAAACTCTGCTAATTTTTTTTGCTTCAACGAATCCTCATACACCCAGAAATATAAGGCTGACTACAACCATCGCTGAACTTTCACAAAGAGACCTGGAGTTACAACAAAAAAACAGGTTACCAAACATCGGACGCACCCTTGTATCCCGAACATTGGTCACTTAAAAAAAAAAACACAAATTAACTTTTATTCCTTTTCCCCCTAGTCCCCCACTTTCAAACTAAACAAGAAATCCAACCATCACGAAGAATGACTCGTAATTTTCAAGACTGACCTTCCAAAAGCCCTAACCCCCCTTCTTCACTTGCTCGTTTTGCGGACAGCAACATCGAGAAAGCAAGTTAAGTTCGAACAAGGGACTTTGTTAGATTAAAACGTGTGAGGTTGTTGTAAAATGCTCGTGCAATTTGGGTAACAGTACTTTGGCTCGTCTGAAATCGCCCACCACAAACATGAATATGGTTAAACGCTGAGATTTTTAAAGGTAAATATATCAACAAATGAAACCCTGCTTCCGCTTGCTTTCTTCTCCTGGTGCCATTCCATCACGGCATTCGAATTGACATGTTGCCATTTGATGGGATAGAATAAAAAACAAAACAAAAATCAGCAAAATACAAATGTAACGTATATGTAACGATACGTTCCATTTTCTAAACTGTAACGGGAACGAGTTCCTTTTTCACATATGGAACTTGTAACGGGAACGCGTTCCAATAATCCGAAGGAACGAGGAACGAGCTTTCGTTCCTTTTTTTGAGGAACGTGTGCAACACTGCCTTGAAGTATGACAACGATCCTTTCACGGTGGTCATACAACTGTATTTGGGACATCTTCGAAGCATATATACATATGTATACGAAGCAAACTTGCTTTGAACGTGTGTTCCTCATTTACATTTACATTTGTTAGTTACATTCCTTATTTAAGCGTACTCAAAAGTTTTAGTATTGCGCGTATAGGAGCGAATGGGCGCGTTCAGTAGCGGCTCCCTTAGCTCCGAACGGAGTCACTCGAGTCGGAGTCATCGGAGCGCCTACTGAACGGCAACAAAAACCGCAACTCCAAACCTGCTTCTACGCAATTTCCGCTTCCTTCCCTGTGCCAGACGGTATCCGAATAAACTGGAAGCAGACGATGGCCAGCACGATCGCTTTTATTTGACGCCGGTATTGAAGAAGTCTTGACAAGGTCGCTGAAGAAAAAGCGAGTGACTGTACACATCAGCGCTGCTCTTCGAAGCGATGCAACGCGATCGAGCCCTTCGCTTGGCGGTGCAAAGGCAGCTACTGTTATAAAAACCAACAAGAACGTCGTCAGCACATGCAAAATATAGAGCTTGGCGAATCTACGCCGCCGGTTGCGATACTTTGATACGGCCATGCGTTTGTTCTGCCGTTCGTAACGAACTTCCTATAAAATGTATTCGTATACACACAGGAAGTTCGGACGCGCTCGGCGATCAAGATTTTGTCGGCCGAAGCGAGCGTCAGCCAACGTGCACCCCGATTTAGCTACGCAAACAAAACATCAATCGGGATCATGCTCTGCGTGAGTGTCCAACCGGCTACCGAATTCGCGTTCATACCCTGCCTTGCTCCGTTCAGCGCGGACAGGACTATCGTGGATATTCACCGAGTTTCCGTGCAACGGCGATCAAGACACGGCGTCAAATGAACGTTTACGTTGTTTATTAGCATATTCAAACCAAACAAAATACCGGCCCAATGCATTTTCCGAAAGAGCCTTACCGGAAAAAGAAATTCGAGTGCGTTATTCGTCTTACCTTGAGCACTTTTCATTAACAAAAGCGAGCAAACGGCACACCCGCGACGGAACCGACGCAGCGTATCCCGCCATTTTTTTTTTCTCTTTTAGCGCCGGAAATCGTCACCAGTCAGGAAATGACGTCACCTTTAGCTCCTTTGACTCTACGTGCACCGTCTCCGGACTCGGTGCTTCGGAGCTTGACTCCGAAGCCCCGGAGTTACGTGCACCGGAAGTGACTTTTGGCCGTCCAGTGGAAGGAGTCAGTGACTCCCTGACTCCGGGGCCGCTACTGAACGCGTCCAATGCAAGCACTGTGCGTCAGCGTTGCGTTTTCCACATTGCTTGCGCGTGCGGGGAGCCGAAACAGCGGTCCTGGATTGGAGCATGGTGACTACGCGCATGCGCAGCGTGGAGCACGCAACGCTAACGCAAACTCCAAGCGCTTGCGTTTGCTTCTATACGCAATAAGAAAACTCCCAATTAATGATATCTCTATCCATGTTTTCTTTTTTTTTGTATTAGCCTTTTTGCCGCTCGTTTTATCCTATCTCTCCGCTCGTTTTATACTTTCTGACTATCACCGCACTGCTAGCATTGCCTGTGTAAAAACAACCCTTTTTCTTTTTTTGCGGAATTAATCTTTTTGTAGAAAAACATATCGCCTATATTTGTTTTGTTTCGCAAGATATACGCTCTAATTCATCACTTCGCCGAGCGCTATTTCGGAACCATCTTACATGTCACCCCGCACCAATCGTCAACTAAGAGTTAGGATCCCCGGTTGCGGCACATTTACTTTTAATGCCTCCTTCTTGCCCCAAACCTCCATCGATAATAATCGCCTTTCCGCAGTCATAGTTACAATTAATAGTACCGCTACCACTAGATTTACTGATGTTCTACATGATGTTTCCTACTATCTTCTTTTTATTTTTGGCGCTTCACTGTTTTTACTTTATATTACTGCCACTTCTCTCTGTAATGTCTTTGGGCAGCGAGAGAAATGAAATTAAATGAAATGCGTGAGGCGTGTGCGCAGATAATTTTGTCATCATTTCTAGAGCGAACACAGTGCCTTTTTTATGATGTACGAGCAATTGTGACTCCGGCTATTAGGTACTACAGTTACACACTTTAGACGCGGTTGCACTAGCTCAGCAGATAGATGTTTTACTTAATATTATGCTTTTATTAGATGCCGTCATCCACTTTGTTCCAGATCTGCGCCACGGTATTTATAATCCTTCAATTTACTGCCGAGAACGCGCCACGTTAGTAGAACTTTCTGCCACATTAATTAAAGAACTGGCGTTGAAATAAGCCCAGACAAAATGCCTTCAAGTGGTATTGTTGTTATGTCGCTTGCGCACTTTTTGCTTGTGCGTGTTTTTTATTTATTTATTTTTTTTTTGCTGAGACGGTTATAGTTTTTAAGCGAGATAATATTGACTGTACTGTTTTTGTTGTTGATGTTGTCGTTGCTGTTTTTGTAAAGCCTAAATGCCATAAAATTCTGGCCTTTCTTGATACTACAAAAAAAAAAAAGATCCATTACAATTTTAAGGCTTCATATAAAAGCTGGGACAAATGTTTAACAAAAATCTAGCAAGAAATTTTTTTATTGTCTTGCGTTCGTTATTTTAAAGTGCTTGTAGCAAGGTACGTCCAACCATTTAAAATCAAACAATGTAAATATTTTCGCCATACCTTTCAGAGAAAGGGAAAAGCGCTCTTTTACTACTATTCAAAACCAAGTCTTATTTGGGAATGTTTGCGTATAGAAACCAACACTGATAGTGAAAACACATCTGCGTTTTTGTTTTTTTCATTTTGCTAGGACAGGGAAGTGTAAAACACCTAATTGTACCGCCTAGGTTCGTGCTCTATTACATTTTTCGATAACGTCCTTTAAACTCTATAAGAAAATTTAAAAACAAATCGTCGATTCCTTATTTGCTTACGGTGTCGCACTCTCTGCCAATGGCAACATGAACCACTACATATGAGTGATTTCAATATTTTATTATCTGTACATTACACTTCCATGCGGAAAAAAATATTTAATGCTTGCTTTAATACACTTGGGCATAATGAGTAAATTCAACAAACTAATAGCCTGGTACAGAAACATTTTAAGTTGAATTCAACCACCTGCGGTTCTAGCGAGCAACGCATTCGCTCCAGGACTCTGCGCGTTCCCCGTAAAAAAAAAAAAAGCCACAAAGAACACGTAGCTTTTTAGATTAGATTAATACCTTTGCTCTGAATATTTTCAAATTTCCTATGTCACAGGATCAAATGCCTTTGGAAATTAAGGTGTGTCTGGGGCGTAACCTCTAAATCAGGTAATATCACAATGTAAGCATTTCTAAATTATTTACACTACTGCCGCTACGTTGTGAAGGAATACTAGGTGAGATATAGTTTATAAGTAGGAGTGTGCACATAAAAGTTCGAATTTAAAGGGACCATGAAATGACCTTTTTACTTTTGCCAGATAACTTTTACATTAAACCGTCAATGTTCACTGAATGCCAAACAGGCATCCGTTTTCGTCTCGGTTTATTAACTTCTACACAAAAAAATAATGAAATATCGACTTTTTCTTTCTCTCCGACTGACCGCGAAACAAGCTGCGGCGTAATTTTGACGGTCGTGACGTACCCTGTTTCCGAAACCGGAAGTTCTCTCGGCAGTAGGAGAATGGGAGCGTTAGCGGCGGCGAGTTGGCGGTGTGCCGGTAGGTTTTACTGCGCTGCTGGCGCTGATGTCACCGATGTATTTTCTGAATCGGCGCCTCTCATCGCCGCGATAGCCATGGACACATCGCAGCTGAGCGAGATTCAATTAGATATGTCGCGCTACAGCAACAGCATGCGACTAGTCCCATACGCCGGTATGCCTGTTGGGAAGTGCGGCGAGTCTTCCGGTGAAGACTCCAGAAGTCAACCCAACTGTCATTATTGGTAAAAGGCGGCCCGTGTCAGTCGTTTGCAAAGCAAAGTAGTTAGAAACAAATTGCCGCGGCGTTTTTCGCGGCCTCGGAGATGCAGGAGCGTGCCGACGTTAAAAAAATACATTTGAACTACGACAGTGTCAGCAAGAGCCACGTAAATACCTGTTCACACTCGGAGCGGACGCGCGCGTTTGATGGAAGTGCTGTATTCGCGCTGTTGGTAAGTGCTTCGGGACTGATCTTTTACGATTGCAACTCGATACTGGCGCGACACTTGGCAAAGGAAGGTTGGACCGGCATTGCACGTAGCTCCCACGAACTGTTATAGCTCGACAGTGACCTGCAGTCTGTCAGAATAAAAATGGCATACTAAAGTGTACATACCGTGTTACGAAGGTAATCCATACGGCGTTTATTTGAGCTCTATATAACACAAAACAAGAAGATAGAATTTACGAGAGTCCCTTTTCGACGACAGTGTTCGTCAAAACTGCCTCGGAAAACAAGGGGAAGGGATTGACCTCACCTCTTGATCTAAAATTGAGGTCAGCGATCAAAATACGGGAAGAGTCCACAAGAATGGCGCGGGCATATTCCATTCAGCACGCCAGCCGGTCGTGGGCAGACGGTCTTGGCCAAATACCGTTGAAGCAACGCTGCAGAGAGTCCTGCTAGGCCTATCTGCCGAGCTCGCTTGGTCGCGGGTCGGTGAATTCGTGACCGTTCTAGCTTCTCTCGGGTGTTTGTGGATCCAGCGTTCTTGTTCGTCGTGGTCTGTTTCAAGTACTTTTTTCATGCTGCCTGAAGTCGGGACGCGCGAGAAGAACACGTAGAAAAATAAACGTTCCTTGATCGTCGCGGCCTATTGACCGACACGCTGTTTACAAACAAGCCCGCGTTTGCCCACACCAGGTGTGGGCACTGCGCGTGCGCAGAAACCGAATTCGCGTGAAGTGAAACGTCTGCGCATGGGCAGTGCCGTCGACAGCGCCACCGCAGCTGCGTGACGTCAGGGCCGCGTGTTGGTCTATACCAGGGTGTAAGATAGACAGGTGGGGAAACGAGAGCCAAATGAGCGACCGGATTGTGTCCCCCTCGGTTTTCTCTTTTTCTGTGGCGCCATCTATGTGGAGCACCGCGAACTCTCACTCCGGGTGGGCGACCGGTGGTGACCGGCTAAACTGACAGAGATGGTTTCTCGTGGATTTTCAATGGAGGACTGTCGTGCTCTCAGTTTATTTTGCGCACTCTCCCATAAAGTTCCATGCAAATCCGATTCCGATTTTTTTCTTCTCGCCGCAGCGCCATCTGTCGCAAATCGGGGGTACCCGCAAGCAGACGAGTACACAATCCGGTCACGGCGCTGCGGTAGGCTTCTATGGGCCGTTTCCCAACCTGTCTATCTTACACCCTGGTCTATACTCTGTTTCACCTTATTATGTACCGCAGGAAAGGCTACAAGCGCGAGCTCCTTGCTCTAGGGCACATCTCGGCGGCACAAGCTCTCGTGCGTTAAGAGCAGCTCCAAACGCTATGAGCTCGCGCTTCTAGCCTTCTCTGCGGTACAACATAAGGTGTTGATCGTCGCGGCCAAGTAAACTTTCTTGATCGTCGCGCCCTACTGTTTACCACACTGTTTACCACACGCGCCCTACTCGTTTACCACACGATAGATGGCGCTTGGCTCTCAGCATTATCAAATTTGGCAATTTTCGTCACATCTTTAATTATGCTACAAAATGTGGATCTGAATATTATTTAACAAAACTTTTAGGAAACACTCGCCGGCTATCTATTGTTTACGATCGCGTTGCTGATGTGGTAGGCTCTTACCCAATAGGCGACGTGGATTCGGCTGACGTGCTGCGTTTCCGCGGATGCATCGCAGTGAAAAGGCAGAGAGCTTTCGAAGGAAAGAAGGCGCAAAAGAGTCCAGTTTTCTTTTAAAAGTTTTATAGCGAAGAATTTGTTTTGGCTCCCTATTTTTGTGTTTTTGTGTTTCTTTTCACACCTTTTACGACGATCGGTGGATGAAATTCGATTTCAGAATCGTTTCATGGTCCCTTTAATAGTGATGCAACATCCATATCTTTGGCAGTGCAAATCAAAGTCACTACATGCCAGCATTGTTTTTATATTGCTGAAACCAGAGATAATACTGTGCTTTTCGATTCGAAATTATGTTCGCACATCCCTATTTATAGATGAAGAGATTGCGATAAACGTGATTCGCTTTGCTAGACACCCCTTATGGTTGAAACACGAGAATATTCCCCATCTCTGGTACTATAACGGAAACATGTTGCTGCAAACATTAACGAATAAAGCTGGCGGAGTTCACTCCTTTCATATACAAGAAGAAACAAGGAACTGCATTTATACTTGGGTTTATGTTTTTAACTAAGAGTTGGAAGACAAGACATAGCTTCGAAAAACTGCAACTGTCGCAACTTAATCGGGGCTTACGGCGGGAACTCGCCATTTTGGAAAAGAACTTTAAAATCTAAAATTAAACTTTCGCCGCCATCTTCCACGAGAATAATCGAATTGAACTGACGCAAACAGCTTGCCTAAAATATGAAGCGAGAAGTCGAATTCTACACGTATAGTTTATTTCGTTGTCGATGCTGAACTTCCCGCATGCCTGGAATCCAGCAATCCACATCAGCTCAGTGGGCGTCTTTCAACGTCTTCCGCTTCTTCTTGGCGTAATATTTTCCCCGTTTCAGTGTCTCTTTTGCGTCTGTTTCCTTCGAACCCGAATCGCAGCATGTGCAGCGAGGCAATATTTGATGTTCAGGTCAGTGCTTCGCCATTCCCACTCGAACACGTCCCGAACTCCACCGTGTCGTTCGGGTCAGGCGTCAAACACACTCAACGCGGCGACGAGACAGAGCGTAGTACACGACACCTGCTCCCGCGGCACGTTCGCCCGCTTGATTTTTCTTCGATTTCTTCTCCGCACTCGTTTCTTGTTTCCCAGGCAACTGGTGAAAGCCGAAGAGTGTTATTCGGAGTTCGCTGCTCTCGAGACTTCAGAGCCAAGCCCCTTTTCTGGTTGTTTTGGAGCGCCAAAATCTGCACTAGTGTTGTCAAATAAATAAACCCAGTATACTTTATAACTCCAGTAATGCAACGTCTTGCTGGCCTATGGTTTCACAGCTTCATGTTTTCTTTAAAAATGTTTTAATATTTTATGCGACCAAAAATACGAGGCTGATTTACCAGGATGACATCGTGGTTTTATTACCCGGTGCTAACAGTTCTGTACCAAATCACGTAAGAACAAAAAAAAAGTCAAATGCTAAGACAGATCTTGGTCTGCCAGAGCTGCCGACACTGTTACATGTAGATGAAAAATTCAGCCAGTGCACTTCCACTGTTAGCCTGGAGTCTTCAACTGCACGTTGAAGACTCAGTAGTAATACGCGACCGCGCGCCGGTACGATGTTTATCCGGATCGAAACGCGCAGGGGTAAGGGTTGATCCTTTAGGATTCCTGAGTTCTGCACTGCGACCAAATTCCTGAAAAATGTCTTACAATTAAAAAAAAAACAAAAAAAACGATAGTACGAGAGACGTCACGACGAAATACTTTTTCTTCTGTGTCGTGTTTCATGTTATTTTTTGAATTGTAACGTACACTATCGGTGATTCCAGCAAAACAAGCGGCGCCTAGCGGGGAAACACTGTTGCATGTTGTAGGCGGCTGGCGCGATAGCCGCCGAAGTAAAGCGAGGGAGGTCGTGCATGGTTGTTTCCAAAGCAACCCACTACTCGAAATAAGTATCAAAAGTACGTTACCAGTTTCTGTTTTGAAAATGTAGTGAGTACGTTGCTACATTACCGAAAAAGTTAGCACGTTACCGGTAACGCCATTACTTGTAACGCGTTGCCGCCAACACTGCTGTTGTATCGGCGTGTTGCCTATAGGGCGCTCAAAACGCAACCTATGCAACTGCGTGAACCAGTCATTGCGTGTTTATAAACGTTCATCAGCACGGTAGGACATTAGGTAGTCCTTTCGCCGCTTCCCCGAAGAAGGCCAAGCCTCTGAACGTTCACTCACATCAGAAAACAGCCGCCGGTTCGGAACGTAGTGAATAAAAATCGGGGCAAACCATCTTCAGGCCAATGCTTGCCTGCTGAAACCCTAGCGCTGTGCCTTGAGCTGGCACATGGCACGACACGACATGTGCGCGACCGCGATATTTGCCCGAGAGTGGCTGGATTCGAGCGGGCCAAGCTCGGCCTCCAGCTCGCGCACGATGCCTCCCATCCAACGTTATTAAACCACTCAGTTGGAAAACTGCCATAGAGACTGCCTTCAAAAAGTGTCTCCGATCTGTCCTCCAGCACCGAGCTAATGACGAACACAACGCCACCATTTTTCCCGCAGCGGCCATTCGAGGAACCGCACGTCACTTCTATTTTGGCTTTAATCGGTCATTCAGGCGCCGAAATAGATACAGTGGAAGAGGTTACAGGGGTGCCACCCCCGTCTCCCCAGCGGACGCGCCGCGTCTTGCTACCGAAGTTAAAATGCACTATAGGTCGGGACGCGCCACAAAAAAGCACCGCTGAGGCATGGTTGTATAAAAACAATATTAATTGTGCCACAAAACCTTGCAAACTAAAGATTTTAAAACATTACGCGCCCTTCATTTTGTACTAAACTCAATAAATTTCATAGAAAAAGGGTCTTTTCCTTTTGTTTTTTCGCAAAAAAAGGTTTTCTATAAAAGCTCAAGGTGACCACAGTACAGACAAATGACAAAGAGCGGCGCTGTTGTCGCATTTAGCTCGGTCTCGGTGGACGCCAGCGGCCCAGGTTTCGACGGCGAGTTTCCCAACTGAGTGTTTTAGTAACGTTGCTCCCAGCGTTTTGGCTGCGCGTGCGACGATATGTAATGGCATAGCCTCACCTATATTGACAAAGCCTTGTAGTTCGACGACGGAGCCATAGAGTGCCCGGTGGCAGATTCGAAGCGCGAGGATCTGGTAGCACAGAGCATTTCTCGGGGAACTTGGTCGTCAGCGCACGGTTTTTGCAGCGGCAGAGGACCCGAAACATGGTTTTCAAACCCGACGAGAAAAGAAGCGGTAGCGCGAAAAACGCGAGGAGCACGAGCGGACATTCCATTGCTCGGGAGAAGTGTGTTTCGGCGTCTCGCCGTTGCGGGGCGCCTGTCACGTGGCTCTCCTCTCATCCGTTGTCTGTCGCTCTACCTTTTCAATTTCGGAGGCCGCTTCTCGTGGCCATCTGCCAGGCTTGTCAGTATAGAGGACGCTATGGTAATGGAAGGCAGAAAGCTCGCGCTGGAGATGGACCATCTACTGCTAATCTTAGATTGCAACAGGCGCATAAAAAACGCGACACTGGTTCACGCTGTATATTTTCCAGCTCAATCCAATGTCGCCATAGTGGGGCAGGCTGACGTCACGCTGTCTAGACATTTAACAACTAATTTGTTTTCCTTTTACGTCCCTGCTCTTTTTTTTTTTTTTTTTTTGTTCCGAACGCTTTGAGTTGAGGGGTGATTTTTTTGTTGGTTTCGCGCAGACAACGTTAGCCATTTACAGGCGTTTAATTTTTTGTTCAGAAACAAATTTAACGGAGGTATAGGAAGAACGAGAAAAGTTGTAATATTAACAGCTCAAGTAAGACAAAGTTACTACTACCTGAACCCAGATCAGCTTAAATCAAGTAAAGGTAGTGTAATATTGGATATTGTATCCCATCACCCAACAGTGTAACAACGCATAGGCGGTTTTTTGTTGTTTTTTCTCTCATTTTTTTGAGGATTCATTTGGCTTCGAAATTGAGAGCGCGCGGCTGCCGAACCTTATAAAAGCTAAAACAAAGAAACTAAACGCTCCGAGTTGTTCTAGAGCGCAGCTCTTAGGCGCCCGTTTCCGGCTTGAGCGGCGTCCGCCTCGTCGTCGCCGACGCCATCGGCATAACCGCGCGGTGCATTATGGGTAAATTTTCCCGCTAAATGTAGCGGGAAAATTTCCCTGCTAATTTTAGCGGAAAACTGCTCCTATGAATTTAGCGGAAAATTTTACCCCGCCAAATTTAGCGGAAAAAAATTTCCCCGCTAAATTGAGCGGAAAAAATTTCCCCGCTAAATTTAGCGGAAAACGTTCCCCGCTAACTTTAGCGGAAAAAATTCCCCGCTAGATTTAGCGGGCAGATTTCCCCGCTAAATTTAGCGGAAAATTTCCCCACTCAATTTAGCGGAAAAGCTCTCCGCCAAATTTAGCGGAAACTTGTCCCCTAGATGGCAGGCGAGCAGGAGAGGAGGAGGTGCATAGCCTCCTCTCCGTACCTTCCCCTCCTCCTTCTCAAGAGTTGCGCTCTAATTCGGCGTTACAGGATATTGTAAACGTCTCTTTTTTTTTTTTTACCTCCCAAGATGATCACTTTCAGTGCTTGTTTTATTTCTTTACACCTTGAAAATAAAATTTCGGACAACATCGGATATAAAAAGTATCAAAGTGCAACGGAAGGTTTTAAGGTTGAGGACTCCAAATCAAAATAGAACCTTATTTTTATATCTATTCGTTGGGAAAATATATATTTCAAATTTTAGTAGAAAATGCGTGTGACAAAAAAAAATATTTAAGTCTGGATTTAAGTCAGGTTAATATTTTCTTTATATATATCTTACTTTCTCTTTCTCTCTCTCTTTCTCCCTCACACACACACACACACACACACACACACACACACACACACACACACACACTTTATCTTTCTATCTCTCTCTGTCGCTGTCTCTGTTCAATCTGGCGTTCCTGATCGGATTAGCGTCGCGTCCACAATCCCGGTTGTTGTGCACGATCCTCGCAGAGCAGTATGCGAATGCAGCTGCGAACACGTCCCTATCCATCCCCCCTCCCCCTCCCCACCCCTTCTGCATTTTCCCTACGCTCCGCACCCTCGAATTTTCCAAAAATACTCCCGGTCCTTTCAGTTGATTAGCCTTTGTCGGAGCCATGCCGCGGTTCTCAACGTCAACCCATGTCCGCGGCACAGTCCATTTTTTTTCAGTGCACGTAATCTTTGTCAATTCAGTTCAATTCTAAACGGACTGTGCGGTGTAACCTACGTGCTCGTTGGGCAAGTCATACGCCTATGTTTCACCACGTGATCACGCTCCCGCCCACACACCCTTGTGCAGAAAGCAGGGTCATATGACAAAAGGAAGGCGGCTGATTGGTCCGGGAAGTGAACGGAGTATAGGCCGCCTCCGTGCCCCGCGCCCGTTTTAAGGACGCTGCGCGCCAGAGTGGCTTCTTGGAAACGTGATGTTTCGCCTCCATCGCAGTTCGTTGGCACGGCCGATGTGTCGTGCTTTCCGACAACGGAGGAAGGGTCGGGGAAGTGACGTTGACATATAGCCGTGTGCGTTCATCTTTCTGCTAGGGAGTGATGTGCCTGTACGCCAACGGGGGGCGCTCGATCTTTGAAAACAAGTCCGCGTTAGCCCGCAGCAGGTGTTCGCACGGCGGGTGCGCAGAAACCGGTGAATCGTCTGCGCATGCGCTGTACCGATAGCAGCGCCACCGCGGCTGCGTGGCGTCACAGCCGTGGTGGTTTTTGAAAGAAATATTCTCGGTTACTTGAAATCTTTACGGGAAGTCCTTAGAAATGAAACATGCTGGATATTCGACCCCCTAACAGACACTTACAGCATTGTGTCCGCGGTTGTGTCTCTGATTCGCCGAAAAATGCAAGCGCATGAGTTACAGGGAAAAATATTACACCTTTAGATTAACATACATGTAGTTAACTTAATCTTCGCAATTTTGAAACTACGCGCCCTTTTACGCGTACTCTTATCTGCTTTTGTCACTTCGAGGGGGGCGTCTTAATAGCAGAGCGTTCTGGACACCCCCCCCACCGCTCCGAGAGCATCTTTAGCAGCATTTATCATAGAAGCAGCGCCAGCTTCCGATACCAAGAGCATTGTAAAAAAACGTAGTGTGCAAAAACGCACCGTTATGGGGACACGTATGCCTCTTCATCCATCAAAAACCTTTGAGCAAGTTTATATCTCTTCATTCTCAATTTTTCAACTTTGAAGCGAAGTTTCCCCAACCCTCCGCGCATTATGACAAATGTGGTTTCAACGGTCGGGTTGCCTCTCTCGGTGCATGTACACAAAAACGAATATGAAAATTCTTTGGACGCGTTTACTTTAAAAACCACAAGATAGAAATTGCGAGTGATCCAGTCGCACCTGTGCATAGATGAGCGACATGTTTCATTTCCGCGTTCACACCAGCAATCGGAACGTTCCAACAACAAAAGTGTATACTAGTTTAATCAGGTCAATAAGGCATATCTCGAATTGTATCCGCGTGCTTGAGATAGCACGATTGCTTATGTGTATTTCATTGACGAGGCAGACAGTAGCTGAGTTCGATTTATTCTGCACCTGCTGCACCAGTGCAGAAAAGTGTAGGGTGGTGTACTTCCGGTCCTATCTCAGTACACATATACCAGAAGTACACTGCCTTACACTGTTCTGCACCGGTGCGGGAGGGGAATGTAAATCGAACGAAGCTAGTGAGGAAGCTCGCGCTGCAGATCCCAGGGACCCAGGTATCTGCAGCGCGAGCTTTCGATCTGGATGAGCACCGTATCGGCGTCCTGTACAGGCAGTGACACTGCACTGGCTAAATTTCCCATCTACAGCGCAGACACAAGACGCCCGTAAGGGTGTCTCACTTTCCGCTCCCTTAACGTACACACTACACAGTTGCACTTCGTTATTTTATCGACATTGTATTGTCTGGAATGCAGAGTTATATACAAAGAACACAAACTTAATTTCGGTCCATTGAATATCCTACTTGGCTTTCCAATAAACCGAAACGCTTGTTACGCAAAAAGTTACGCTGTCACTTGGGAGCAGCAGCAGTCGCGCGACGTATTTTCTGGGTCGCCGAGCGACAGTCGTCGTCTTAAGGCGACCCGTTTTGAGCACGCTCTTTGACCGAATTTTCAGCCCGGTTGCCGAGTCGCCGAGCGGCTCAGTCAATCAGCGGCGCCTCGAAAGTAACGCGGTGACGCGTCGCCTTCGTTTATCATCCAGTCCACATCTGGCATTCCAACATTTTGTTCTGCGGGAGATGCAACCAACGCGTCTGCGGTAGCGGCCACGTGGGTTAGTTTTGCGCATATATGATCTGATCAATGCCATGAAAAAGTCCTGCATCTTCCGGTGTATAAGTCGCGGTAGTTTTATTTTTTACCACAAATTCTGTCGGTGCGCCTTGTAAAACAATACGACTTATGGGTACCGGACATTTCATCGAACGTCGTTTCATCGTGCGCCATTTCATCGAATAAGTGGACATTTCATCGAACTCCTATTCATTGAACGCCGTTTCATCGGATCGCTCGACGCCGTTTCATCGAATTCACTTCACCGAACTTTGGAGCACTATAGTGCTTTTAGATGCTTTAGTCTTATGAGTTGTTTTCACGCTGTTGTCAAATCCCCAGAAATAAAATTACTACCCTGGTCACCTTTTCACCAAAAGTTTGGTTTTTGAATCATAGAACCTAACAAAACTTGAGTGGGTATGCGACTTACTTTTTTCACGTAAGAAAAGCGACTGCTCTCCACCACGTAATTTGTTCAATATTTGTCAAAGCATTAAAGGTACATCCGGAAAGGAATATAGCTATTCGCTGCGCTTTTTTATCTTGTATTTGTCTATATACAAGTGTTTTCGTTCTATCCTAGGAAAATAGCTTCCGTTCTAAGAACGTATACGTTGAATAGACGGTAGGTCCACGGCTCTGCCGATTGCTTAAGATAAACAAAGGAGAGACACGTTTTTTACAGCGGAGCTGTTAAGGGCTAGGTTCCCCAGGATCGTGTCCGGTATGTCGACACAAACCTACCTGGACAGCTACCGCCATCTATAAGCGACGGCGGCAAGCACACAACCAGTATGGTTTCCACTGTAGCTCGTAGATGGCGCCGACCTTTCCAGCTATAATAAAAAAATGGATAGTTGGGCGCGTTGGTGGGAATACGTCGTAGGAAACAGCGCGAAAAACAGATGACGACGAAGAAGAAGCACACAGTATATCGAGTACAGCTCCGCTGGTCTTCCTTCTTCACGAGAGTGGAAAGGCTGAACGTTTTTGTTTATTTTTAAGGACGGCTTTGTGCTTGAAACAGGATACGTATTTTCAAGGACGTGGCTACACCCTTGAAGTGACATACCTTCCTCACCGCCAGGACCAACTTTGGTCCTGGTCACCGACATCGATGATCACAAGTTTCATAAAATTTCAAGGCAGTGTTCCCGTTTATTGTTGGCCACATTAACAGCACAAGTCATCACTTACTATGGGGGAAAAATGGAATCCCGGACAAAAGCTCACCGGACAAAAGCTAACCCATTTTTTCACAAACCCGGACAAAAGCTCACCGGGAGAAAATTTAACGTTGGTCTTAACTCGAGTGTTGACAACTTTGGTGCATGCGTATTACACTAAAATACAACGATAAATTAAATCTGACAGGCGCATGGTTTGTTGATTAGAGTAAATACAATTTTATTTATCGATTGGTTAGAAGCGAATGCAGCCCCTTACTAGCTCCAGCAGTCTATAGATCTGGGTGTACCTGGAACCCCTCGAAAATATTTTTCAGACGATTCTGCAGGCGCAGAGTGGTTTTTCGCACCCGCTTCTCTGGGGGTTCACCTCTCCGGGCTTGTGTCAATGCCATGGAAACGGGCGCCTGATTTTTCTTTCGGTATACAGTCAGCCTCCAGACGCTTGGATGGGTGTGGCCGACAAGCTCCTGGAATCCGATATTCTATCCTTCGCAGGTATTGTTCATCCAGTATTTATCTTGAAGAGTGGAGTAGTGCATATTCTACCGTTCCGGGGGAAACTCCGGTCGTCGTCGGCGCACAGTCAGGCAAAGGGAAGAATTCGGTCTTGGGTGCCACCACCGAAGGAGCAGAAGCATAACGGAAGAGGCCGTTGACATACGTGCAATCAAAGCAGTCCAGCAGGTCGCCTATGGCACCTGTAGACTTTTCCCTGATATAGGTTAGTTCTTCGGGTACGAGTTGTGATGGAAGGAGCGCCAGCCTATCCAAACTCCCGCACAGCTTTCTAAATTGGTCATCTGTCTTGTACTCGTCCAAAAGGCACAACTCCCGTTCCATAAACATATTTTTAAAAATTCGCAAGTCAATGATTTGTACATTACTGTCTTGCTTCAGTTTCCCTTTCACATCACCCTGATATAATCCTTCATTTAAAATACATTTACGACGCACAATGACGGAAACCATTACATTTTCCTAGCCTACCCTGGACCCCAAGAAAACCCATGCATTAGTAATGAAGAGAAATTGTGCCTAACATTTATATGCGCGTTTAGCTTGACATAAGCACAATGAAAAAGCGAGCTCATCGAAGTGTGACTTCGCTTCTTCGGTCACTCTTTGGGTTCAAAGAATTTGGTTCACGAAGTTTCTTGGGTATGAAACAAGGTGATCCGGCATACCTTGAGTCAAGCAAGCTTGCTCTTATCAGCTCCACTCAATTTCAGTTACCTAAATGTTGGTCCCAAATATTTTCTTTTCTGCCTGTTATGGCTTTTCTGTCCACACCTTTGCATGGGATGGGGTACCAGTTCTCCTAAAAATGGTGCAATGTACATCGCGTCCGCACTTTATCCCAGCCCGTGTTTCGCCCGGGTAGGAAAAAAGGAAAAAAAGAGGTGAGCTTTTGTCCGGGTCTGTGAAAAAATTACACCATCTTCCCGAGGGGAACCATGGGGTGATGCGGAGCATCGTGTTGGTTCCGAGGAAAGAGTCAGTTGCGTGCTGACGTCGAGAGATGGCGCCACCGACTGCCCTAGCGTTACCCCCTACGCGAGCCTTCGTCGCGGCTCGCGGCAGAGAAACTTGGAACGCTCGCCGCTCGCCGTTTATTTTTTTTTTCACACTTGAAGGAGAGGAGACTAGAGGAGGAGAGTTGCGCGTGCGCGCGCGGTGTGAGGAGAAGCAAACGCACGCGCAGTGCACGCAGCTGGTAGAGAGAGAGAGAGGAGAGAGTAACGCGCAGCTGTTGGAGAGAGGGAAGGAGGAGAGTTGCGCGTGCGTAGTTCGAGTGCCGACTACAACGCCGACGCCGCGGGACATAGACCCGAGCAAGAGATGCTCCGCATCTAAAAATTGGTGAGCTTTTGTTCGGTGAGCTTTTGTCCGGTGAGGTTTTGTCCGGTTACCAAAAAATGAAGTGTAGGAGAAAAATTAAGTTTCTTATTATTAGTTCCCCTCTCTGTACGAAAGAAAAAGGTCTGCTGCCTTTCAGGTTTAAAAAAAAAAAAAAATCTTTTTCCTAGATCAAACATTTTTACTGCTCGGCTTGGCGGTGTTCGATGAAGCTTCGTTCGATGAAACATCATTTGATGAAACGGCTTTTGATAAAACGGCGTTCGATGAAATGGCGTGCGATGAAACAGCTTCGATGAAATGATATTCGATGAAACGATATTCGATGAAACGGCATTCTATTAAATGTCCGAACCCAGCAACTTATATCTTTTTTTAATGTATGAAATATAACCCCCGCGACCTACACGAGCTGTAGTCCGCGGGGGTTATATTTCTCGTTCGATTTGTTGGAATAATAATGGCACTAGCTCCCGCTAGTGCGTGTAACGCGATCACATAACAAATATGCGTACTTAGTATTAACCCTTTGCTTACCGCAAAAAGTTTGAAACAAAAATTATTTGAAAATACCGATTTTTTATGAGCCCCATAAATTTAATATGCAATACAACGGCCAAAGTAAATGCCAAAAAAAAATATTATATGAGAGATCTTTGAAAACACTGCGAAAGAAAAGGGGACTAAAGTTCGGCTTCACTGCATTACGGCGGACAGTTCACATCACCTTGCACATGGACGTTCAGGCTGGGCGTAGCAATACTGCAGACAGTTCACACCACCTTGCACGCAAAGTGAACGCAAAACGTGGAGGGGCTGGAGGGGGATTTTTTACGTTGATTCTAGTCCAATGCCGACACGCCGACACGATGTTCTCATCGAAATCAGAGTCATCTGAGCTAAATTACAATAACTCAGATGCATCGCTCTTGCGGTCCGATGAAAGATGTCTTCCGAATCTGAAGAGCCACCACAATATCTTCGTTTTTGCCCGAAGTTTGAGGCAAGATCGTCACTACGAACCAGACTTGTACACGTTACTGCAAAAAGGTAACCGATCACAATTACAATTACTTAACTGTAAAAAGTAACCGATTACAATTACAATTACAGCCTCAGAAAGTAATCGAAAAATTACTCTAAAGAAATCGATTACTTCCCACGTTACTTTTCATTCAACTTTTTTTTTTATTTCGGTAGAATAATCCTTGAAGCCTCGCGCTCAGTTGTTGCGGAAAAAAAAAAAAAAGCCTTGACCGTTTTTGTTAGAGCTGAGTGAGTTACACCGGCACACCCAACCCCTCTTGCGAAAAACAAAAAAGAGCGCTGCCACAAAAAAAAATTACATGGTTCTTTTTTTACCGCAAAAATAAACTAGGCATCGCCGAACGCTCATTCTCCGCCCACAGGTAGCAGCTAGAGGTCACAACCAGATGCCAAAGTTTCAGCCCGATCCGATATTTCATTCAAAAGTTATAAGTGATTTTCTGAAAAGTTCAATGGGAAAATGGCGGCCGACGGAGTTTTTGAATCCATGGGGCTCTATGTATGGCACCAGAAACCGAAAACAGGCAAAAATGGGCTCCATTTTCCCATTGAACTTTTCAGAAAATCACTTATAACTTGTGAATAAGGTATCCGATCGGGCTGAATCTTTGGCATCTGGTTGTGACCTCTAGCGCTACCTTTGGGCGGGGAATGATCGTTCGGCGATGCCTAGTTTATTTTTTCGGTAAAAAAAAAATACTGTAATTTTTTTTTTTTTGTGACACCCTGTACATTACTTACAAGAGGCTGGATAAAGTCATTTCTCATACCCAAGCGTAGTCTCCGGTGTACCAAAACAAAATGTACCCAGGAAATGAAGCATAGATGAGTGGCCTACTAATCCTCGATGTCCCGTGCTTAGTGGTTTCGAAAAAGAAAAAAACAAATTGACCATTGTTCACAGCTAAAAAAAAAAAAAGTTGAGAAAAATTGTAATGGGTAATTTTGTAATGATCACAGCAAAAAAGTAATTCAATTACAAGGATCGTTACTCTTTAAAGGAAGTAATTGAAGCGTTACAAAATTACAGTAAAATGTAATAGATTACAAGTAATCCATTACTTGTAACGCGTTACGTACAAGTCTGCTACGAACGCAGCGACCAGAAGGTTGACGCCGTCATTCGTAAATCCCCTGTTGCCGGCGTTGGAACAATTTTCCGCCAAATTCAGAAATGTACTGTTTTCATTTTCCGTGAAGCGCCATCTATCCACGGCAAAGCTAACTAGAAACACGTGGACTAGCCCAGTTCGTCCATGCCATGGTAGCGTATTGGAGCCCGAATCAACGTGGACGAGCCCAGCTCGTCTTCGGGGGGAGCGGTACAAATAGTGTGGACGAACCCAGGTCGTCCATGGTAGGGAAAGGGTTAATCTACTATAGGTTTGTCGGGTCGATCCTACAAAGTATAATATAACTATCATACAAAATAAATATAACTGCCGCGGCTAACCAAAAACTCGGATGTAATATTAAAAAGAAATAAAACCAAGATGCCCGCGAAACATGAATCCCTCATTAATTTTGACTATTTCAAAATTTCACAGCATCTCCCTAGTCGGCGTCGGCATAAAGCACCATTTAAATAAACGAAGCGCTGAGCTTTTTATGTTCTAATGACTTAATAATGACACGTGTTTGCGTTTAGTAAACGTAATCCGCTTAATACTTTTCAATTTACCCCCTCCCCCAAAACATCAAAAGAAAAAAAGCATGAGGGACGAATCACCTTGCACTGGCTAATGGAACACGTATACGTCAAATTCGGCGAAGAAAACTTCTTTTTTAACTTGCCATCGCAAGGCTCGACAGCTGCATTAATCAAGTGAATGGGAGCCCGGACGCGGTAAGTGCCCAAGCATGTTCGAGTCGCGTGACACACCTACCCATATAACGCCCACACACTTTGAGTAGGACCACTTTCGGGAAAAATTACCCCCTCCACAGTCTTTTTATCATCATTTTTCTATATTCTGCCACTACATATTCGATCATGCCTAAAGCACCGCGAAGAGCACGGTTTTTATGTCGTTGCTTTTTTACTTTTTTTTAAGCCGTGAATAGAGTATCCGAATATTTGCTTCGATTCGTTCTTCAAGTGCCAATATTCCTAGTAAACAAATATTATTCGCGTGTCTCCAGTCAGCATACGAGAACTTATTAGATCATATAAGAACATATATGCGCCTCACGTAATTTATACAAGTTCTGATATGTTGATTGAACGAATCAAATATGAAATTCTCCGAGACAGGGAACAAAACTATTTTTGCGAGTGCGAACGAAGAAAGAAGGGGAGGTTCTCGACGTGTATTCTGGGACGAGGATAGCGCTTCTGTTGAGTGACAGCAAGTACGTGTGACCTTGGGGATCTTGCGAGGAGACGATGAAATTAAGTGGGAGTGGAGGTCCACCGGTTGAACTTTGCAGACAACGTGGAGCGTGAACAAATTGTTAAAAGTGGGATTGGGAGGAGATGACTGTATAAAGGAAGTGTGGTGAATAAAATTCGGTGACTTTGTTTGAGACGTTGCGTTTGTTCCTCTTTTTTGCCTCCGTCTCGGGTTTTAGTATGTCGATTAACAACCAGCCCGCCTCCCTCTACTTCGTCTCACCCTACGATTCACTAAAGGCCAAAGCTACGACCCACCAGATTCAATCACGAGCCACTTAGAAATGTCGTGGTATTCCGATTCAATGCACGTATCGATGCCCGCGTCTCTGATCACAGATGGGGATGGGCGGACAATGGTTCGAATCGAAGAGCACTGAGTGACTCATCAGTTTTGCATTACAAAGAAAGTCACGACATACAGACTCTTTGCAATGTCGAAGCTATAGAAATAATGCAGCGTTTTTTTTATTCGGAGCATTATTCGTGCACCCCTATCAATGTTAATCATGTCATAGTTTAGCGTGGAACCTGATTGGACCTGGCGGCCCGTGACTTCGGCCTTTAGTCCGTCATAGGATGAGATGAAGTATAGTAACGTTGTTTTCAGTGAATGGGAGGAGCCTCAATCGGCTGCTAGTCATCAGTGAGGCTGGTGATCATAAGGAGAAAATTTGGGAAGGACTGGCCACCGAACGATTGCACACAAGCGCTGCGTCACAGTGCGGCAAGGTAATTGCACGTTCGAGCTCGATATCAGGTCAAGTGATAGCGATCGCATGTCGGCCTCAGAGTTTCAACAAATCGGCATTAGATGTCATTACCTGGTCGAACCAAACTTCATTTCTCCGTCGGAATTTTCGTGATCTCCTAGATGCCGATAATTTCCCTTTTCTGCGACGCAGTACTGCAGTGCTAAGGAATGCACCTATGTCGTACGGTCAAGCGACCCTGTTGTAACTGTCGTACCTTATACAGACAAGTAGCTTACCTCAGTTAATATTACAGCTTGGGTCAGTAAGCACTTGTAAACAACGTGAATGTTTACTGTTATTTCTTGCATGCAAACAATAGACCGATCTCACCAAGCGTTCGGCGCATGCGTAACGCCGCCATAACTTTAGTTCACTGTAGACAAACGGCAGTGCACGAGAGGGTTCGTGCCGTCTCGTGCTCTACACGCGCAGAGCTCCAGCGAGGTTGTCGCGCATGCAGAAAGACTAAAGTTCCCTCGATGCATTGCGGCAGCGGCGGCGTAGTCAAACTGGCTGGTGAAATCGGTCTATTTGATTTACTTTGATAACCGCAACTTTATATTCTAATGAAACCTCTGATTTCCCGAAGTAGCAATTTATACGCAAATACAGTCTTGCCAATCGTAGGATCCAGCAATATCCTACGCGAACGTTAACGCGAAAGTACACGCGTGAGGTTGTTTTGAATTAAATGTAAACAAGCTGGTGACAAACAGGCTGGAAACGAGGCGGTGTTTCTCTCACACGTTCCAGCTTTATCGTTGGTTCGCTTATGCCCGACGAAAGCTGACGAGCCGCTAGAGAAACCTGCAATTCATTCCACAAGCCGTGAGCCTCAAAAAGGAAGACGGTACGAGCGGACGGCTGACATAGTGCTGGCATAGTACAAGTTACGGTGTCACTGCGCCATAGACTGTGAATTTTCCGATGTCTTTATGTTGATTTTCTTAAGACAGCTACTACCTGCAAAAAATTTATCAGGTTCTCGGATTCCTAAATATTGCCCAATTTAGCAGTGTTTCCAGATTGGTTAGAACATGTAGAAAACCAGTTTTGGTATGCAAACATATTTTTATTGAGACTCGTTCTATATTTCGTACTTCTTGAAATCAGAGCGCTGTAAAGGTTACGAGCCGTGTGAGTCAATAGAAGTCAATGTCTGTCGCTCTTTTGTGCGTACCGGCTCAACAAATCGAGCGCTGAGAATGCAGCTTACCTCGCTTTTTTTGGGTCCGTGCGTCTGTGTTTGTACGTTTTCTAGCATTTGACTGCACTCTGACTTACGGTAAAACAAAGTATGCCTTCGTTGCTAGTTTTCCTTTGCCTAAGTATACAGTTATACCGACTGCGTGGATATCGTTTTGTTCACCATACGAACGTGCGTGCATAACAGATATGATCAAACAATCTAGCTCGCGCATGTAGCTTCCGCTTCGCTTTATTTATGATAAGAGAGATTAATAAAATTCAGCCCCCAAATTGTTAACCCCGAGTCACACTGCTCACACTTCATAGAAAAGACAGTGGGGGATCGGTGGCCGAGTCATTCGATTTTCGAACGCACGAGCGCGAGGACGTGGAATCATGAGCTCCGAAGGAGCGGCGATAACTGCCCTCGCCGGCCGCGGTGATTCTGTTTTTCCCGGCTCAAGTGAGTACAGGTTTTTGTTGCCCCAGCTTCCATCAAGTGATTCAATGAAGAAAGCGGTCGTCCTTCACTGCGACATGGCCGGAAGTCCATACAGGATTGAGGATTTTCGGCAACCACTCGACGAACTGGGGGTCCTCAGGGAGGTAGCCGGAATTGGGGCGTATCAGATGTCCCATGTCTGGCTGCTTGACCTGAGGACCGACGCGGCCAAGCTCAAGCTGGTGAACGCAGGGCGGCTCGCTGTCAAAGGACGCACCTGCATCGTCGTGGACCCATCCAGGCAAGAGGTGCGCATCAAGTTGCACTGGGTGGCGTTCGACGTATCGAACGACACCATTCGCAAGGCTTTCTCGGAGTACGGCGAGGTGAAGGACGTTGCGTCCGACCGCTGGAAGGTGCCGGGCTTCGAGGGAGCCGAGTCTACCACCCGGATAGTGCGGCTGGTACTCCGGGAGGGTGTCAACCTTGACCGCCTTCCCCATCAGCTGCGCTTCGGAGGCGGCTTGGTATTGATCGTCGTGCCTGGGAGGGCCCCAGTATGCCTCCGGTGCCGTAGGACGGGGCATATCCGACGAGACTGCCGGGCTCCCAGGTGCTCCGAGTGCCGAGCTTATGGCCACGAGCGTGACGACTGTGTCCGCTCCTACGCCCGAGCCGTGGGACGAGGAGTAAACGAAGACCACGTCGACGACATGATGGACGAGGAAGAGGCGGAGAGAGCGGCCGCGCCAGTGAAAACCCAGTCCGAGCAAGCCAAGAGCGACGACGCTTCCAGCACCTCACCCGAAGTGAGCAGCCCCGGGCTGCCGGACAAGCCGTCGACTGCAGCTCCTGCAGATCCACCTGCAGCCGAGCGCTCGACGGTACCTCCAACAGGGAGCGCCGGCGGCGCAGCTGGTGCTTCGCCATTGTCAGACGAGGTCTCCATCACACCAGAGATGGACGTCGAGCAGGGCTCTGCGAAGCGCAGGTTCGAAGACGTCACGGACACGACTGGTCAGGAACTTCGGCTGCGCCAGCTCGAGCGCAGGTGGAGGATGGTGTCGGTGCAGGAAAGGAGAGGATGGCCATCAGCGGTCCGGAGCAGACCGCGGAGGATCACGCGACAAACTGTCGCAGTGAACGGCGGTGCAGGCGGGTTGGTCCACACTAGCCCATGGTCTCCTTACAAAGTCCTGTCCGAATAGCGACCCTTAAAGGGGCACTGACACGTCAAAATCATATTTTTTTTTATTATCCGAAACGATTGAAAACGATGGCGGGACATTACCCTCAAAATTCGAAACTTGAAAATTCAGTATTTGTGAATTAAAAAAAACAATTTCCAAATGCCGAATTTGAAGTTCCCGCGCGATCCGCGCCAGTACAGTGAGTCAAATTTTGCGGTCTCCTGAGACTCGACTTATTTTCAGACCTCCGCCGTTGCCACGGCAACCCCAAGCGAGATGGAGGTGATATCACGCCGGCGCGGGAAAGAACCGGTTTCTTTCCCCACTCGCCGTGTTGCTCGCCGACGATGCCGCCAAGTTTTCCGAGGGAGGGTACAAATCTAGGAAGCAACATCACACCGAACTCTGATTTCTGGTATTTCAGAAAGAGGGGCCGTAGGGCGCTCGTAATTGCGTTAAAAAACATGTTTTACGATTGCCGTTATTAAATGTTATAGAAATGTCACCTACAAAGCTTCTGAAATTCCTGATTTTTGACGTCACCGATCAAAAGAAGCGAGGAGGTGAGCGCGGGAAATTTAAACGCCAAAAATAAAAAGGCGCACGCGCGCGCGGGGAAATTTTTTTTTGCGATGCGGTTTTTTTTTGCGTGTCTGTGACTACAACTTGCATCGTTTTAGACAATAAAAAAATACGACCTTTGGGTTGTCAGTGCCCCTTTAATGTCCGAGGCCTCTCAGATCGCAGGAGGCAAAGGCAACTCTGCCGTCTAGCAGTCGAACAGGACCTCGACATCATCGCTGTGCAGGAGACCAAGGTCGAGAGTGAGGACCAGACCAATTTTATGGTTAGACCTTTTACGGCGCGTTACGAAGTGTGTGTTAGTCACGCGGTTGGGTCGTCGGCGGGCTGTTTGTTGTTAGTGCGCCAGAGTTTGGGTGCAACAGTCGAGGCGGTGACGACGTGTGCGTTAGGGCGCTTTGTTGTATGTGATTTTTCTCTTTCATCGTATGATTGGAGGGTCACTTGTGTCTACCCCTCCAACAGGGTTGATGAGCGGAGGGTGTTTTTTTGATTTCATGCATCAGTACTGCAAAAGTGATCGCCTTATTATTTTTCTTGGCGATTTTAATTGCATCTGCTCTGCTGGGGACAAGTCCAGTTCAAAGCCCTATCGCGATTTAAGCACCGAGAGCCTTCTTAGTTTAATCAACGAGTCCGGCTTAGATGACGTTGGGGAATGTTTAAGGAATGGCCGCAAAATCCAGTACACCCATTTCCAAGGGTCGAGTCACGCCCGTCTAGATCGAGCGTACGTTTCTTTAGATTTGATACCATTATGTTTTGAATATCGCGTGCAACCTGTTTCCTTTAGTGATCATTGTCTAGTTTCCTTTTGTATGCGCAGTGAATCCCAAGCCAGGAAAGTCTTCAGCTGGGAATTATGACGTTTTCACTGCCCAAGTGCAGGCCGCGGTTGAAACACTAGAGAGCCAGAACAAATTAGGGTATGGTGTGAGATGGGAGCTTTTTAAGCAGGAAATAAAAATGAAAGCGTTAGAGCGGGCAGGCGTACTTAAAAGCACTGAAAGAAGCAACGAAATGTTATTACGTAATAATTTGCGGATACTGCTAAAAGAAGAGACTAAAATGCCTGGGGCATTCAAAGACGATATTTCTATTGTGAAAGATAAACTCGAGATTCTAGATCGGGAACGATATTGTGGGGCGATTGTTAGAGCCATGACGAAACGAAAGAATTACTAGAATCGACCATCAGCGTAGAGGAAGTGGTCTTTGCAATAGAAGCCCTAAACCCGGGAAAGTCCCCTGGCCCAGACGGCCTAAGTGCAGCTTTTTATAAGACTCAGAAACAAGAGATTGCCGCAGACCTAGCCAAAGTATTCAATGAAGCATATGATTTGAATGTGTTGCCTCTATCTTTTATGTCGTCACACACAGTGTTAATCCCCAAAACAGATGACGCGGTTAAGTTGCAGCAAGTCACAGCGTACCGGCCGATCAGTTTGACTAATGTCGACTACAAAATTTTAATGAAGATCTTAGCAAGGAGATTGCAAACTGAAATATCAGATATAGTGGGGCCCCATCAAACTTGCGGCATAAAAGGAAGGACTATTTTTACCAATATCCATAAAGCACGCAGTGTTCTGGAGTGTTGCGACGCAATGCGTACTTGCGTTGCGATGCTCCAGGTAGATTTGGAAAAGGCCTTTGACCGCGTGCCTCACGACCTGCTTTTAACCATTCTCGATCATGTAAACGTCGGCGCTGTTATCCGCGAAGGTGTCAGCATGGCGTACAACGGGTGCTCGACGAGACTTATGGTGAACAAGTCGGTTGGAAAACGTATAAAAGTGAATCGATCTGTCCGCCAAGGGTGTCCTTTGTGACCACTTCTTTTTTGCATCTACATAGAATCCCTTTGCATTAGTATTTTTAAAAACAGTTCTATCAGTGGTTTTAAGCTCCATGCGACCGAAGTTAAAGTGTTAGCGTATGCTGATGATATTGCAGTGTTTTGTTCCAACCGCGAGAGTATTGTTCAAGTCGTTCACACGCTCAAACGTTTTTGCGAAGTCAGTGGCAGCTCTGTTAACTGGACCAAGTGCCTGGGACTTTGGCATGGAGAGTGGAGTTCTATTCCTGGTTCGTTTCCCAACATGCAGTGGGTGACCACCCCCGTAAAATATTTGGGAGTGCCTCTAGAAAATTATCGCGACAGCGAACCCTATTCGCGCCGACAGGCGGTGGAACTTCGCGAAAGAGTAGAAAAAAGACGGAGGTATGATCTGTCTATTTTTGCACGGGCCACAGTTTGCAATTTGTTTTTTGTCAGCAAACTGTGGTACGTTCTACAAGTCTTGCATTGTTCGCGGGTAAATGTGCAGAAATTGCACCGGGTATTTGCAGTGTTCATCTGGGGCTCCACGTGGGAGCAATCAAGTAGGACGAATCTTTTCAGGCGCGTACGCAGTGGGGGGCTTAGTTTGACGCATTTGTTTTTACGCCAGGTTGTTAATCGGTTCATGTATTTTCGGGACATAAGTGACCCCTTTTTGCGCACCGTTTGTCAAGTGAGAGTTGCAAGCAGGTTGCCTGAGTTGATTGTTTCCACGTCTTCAATGTCGGGTGGTATTCATGGATATTTAAAGGAAGTTGTTGCCTCATGTAAATTTCTGTTATCTCGTTTTTCAGTTGAGTATTTGAGTGAGGTTCCTCGGTAAAGATTGTATAAGGCTGTGTGCGATACTGTGTTCCCTGTACCTCTATACAGAGCCTTATACTGTGCAGGCCCAGGGCAAGATGTCTTGAAGCGCGTTAAGAGTATGGTGGTGCCCGCAGGCACCAAGACTTTCTTCTTTAAATTACATTCAGGTACACTGTTGGTCAAGACGTGGCTAAACGAGAGGGGACTTTTTGTACCGTGGGGGGATCACTGTTTTTTCTGCAAGAAGCCAGAGATGGTCGAGCACGTGTTTCTTGAGTGCTGGGATGGGGTCTTCTTCTGGGACGTCCTCCAACGTACCCTGAAAAAGGATCTCCCCCTAGACGCGCATGGAATCTGTTATCTTTCGGTTAAAAACGAGGAAGGTTTTCCCTTTGACCTGGTTATGCTGTTGGGTCTGCACAGTATTTGGAAGTCCCGAATGGCTGTACACAACGCTGACAATAATGTACGGGAGGCGCGGGAATATTTTCGTGAAAGTGTATCTTTGTTAGTTGAAGTCAACAGAGCACAGAAGTGCGAGCCTGAGTGGCTTCCGCGCATTGAGGCACTTTTGTCCATGAAACAATTTTAGCCCCCAACGCCAGTCACTTCGGACTGGTTTAGCTTAGCCTTGCCCTGTTTCCTATGTTTTGAGCGATATGCCTGCCTATTTGACACTGTAAAAAATCCGGCAATAAAGAAAAAAAAAAAAAAGGATCGGTGGCCGAGTGGTTTAGCGCACACCAGCTCGGAGCACGTGGAGCGAAAGCTCGCGCTGCAGAACCCAGGGATCCTGGGTTCAATCCCGACCCCTGCCCGTTTCGATCTGGATGAGCATCGTACTGGCGTGCGGTCGTGTATCACTACTGCGTGATGCACGTTAAAGACCCCAGCCTAGCGACTGTACTGCACTGGCTAAATTTAGCATCTACAGCTGGGAGACAAGTCGCCAGTTGAGGCATACTAAGAGGCTGTATAAACATGCGCTCACCGCAATATTGTTTTTACAGATTCGAACGCGAGTCACTACAAGATCCGTGCTTCGAATGCCGCATGGCGATGAGTTCAAGGGGAAACTTGGCACGCGGCCTTCAAACCACGAATACTGCGGTGACAGATGTCTGCCAGACTGTCGTTTGCATGATGCATGAGCAGCGTGACCCCGGCTTTGAAGTTTTCTTTAATGGAGTGTAAACTCATTTGGTTACTTTCTGCGCACGCGGTACAGAGTAATAAGCGACCTCCAAACCAATGTCCGAACGTTAGTTTGAAGTATCATCACACCCTTACTGCCCGGCGTATGGTCACTCAATTCCCAAATGGTTACCCGCCAAAAAGGTTCTGACGATTTTAACGACCGCCTCGGAAATTCTATCCTTCCTCCAGCCACGCGGGGGCGGACGAGCTGAGAGACGCCGGTTGTTTACGTCTCCAACCCTGCCGTAAATTCAAACTCTGCAACGAAAAAAAAAAAAAAAAAGGAAAAAAAACAGAAGCTGTCTTTTTTATTGTTGCTTTTATTTTTTCCTCTTTCTCTTTTTTGAATTCCCCCAAAAGACTTGAACAAATAACCTAAAAAAGTCGACGCAATCTTTAAATAAAAACTGGTGGCCATGATCCAGTTTTCTCCAGATTCGCATATAATACACACGCGCGCGCTGCAGCTATAAGGCGGAGACGGAGTCTACACACCGTTTCGCGTCGCGATCGTCCGCAGAGGGCACCGCGAGCCATCGCAGCCAAACCAATGCCGTATGAGTGTCACGTGACCTGAGTAAGCAATGCATACAGTGACGCGCGAGGAGCGCAGTTCCGTGATACATTCGCATCTTCGGATTGGTTTGGATGACTCGTATAAGCTTCCGCCGCGGTACATCACTCGGCGAAACGGTGTATACAAATACAGGGTTGGTGGACTTTTTCCTTTCAACGGCCCCCTGATCGTATGAACGCACGTTGGAACAAACGCGACAACCGCAACAATTCCGAGTCATGACTGCCACCAGAGCGCGCTCTTCGTTGAGCTCTGTATACTAGAGAGACACTACTCCGCACAAATCGTAACTTCCGCCTCGGAACGTTAACAGTTGTGCAGATCCCGTCGACGGACGACCGTCAAGAAGACGCTACTCCGGGCGACGCTTCGGGCGAATGGGCTACGCTCCTTTTGAAGTCACGATGAACCACAACGAGCGTCACGTGCCATTGAAGTCAATCCAATGCCGCGTTAGGGGTCACGTGATCTTCGGCAGGAGCGCAGCAATGCGCAGGGCCAGTTTTCACGCGACGCGTTCCCAGTGTTTGATTGACTGTGATGGCTCGTTTACCGTCCGCCACAGTCCATCGTAGGGGGAAACGGTGTATCGAAAGTGACGGGCCTGCTTTGGGCGGTGCATGCCCAGTGCTCACCCATGCAAACGGATGAAATGCGGAACATTTGGAGGGGCGATGTACGTGCTATATATAGTACGCCGCTCGAGAAATGTGCCATACGTGCACACGTTAGAGTTCGACCGCCTTAGGCAATTTTATGCGGGTAGAAGATGCACGCGTTTGGGGACGAAACCTACTTGCTCAGATTGCTTTCTCTTGTCGTGAGAATAGATTAATATTTCAGGCGCGTTACTTTGACACTTCTAAGGTGCATATCTGGCTGCATGCTATTTGGAGCAAGTCCCAATTAAGAATGTTTTACGTAAAAGGCGAACCACATTTTTTTTTTTTTATTCTTAGGGCAAAAGCCGCATAAATTATTTTGTTAGCTCAATGCTGGAACGACGCCAACTTTTCACGGAAACAAGATTTACTTAAAACCGAAAGAATTATAAACTTAGTGATAGACCGAATCTGCCGAACTTCAGATTCGGAAAAGTTCGGCACGTGCCGAACGTTTGAAGTAAAGTTCAGCAAAGATTTGGCGAAAATTCAGCAAATGTCTGCGCACGCGCGAGAACGCGACGGGGCCATGGATTGCAAATGGACGCCGTGCAGTCGTGCGGTTACCATCATATAGTGTAGTACAACCAGCGGTTACGGCGAGGTGTGGAGAAGGTGACACGCTTAACTGTGCGTTTGTGAGCCTTTGCGAGTGTGGTCCTCTTCAATATTTTCTGTCTCAAGAACAGAAGATCGACCAGTAATTTACGCAGTCTACTGTGCAAGTGACAAATGATGCGGTACATTCTGAATAACGATATTTTCATTTGACCTTTCCAGCGATGCAACGAGGTAGTTAAAACATTGACTGACAATTACTTTAAAATACTCCTCGCAATTATAACAATCCTGCTTTCGGCTCACAAGTAGTTTTGCCAAAACAATAGAATATTGCTTTTTAATTAGCGTTATTTCGCAATTTTCATGTATCTACATAAAACTAAACACAGAACTATCATGCTGGACGTTTCACATCCGACATTCCTAACTCTTCCCTTCCGGCATTTTAAAGGTTAAAAACGTTACGTTTGCGAATATGGGACGCACACTTTTATGCAAAGCTGACGTCAAGTAACTCAAATCGAAAAAACATGCATATTTACAATACAATTGGTATCTCATCTGGTGAAAGCTCAGCAACCGTTGCATTCGTCTTCGCGCACGAAACGGTGACTCCTCGAGAAAGTAAGCACGCAGTGTTATTGAGTTTATTTTAACATTGTATACACACTTGCAGGCTTACGCTCTTGAGGCCTTAAAACCGAAACTTTCGTAGCGTGATTCGTGACTGCGTGCGCTACTACCCAACCTCGTTGTCACGCCACTTCTGCAAGCAGGTGCTAAAATTGCCTGTAAACGCACAAAAACGACCGCGCTACAATGATCTTGTAGAATATTTCCTTATTTAGTAAGAACTGTGTCAATATTCATTACATGTGGCATTTAAGTTAAGAAAAAAAAAACATAAAACTGTTTTCGCACAGAAAAAAACTAAATATTAACGTTATGTCTCGTAACAATGTACTTTTACCAAATCTTTGCCGAATCTTTAGAAAAGTTCGAAAAATTTTGGCTTTGCCGAATCCCAAGATTCGGCGCAGAATTTTCGATTCGGCAAAAGTTCGGCCCGTCACTGTTATAAATTATACAGGCTTATAAATAAATATTCTGATCTTACTCACAAGGCTCATAACCTCGTCAACGATATATCCTCAATAAAACAGTCACTAAAATTTTAAGAGAAGTTTCGTTATACACGTTAATTCAACGCAACCCTAGGAGTGAGCGAATAAAAATGTCCTGAAAGCTAATGGCCATGTCTTCCAGACCGACATAGAACTAAAGCTCAAATAAGCGCGGCACCAACCGCTATCAAAAGAACTTTTTTTTTTTTTAACGAGTGATACTGCCGAGTATGTCTACGCTGACCAAAAAATCGCTTGTTATTTCTAATAGGAGCCATAATTGAACCATAATTTATTTATGTTGTGCATTATGTGAACATCGTGTCTCAAATTACATTAATTTTTTATATTTTTTTTTTGTAAATCTTAAAATTGCTATTTAAGCAACGTTGATACCCATCGCAATTTTAAAGACAACAAATTTGCGTCTATGTCTCAGAGTTGGGACTTCGCAAACTATTAAGCTGATATTGTCGCCATAATTAACATTCTTATTGCATAGAACTGCTTGTTTCTGCAGGATTAACAAATCAATTAGGTTAATTTTTGTTCCGGCTTTCCATACTAAAAAACAATAATGAAGAGGGGCTTGCTTTAGTCTGGGGTAGATTTGACATCTGAGCCAACAGGGGAGGAGATTCATAAGGTTGCGCAGATGCCAATAGATCGAGTAATATTTGAACAAACATATGGTGGTGTCTTTAAACCAGACACCCAAAAATTAAAGGGGCACTGAAGTGGTTTTTGAGTTCGTGTTTTGATGATGACAACTGAATCTAGACTCACTAAGTATCCCTAAAAACAAAAAAATAAAGTCATACGGTGATTATTTCTTTAATAAAAGTGTAATTGAAGGCCACCAAACCTCGGATCCATCCGAAAACGAAACAACTCTCATTGGTCATCGCACGCTTATCACAAGGATCTCGGGCCAATAGCGTTCGACGACGTTCCGTCGCGCAGTGATCCCGAGGGAGCCGCACCGGCCGAACTTCTTTGTCATTCGAGCTTCGATCATGGCGCAGTTCTCTACGCTCGAGGACCTGACGCCGTTAGAGGTTAAAATTCTTCGGCGGCCAGCCGACCTGGGGGTGATTTCCTATGACTCCAACGTGCGATGTGGACGATAGCAGCGCTTCGGAGTCGTGTTCGGGTTCCGAGGACGACGAAACGCAGGCCTTTTCGGGCGTTCTTCGATTTGCGGTTGGGGCAAGTCGTAACCGCTGCGATGCGTTTGGCATCGCAGCGTAACCTCTGGTACGTGATGTCAAACGATGTCGCCAGGTTGACTTTCGCCTCGGGAGGAGGCTGGTTCAGACATGTGCAACGAGCGCGTTACCTACGACTGCGTCCGCTGCAACCGGAGCGACCGGAACGACCGCTCTGCGCCGCGCGTACATACCTGCAACCAGTGCAACAAGCGCAGCGGGTCGTCAGCACGGCGACCGCTTCTACGCCGCCGTCAGCTGTTTCAGCGGCGCCTCTAAAAAGGGGCCGCACTGCCACTCAATGCCGTAACAGAATATAGACATACAGTTATCTATAGCCTAAAGCTTTATTTATTTTTTTCATGATAGGCTTGCAGGGTACAGTGGATGAAAGAAAAAGATTCAGTAAGCCGTCTTGGACGATCACGACTCTAATACACGACATTGCCAATAGTACAAATATCGCCACACGCCTTTTCTACGATTATAAAAGACGATGTAATCTTAGCAGCGATATAGCAACGTAGAAATATGAGTTCGTGATCAGATAGACGTTGCGAGCGTTCAGGATTTCTAACACTAATCACTTTTCTCCGGTGATAAAAACGCGTGAAAATTCGCATCCTTTCTACGGTACGCGCCAGTAATACCTTGAACTTGAGCACACGCATGAAATGCGCCAAATAAGAAATCCGGGCGATGTTCGAGGACACAAATGCTTAGAAAGCACCACTGTAGTCGAAGTAAACAAACACGACGGCACGGGCGTTTCTGCTGTCTTGAGAGTGCCGGCACGGCATCGCCGCACGAGTAGGTGGATCTTCCCTTCTAGTACGTGCTGGGTTATCATAGCGACACACGACGAAAATTCACAGTCAAGGATAGCGCTTTTACGCGGAACGATGAGCTTCCACCACGCCGACCACGCCAACGATCACCACCGACGCCATGTTCGCCGATAGAAGGAGCCGACCCGCGACCGGCACGACCGGCATGCAACGCGCGCAACCAGTTCTCCTCGACCTGTGATTGGTCTATCGCTGCGATTGTTTCGAACGCAGCGGGGAAAGAAAGGCCGCCAAAATTTTCAAACATACGATAATTTCATTGGTCGGCGCAGGAACAGAAAAGAGTCTGTGGCAAAAAGACGTCAGTGGTTAGGTTGGGTTTTTCAATAAGCTGAATCGGTGATGACTCCGATCGTGGCTCCTTAAAAAGAGCCATGCCATCCTTAAGGGCTCTAGTGGTAATCGTAGGCCTGCCTTTCTTCACGGGGATAGTGAATAGTCCTAATATGTTGAATAATTTCCAATTGCGGACGCGTTTATGCGGCTTCTTGGTGCTTCCCGCGTTTATAATTCTCCCATAAGCGGAAGAATCATATTAAGCAATGATGTGATATTTCGTGCCCATTTGGCGTCGACAGAAGATAATAGGCTGTAGGCCATGCGAGCTGCTTTTTTGAGAAGCGGAATCCAGCTCTCCTATGCATTTCCTTTGATTGGCGAAGCGTCAGAGGTGGAAGTAGTCTTCCGCATTGGATCAGGAGTGGCAGCCGCTGACGTCGACGGCCTTTCCTTTTCTCCCTTGGGTTCTAAAACTTGAGTTTTGCGGTCATTTGAGGGAGGGGTCCCCTTCATGAGCTTCTGTTGATTCTTCTTTAAAGGGCAGCTCCGCCGTCAATTTGAGCGTTTTTATCGAAACATATTTTCGGAAAGGGTACTAAAAGTTTAGCCTATAGCAGCGGTTAAATCATTAAAAAATTGTTTACATAATTTATAATCGTTAAAATACGCTGAAACCGATACCGAAACTAACTTGCCACTCGACTGGTTTGCCATTTTGACGTGACGTCACATATGGTATAAACACTCGCACGTGTGCAGTTTGAGCTTGGCCAGCCAGGCAGCAGGTCACCGTTTTGTGTTCGTGCCGCGGATAAAAATGGACTCATCAGGCTCGTCTGAATCGAGCAACGATGAGGATATGCTGCTAGATTTTGAGGACGGTGACGATAACCCGTTCTCATACGATCCGCCGGCATCGCCTCCGTTGGAACCACCAGCGGCGGCTGCATTCGTGATCCGCCGCCATGTGGACCCAGGTGCCGCTTCCGAAGCGAAATGGAAAAGGCCGGTTCAGACACTTGCGTTTGAGTGCGTTTGACTGCGTTGCGACGAGAACCGAAAGCGAGTCACCGGCACATCTGTGCTTCGTATAAAGCGTGGAATCCAATTGAAGGAATCATCATGGCAAGCAATATAGGCAGCAGGGATGCCCTGGTTTCTCGCTGCCGCAACGCAGTCAAACGCAGTTAAACGCTACTGTCTGAACCAGGCTTAAAGGGAT
This sequence comes from Ixodes persulcatus, assembly GCA_013358835.2. NCBI lineage: Eukaryota > Metazoa > Arthropoda > Arachnida > Ixodida > Ixodidae > Ixodes > Ixodes persulcatus. The sequence goes on from JABSTQ010009715.1 coordinate 1,047,907, forward strand.
TGTCCGGTGAAAACCGAAAGTTCTTAAGATTTCGTGATGGTTACCTGGTGGGAGCCTAATGATTAACATAGGCCATTTTTATTCCATTAAACGACACACCAATTTAGTGTAATCAACGACGGATAATTGAACGAAACTCCATGCCGAATTTCGCAAGTATCAACGGCTGCACTCCCATGCCTGACGTGACGTCACACCAGTCTTGCAATCGTCATATCCTATGCCTCATTCCTCCGTGGGAACACAGTGCTCCCGACGCACCGCAGCATTCCATATTACTCGCCACTGTAAATGTCGCGGAGGAGTGTGGAGCGTGACAACCACACAACAAAAATACCCTTTCATTCTAAAAAAAAAATCTAGCGCAGCAGCGAGGGTGAACCACGTCGTACCGCTCACGCGGAGGACAAAATTCGAAGTGCACTTCAGTTCGGCGCGTTCTTTGCCGGATGTTACCTCAGAAACTCCGTTTCCCTGAAGGTGGAAGAGGAAAACGCCGTTTATGCACGCTTGGGTTAAAATACAATTACTCCTCCAAGGAAGCACACAAAATTCAAATTTGTCGTGGAAGATGCTCCTACAGCCATTGACAATGAGGTCTAAATGTTTTCATGAATACGAAATTTGACCGGATAATCCCTTTAAGGCAGCTTTTGTTTTCTAGCTTCTCTTTGCAAACGATCGTCGCTCGATCGGTGGCTGTCCGGGTTGTGTGTGCGCTAACACGGTAGGCACGGCACATTTTAGTAGCTTCTTTCTGTGCCCGTCTCCGCCCAACCCGAAAGATTCCCTCAGTCGCACGCTATCGTCATAGCAATCAGGTGAGAAGTGGTCGGAGCAGATTCGGCTGTTTTTACTTGGGAGCCAGCGTTCACGTCGGACTGCCAGGACCCACTTCTTTTGTGTAGACTTGTCGGTCGGAAAACTGTGAAATGTCACATTGCTGCGTTTTTTCTGGTGTTATTACACCCTACGGCACAACACCAATTTCCTCCAGTCGCCATTACGCGCTCTTACATTACTGTATAAACCGATAACATAAGCAAAAAATAGACAGTCGCTAGCACCAGCAAGCTACAAAGCAAGCACCCTGACCAACATGTGACGTCACGGCAACGTCAGCGCCATCATGGCAGCCTCCGTGTGCCGCTCTTGCTCAGTGTTGCCAGTAGGGCGGCAGCAAGTGATTTGGGTGTGTACATGTAAATTTCAAAATTCATTTTCTTCTAAGAAAATTATTATTTTTCCGAGATATTTTGTACGCATGCTCAGGAAGGGCATCCAAATACATGGTGAAACGTTTATAGAAATCGGCGACCATCAAAATTACGGCGGAGATGCCCTTTAAAGCTGCAGCATAGCCATGGGCGCTTGGGTTCTGCTTGTTAGATGTCTCATTTATTGTGTTCTGTGAGTGTAGAGGTCGTTGTTCAATTTCAGCCGTTTGTTTTGTTTCTCTCTGTTGTGAGACGGCGGACCTTGCGGCGCGAAAGTCAACTGCGTGTTTGCGTGCATAGCTGCGGGTCTCACTTTCACTCTGCCATTTTGGGCAGTAAGAGGACGTGGCAGCGTGAGCTTGACTGCAGTTCGCGCATTTTTCTTGACCAGAACACTTGTCGTCGCCGTCGTGGGCTTCTCCACAGCGACTGCAGATAGGTGGGCAGTGGAACTGCCCACCTATCTGCAGTCGAAGCAGTGGAACTGCCGCGGCTTCGCCGGCAAGAAGGCAGTCCTGCAACAACACATCAGGCACGCAGCACGCAAACCAGACGTGATTTTACTCCAAGAAACGCTCACGGACGCTCCCACCCTAATGGGCTATAGGGAACACGTCTGCACGATAGAGGGAAGGGGATTATGCACGCCCGTCAGGAAGGGCCTTACGTTCGTCGACCACGAACTCGGCGGCGTTCAAGTAGAACATTCGTTTGTGGAACTCATACCGACCAAACACAGGAAGCAGAGGATATTCGTTCTAAATGTGTACAGCAACCCGTCCAATCACCGCCAGAGGTTCCGGGCGCTGCTCCAGAAGGCACTCAAGACCGCCGGGTCCCAGACGCTGATCGCGGGGGGCGACTTCAATGCGGCAGTGGCAGCATGGGGTTACGGTTACAGCACGGCCAAGGGGAGAAACCTCGCACAAGACACGCAGGAGCTAGACTTCGCGCTCATCACGGACCCGGCGCCCCCGACGAGACTGGGCAACTCGGCCACCAGGAACACGACCCCGGATCTGACGTTCGTCAGAAACGCGGGAACGGCGAACTTCACGTGGAGCAACACGACGGTTGACCTGGGCAGTGACCACGCGATCATCGAGATACACGTCCCGACACCGGACAGAATGCAAGGCAGCAAGCGCATCTTTACGTGGACGGATTGGGAGGACTTCAGAAAGCAACGCGACCGACAACAACTACACGAAGCAGAAGAGGTCACGGACATCGAAGCGTGGTCCTGCGAGTTAGTCAAGGACGCCAAAGCGTCGACCAAGACGATCGAGACCGACGTCGACACCGACAAGATGGACAGCCGCCTGGCGCACCTCATTGAGGTGAAGAATTCGATCCTGGCCAGATGGACGAAACAGAGACTCAACCGGAGACTCAGAAAAAAGGTTGCGGAGCTCAACCGCAGCATCGAGGAGCACTGCCGCACGCTCAACCGCCAGCAGTGGGATGAGATGTGCAACGCGGTGGACGGCCAACTAAACAAAAGCAAAGCGTGGAGCCTACTAAAGCATCTGCTGGACGCAACAAACACCAAGTCTCACCAGAGGGACCATCTCGCACGCCTGATACACAAGGAGATCGGGGAACGCGGGAAAGATGTGGTGGCTGCCCGCCTGCGAGCGAAATACCTTCCGGAGACCCCGACCGCGCAGCACGGCCCGCACAAGGGCGAGCCCAATGAAGAATTAGACAGAGACTTCAGCGTGGAAGAGATCCGAACAGCACTGCACGAACTCAACAGCAGGTCGGCACCGGGCCCCGACGGGGTGTCGAACCGCGTTCTGAAGAATCTCGATGACCGCTCGATGGAACAGCTGACAGACTACATCAACACCTGCTGGCGGCGAGGCAGCCTCCCGCGCCAGTGGAAGACCGCGAAGATGATCCTAATACCAAAACCCGGCAAGCCACCGAGCCTCGACAACCTCCGCCCCATATCGCTGACATCGTGCGTCGGTAAAGTCATGGAGCACGCACTGCTCAACCGTTGGCAAGTGTACCTGGAACAGAAAGTTATCTACCCACCGTCCGTCATAGGCTTCCGCCAACATCTCGGCACGCAAGACGCCATGTTACAATTAAAACACCAAGTGCTGGATAACAAGACCAGGGGAACTAGGGCGATCCTCGGACTCGACCTAGAAAGCGCTTTCGACAAGGTCGTTCACTCGGCGATCCTGCGACAAATTTCACAACGAAACCTCGGCCTGCGCACTTACAACTACGTGAAAGACTTCCTGACGGACAGACGCGCCGTACTAGTGGCGAAAAATCTCCAGCTGGAAGAGCAAACGTTGGGCAGCGCCGGCACCCCGCAGGGCTCGGTCATCTCGCCCACACTCTTAAACCTGGTCTCGATCGGGGTCGCAGAGAAGCTGCAAGACATCGAAGACGTCCGGCACACCATATATGCTGATGACATCACTCTCGGGGTGCACAGAGGCAGCGACGGTCATATCAAGTCGACGCTGCAGTCAGCTATTGACGCAATAGAGGCCCATCTTCAAGGCACGGCCTGCGTTGCTCGCCCAAGAAGTCAGAACTCCTGCTCTACCGCCCCGCACAACGGGGCAAACTTAAAGCCCGAAGAAACTGTGAGGAAATCAGTCTACGCACGAGCGATGGCACGACCATCCCGACAGTCCCGAAAATCAGAGTCCTCGGCATGATAATCGAAGCCACGGGCCACAACGGCGGAACCATCACCAGACTATACAAGACGTCCAACGCCACGAGACTCCTCAAGAGAATCACCAACAGAAGGAGCGGAATGAGGGAGGAGAACCTCACGCGACTCATCCACTCGTTTGTCGTCTGCCATATCGCTTACGTTGCGGCCTTTCACAACTGGTACAGGAAAGAAGAAGACAAGATCAACGTCCTCATACGCAGGGTTTACAAGATCGCCTTGGGCCTGCCGGAATCCACAGGCACAGACCGCCTGCTCCAGCTGGGCATCCACAACACGCTGAACGAAATCGCAGAGGCACAGCGCACCTCGCAACTGGAGATGTTGTCCGGCACGAACGCTGGCCGCCGCATCCTCGAGAACCTCGGCATCAGATACCACACACAGCAGGGCCACAAAGTCACCATCCCAGTCGCGATCCGGCAGACAATAAGAGTCGATCCGATCCCCAGAAACGTTCACCCGGAGTACAACCGAGGCAGAAGAGAGGCCCGAGCCAAGGCTCTCCTCGATGCCCACAGCAACAATGTGGGTACGCGATTCGTGGACGCCGCCGAGTACGAGAGAGGCCGTGACGGTCGTCGATTCAGACGGGGAAACGAAGATATCAGCAAGCGTGACATGCGAACGCGCCGAAGAAGTGGAGGAAATAGCAGTCGCCCTCGCCCTTACGGAACCGGCGTGCAAAACAGTCCTCTGTGACTCGAGACAAGTGATCAGGAACTTCGCCAAAGGACGAATATTGCTACGAGCAGCCCGAATCATAAGCCAACGCCAAGTCCACCGAGAACCAGAACCCCCAACCCGACTCCTGTGGTTCCCCGCACACGTGGGGGAAGTCTCCGAGGAGCATCGTAACGGCAACGAGACGGCACACGCCAGGGCGCGCGAGCTAACAAACCACACCGGCGACGGTCGTCCGTGGTACAGCAGCAAGGACCGTATGACGAGCTACAACGAAATCACCAAGGTCTTCCACCTGGCCCGACGGACAGTCCCTCCGCCCAGCGACAAGCTGGACAGGGCACAGGCGGTCGCGCTCAAACAACTGCAGACGCGCACGTACCCTAACCCGGCACAGTATCACAGAATGTTTCCCGAAATATACACGACGAACACGTGTAAGGTCTGCCGCAGAGAGGTAGCCACGTTAACCCACATGCTCTGGGACTGCACCGAAGACCCGCACGGTGCTAACTCCGGAACCCTCCCGTCGCGGCTGTCCGCTGCCCTGTGCATTCCCAGCCTCAACGATACACTCTGGGCCGTCCAGCAGGCCTGTGAGGCGGTGAAGCGGCAGGACTTCGACGCCCCTAGACGGGCGAAGAGGACCAGCGGCAACGCCCCCAAGCGGGTGACTTATGCCCGGTCAGCGAAAGCTCTGCAGGCATTCAAGAAAGTGTTTACCAACCAACCAGAAAAGAGTCCGCACGTATTTTATTCCTGCGTGATTAATAGGCGGTTGTGCCTTCTAAAACTGGAGATACTCATTCACTGACACTTCTTTAACGCCATCGCACCAAAAAGTAGCTTCCCTCAAAACCGCTTGAGTGCCCCTTTAAAGGAAGAACACTCCTTACAATTATGAGTTCTTAAAGTTCATCAAGGTTTGTCTACGGAGCTGCTATTTCTCCGCTTTTCAAATACTCCATTTTATTTTGATAATTTTCGAGTCTATATTTGGCTGGAGTCTAGTCAGAGCATAATTCATGTAGCCACATATTTGACGAACCCTCTATCACGCTGATATTCTTATTTGTAAGAGAGAAAAAAAAAATCAATTTCGTGTCATTTGCCTAAAGTATAATAGCTGGAGTTCGATGTATGTTCCCAATACAAATAATGTGAATAAACCCTCTTCGCTATAGTTTTTGTTTTTTTTAATCTTGATTTAAGCTTATTGTATTTTACGTATTGTATTCTGTCCGAGAGATCGTCTCAAACTGTGCCCTTTCACGTAATAGCTTCTAAGAATGTCATGATTTATTAAATTCAGACGCCTTTCGAAAGTCTCAGAAAAATTCAACAATGAATAGCTCGTTTTCGAAAATTATCTTATCTTTAAAGGAGTACGGAAACGAAATATTTGCTCTTATTTCTTTGTTTATATGTGGTCTATGTTGTGCCGACAGCTCAGAAACAGTAGTCTACACTAGTGCTTCTGGGCTGCAGGCAGAAAAGTCAAGAGAACTGAATTGAAAACAAATTAACAGACTTCAAAATTGCGCCTGTTGGAAGTCTGGGAAGCTCCGTTGGAATACCGCCATGACATAACTTCCTAAGAAGCAGCGCCAGTTCGCGGCGATAGATGGCTCGCTCGTGGAGTTATTTAGTGTTGAATTTATGTCGCACTGAGCATAAAAGGAGCGCGTGGAACGTCGTCGCCAACGTCCCATTGTAGGTTTATATGAGGTACGAAAACAATGACTTCGTTGTTCGCCGATTTCCCTGCATGGGTTGCCGTCAGTGGTTCTTTGAGTGCTCTGCGGGAAAGAAGACGCGCGGGCATTTTTACAATGTACTACAATATCTGAGCACTAATGAAAAAAAACAAAAAAACTTTACGCCTACGAATTAATTCAACACTTGCACACACACACGGGTCATATCTGATAGGCCTAAGCCGCCTCGGCGGCCTCGAGGCAAAGCGCCGGCATATATGGAACTCAAGTTGTCAGGTTCGTATCCCGATTGGGGTGCCCGAAATCTGACGGAAGATTACTGCGGAGAAATCGCCGTACGATTTAGGCTGAACGTCGAGAAATTCCCAGGTCGTCAAAATCAATCTTCAATAAATAAAACAGTGCAGAAAAGGACAGATAAAACACACGCAAACACAGCGCGTCTACTTGTCCTTGTATTATTATTATTTTTTTTTTTTACTTATTCCGATGTTGCACCGACTTGCCCAATTATACTCCGTTTCACATTAAAGGGGCCATGCAATTAATTTTGGGTTGGGATCAATTATTTTAGTTTGAGATTTTACCAATCGCTTTAGCGGGTTTCACATGCAGCGATGTTGGTCCTGGAGCGGCGCGATTTCTGCCATCGCGGCGCTCTGGCTAACCGCAGCGGCTGAATGGCACGGTTCCACCAGGATGGAAATTTTGTAGCGTGAGCTACACTGGGCGAGGTTGAGCAGTTTCGCGTGGCTCCTGGAGAGCCGTGCTGCGCATGCGCGAGGAGCAGTGACGTCACACGGCGCACAGCTGGCGTGCCGGAGCCGCCGCCGCCGCGCGCTCCGCCACCGCCGCGCGCGCCTCGCCGGTCTGCGCATTCCAGAGGAGTGACGTCATAGCCGCGGCAGACGCACTGGCACCGGTGCGTGCCCAGCTGTGCGCCTCCGTTGCGCAGTAGCCAAGTCTGAAGCTGCACCGGAGCCGCTTGATAGCGCCTCTCATTTTGTGCGCATGCGCAGAGGTATCAGGGGGGGTATACATATAGCGGGGCGTTTGCCAGTGTGGTATAGCCATGGAGAAGGAGAGCGAAATTGCTGCTCAGCGCCGCAGAAGAGCGGAGAAGCTTAACTCATCGGATCCCGAAGTAGTTGCCTGGCAATTAGCGGTTGAGCGTAGGAGAACGAACAGAAAAAGGCTAAGCGTGCTGCGAAGACATCGGAGCAAAGGGAGGAACGTCCAGCAAAGCGGCGTCGCCAGGAGGCTGAGCGACGTGCCCGACCATCTCAGCAGCCAGGAACCAGGAAAGCTAAGAATAACCAGCTGAACCTTAGCTCACGCTACGTATATCCTGGCATAGCCAAGCGAAGCCACTGCAATTTTTTTTTTTTTTCGCCCCGGCACTAGCGGCAGCTTCCGCGCTGGCCACTCACAGCGCGGCGGGAAATCACGTGACAGGAGGAGACACATTGCGGGAAAGCTGGCGGATAGGATGGCGGCGTTTTCACGTTCTTGAAGCAGACGGCAAGCAGAGAAAGCACGCAAGCGACTGGTTTGCGGTTTCTTTTTTTCCGGCGGGTCGAGCTTCTTTGATTCAGCAGTCGCGTCGGAACTGCTCAGCAGATTATGGAGGAGGGGGATAGCTGTCCCCTTCCTCGGAATTTGTTTTCTCAATGTGTTACGAGGCTCTTTTTTTACTTTCCTCGCCTGAATACCAACTGCAATGAGCGCAAGAGACGCTAATCGGAAGCGGCTTCTACGGGCGCTAGTGAGAAAAACAAAGAGAAGAAGAACTGAGCGACATCGATGTGTCTTTTCCAACACAGATCGTCACACCAAGTAAGACAAAATGTAACTCGCCTAGTTCAATGAACTGCTTATCAGTGAAGTGTCGAAGCGTCGGGTTCTTTGAGACGCGCAGCTCAAAGAATTTAGGAACAAGGGCATTAAAATTGTTGTTCGAAGCCTCTGTAACCGACTGTGCGCATCTGCTAGCTGCAAGCAACATTGGCCACCACAACGGCAGAAAACGCTCATGTGAAATGAAACCTCGCGATCTGTGCCTCCGCGCCGCTAGCGGCAGCGATTTTGGCCGCGAAATCGCTGTATATGAAACCCGTTTTATATGTTTAGTGGGCCAAAAGAAAGAGGGTAAAAGGTCCAAAGCCTGCTTTTTTGTACGAACATCTGAAAAAAATATAGCGGACTATTTCGTACCTCCTTTCCCACAAAAACTCTCCGTCTTTTTCACTGTGATACATCCGCGGTACCCAAAAGCAGGTGAGCCAATCCCAGCTCACGCTCTGGGCACTGGGCACAAGCACTGCGTCACTCAGACGTACGCACTCTCGTCAACAATCAATCCGTCGACGAATATTCGGATTCGCGTTTGTGGACAATGAGCGCCCTGACGGCACTTATCCTCACCTGCGAAGGACAGGTTCCACGGTGCGCTTCAAAAGCGCGGTGCAAGTCCAGGGTCATTGCATCTGGTGAAATATGCTAGGTCGCGACCACGTGATTTTTCATTTCGCTTTTGTGTGGAGGAGGTGGAATCCGCTATAAGGAGAAAGAAGTTGAAAAATCCTTTCATGACCTCTTCATATCCGACGGCTATAGACCAACTCAACTTGCTGACGTCATACGACCGCGGTGGCGCTGCTGTCGGTACTGCGCATGCGCTAATGCTTCATTCCTCCCAAATTTGGCTTCTGCGCATGCGCAGTGCCCACACCTGTTGTGGGCAAAGCGGGCTTGTTTGTAAACAGTGTGTTGGTTTATAATCCGACGTAGTCAATCAAGTGGCGCAAAAGGTGTATTATCATGAAGCTCGTCATATTTGTGCGTTTTCTATCACTAATCACGCAAATAAAAAATAAATAAAAAAGCGCAGTTTTATGGAGCAGTCATTGTGCCTGATTGGATTTGCCGAGGGTAGCATGACGATACACTTTTATAGACCGACACACTGTTTGCAAACAAGCCCGCGTTTGCCCACACCGGGTGTGGGCACTGCGCAAGCGCAGAAACCGGATTCGCGTGAGATGAAGCTTCTGCGCATGCGCCGTGGAGACAACAGCGCCACCGCAGAGGAGTGATGTCAGAGCCTCGTGTTGGTCAGCGATCCTCAGTCCTTCGCTTCGCTGAGACGTGTCGGACACCATTTTTTATTCTTTTTTTTTTTTTTCTTTGGCACATACATTTCTAAGTTTGCTTTTGTCTGGGAGGCCTGACGAGTCAGAGCTCCAGTTGTGTAAACTAATCGGCGTCAGGTGGTCATGTCGACATGTGCCGGCTTTGTCAGAGGTTTTCTCTAGTGGACGTGCGTCGTATACGCTACGCCCTAAAAGACGTCGTTCCGGGCGGAAATCGAACGCGCGCTCTCTTCTGCGTGAACTATTTCCCCATGCCCCTGGCAGCCTAATTTTATGACTGAAACACGAATGCCTTCAAAATTTCCTAAAGACGTTCATAAAAAGGAAGAAAAAAGAACAAGTTCACTTCGTTTCACAAGGTATGCGCAGCTTACGAAATTATCTGTAGAGTTGACTTTTTTTGAAGTTAATCATTAAATCGCGTTAACGTTAAACGGAACAAAAAGCGCACAAAAAAACAGACAAGTGAAAAAAGTACACAGGACAAGCACCGAACTGACACTGAAAGTTTATTACGAAAGAAAACAAAGTCCTACAACAACAACAACCGCCAAAAAAGAAAAAAAGGAACTGACAAAGGAAACCGCAAACCACATCAATCCTGAATCAAAAATATACAAGGAAACTATTATTTTTTGCGTGCTTCGGATTTCTAAATTTGCAGCAGTGACATACTAGAAAATGAGTAATATGATAAGAAATATATTGAAACCTCTCATCTTGCATAATATTCTAGTTAAATATAAGTCGACATTCCCTCGTATATTCGTAATTATGCAGTAATAAATCGACTTCCACCTGAGATTGAGCGCAGCTCGCTCATTCTAGGCGACTGGTGTGCCCCTGAAAAAAAAATCCGCCTAGTCGGGCTATTGATGCCAAAACCTCTCCAGGACTACCAGAGCGCTCTGCAAACTGAGCTGATGTCAACAGCTGCCACCACTCTTAATCACACACACCACGAGAATGAGTATTTTACTTTAAGTGGTTAGACTGTAATAGGTTAGGAAAGGTACCGGAGGTGAAGATGTCCCGGGATCGATGTTCGAATCAGGCGAATTCTTTTTATCGGCACAGCAGCCTCCTAGAGGGCGCAATTGCGCTCCAGCTCAGGTGGAAATAAATTAATTTTTGCCAAGTATTCTCCACCATGAACACTTCCAATGAGTAAATACTATATGCTGCATTCGTAATTGTGTAATATTCAAACAAAGGACAAGAGTTACTAAACATTTTACATCACTTAACATGCTGTACGAGAAAGGCTACGAAGACGACAATTCCGTCATGACTATTTTCTGTTACCATCTATCATACAAACAACGAAGGCGGTCGCTTATTTCTTCGCAGTGAAAGTCAGTCCGTTTCAGCAAAGGCGTCAAAAATATAACAACCGCTCATTTCTGGAGCGTAACGACCTTTTCGCGGTACGACCTACTTCATCATTATTGTTTTTTTCATATTTAAACATTCAAAATCTCGATGCATCAAGTAGTCAACATATAAAAGGCAAGAACGCACCTTATACACACACATGCACACACGCACGCACACACACGCACAAGCACCCACACATAGAAAGAGAGCGTACATCGCACGCGACAGTAACCTATCAAGTTTCCAATTTTGACGCACGCAATATCGGGAAAACGGGGAAACTGACTTCTGGTGCTTGTTTGAACTAGCTCCGTGTCCTAATTTTTTTGTTTATCCCGAATCTTTCAGACGTACTTCTTCAATATACGTACACAAAAAAAAATGTTTGGAAGTATAGATGTACATAACTACACGAACAAGCCGTCTCGGCATTTCTGTTAAAATAGCGCTGGGCTATACTGACCCAGAAGTCAATATAGCCCAGCGTTGTAAAATACATAATATCGGAGCAAGGATACCTGTCAACGGTCGCTCTAAACTTAAGTCCGCTCAAGTTTCCTCCGCGAAATAAATTGGGTACCACCCAAGTCCATGTAGCTCAAAACTAAAAAAAGAAGAAAAAGAGAGATTAAGTACGCAGGGGAATGAAGAAGAAAGTATAGTTTCCACTTAAAAAAGAAATGCATCAAGACAGGCTGAGGAAAGCTGACAGGATTACGGCGAACAAAAACGACGTCACGACCACTAAAACCTCATATTTCAAAGCGTTTTCACCTCCGAACGAGTTAGGGCTGATAACAAGGTACGAGGCGTCAAGGCGGAGACACATTAATTTACTGTTGCAACAAAAAAAAAAAAAAATCAATGGGTGAAAAAAAAAAAAAAAAAGATTCGATTGCGCTAGCGAGAATATACCGCTGCGCCGTAAACAAGCAGAGACTTATTTACGGACATTGCTTGACACGAGTTTGCGCGCGTTGCTCTTTGAATTACGGTCGTTGCTCATCCCATTTTACAAAGACGTGCCGCAGTTTGATCAATCGTTTCTCCGTGCATTTAATCTTTACTCGTTGTTGTTGCCCTTTTTTATCGTTGCTTCGAGCCCTTTGACGCACGTGTCACCGAGACCACTTTGCATGTTATTACCTCAGGTCGTTGCCACGTGTAAAAGTTCAAGGCTCGTACGCACGCTCTTCTCGCTCCGACTGTTGACGCCGGATCTGTCGTAGATCTTCTAACTCCTCATTTTTTTCTTCTTCTTGCTTCGCTATCCTTTGCTTGCATTCTTTCCGCGCTTATTGTATCTTTCCTTTTTAATGTTTTATTTTTATGCATGCGTTGGTGTTCCCTGAGGAAACGGGCCTAGCGACGACAACAAGTTTACGCCTCTGAAAGAGTTCGCGTTTTACGGGAGACGGGGCGCCGTTCTAGAGACATCGAAGTGTTGTCGTGGCGTGCCCCCCTCGTTTTGTTTTCCAAGGGCGCACAAAGATGGCCGCAGCCTATTCGTGCGTCCGTGCGTACGTTCATACGTGTTGGCACAGCGAGGCGTTTTATGCGCGGAATCCGGGTGGGCCCTTTACTCGACAGTGTTTCCTACTTTGTACGTCGCTTTCACGTCGATTCCATGTTTCTTCGGTGGCTCGCGTTGTAATTCTTTGAGCTTGCCACGAATAATAATATAGATTTTATACGGTGAAGCGACGAGAGTTTTATACGTAATATCGTAACCAAAAATAAAGTTCGAGAAAGAAAGGGGAGGGAGGAAGGAGTGAAGTGGGTGAATAACGAGCAACGATTTTATGTAAAGCGTTGTGTTTGTTACTCGCGGGACGTTGGCGCTGTTTGTTGGGCATAGTGTTGACTTTGTTTTAACCTTTCCACGGCTTCTTTTATAATTTTATTTGGTGCATTTGATTCATATTTTTATTACAAGTCCATTTAGGTTGTTGTTTTTCTGTTTTTCAACGCAGACGAGCACACAAAATTGATTGGTATGGTCGGGGATAAAAAATATTTTAATACGCAAACAACTACAGCAAAACAGAACAAATGTATCCCAGTTAAAATTTCCAATGAACATAAACACTGCCCGGTGAAATATAGCTGTTTGTTTATGATTGTCTTGCGTGCCCCGGTCGAAACGCTGTCAATCATAAACGGGCTGCGATTCAATCAGTATACTTGAGTGACATCTAGATGCACCTGTCCTGAACATTGATCTAAATACGTTTACGACGAAGAACACCGAAACAATAAGACACGGAGGGGGGGGGGGGGGGGGATGACGTACTCTTTCTTTCAACAAGCAACAGTAAAATAAAGCCACTGCGATCCTTTGCGAAATCACACCCCACAGAAAAAAAGAATTTTTGAATTTTTAAACAGATTAGAAGGGTAAAAGAAAGGATGGCTTGAAGGTAAAAGCTACATTACTTCCCAAAATTAAGACCAAACGGCTATGTCCATTCCCGAGACAAGAACGCAATGTTATCTCGAGTTTAAACGAGAGACGGAGCAGAACATCCTTGTCGGCTTTGTTCATGGTGAATGATTCTATTATCTCTCTGCTGAACTTGCAGCAATGGTGCCCTCCTACAATGCTGGTTCACTCAAAACATGGAATGCAACCACTGCACGAACGGCAGTGAACAACGATAGGGTGATACGAGTCAGCTGATACCCGTGAAAATTCCAAATGACGACCCCGAAGTCGGTGGTTCACGCCCCTTTTCGTTTGCCTAATAAAGTGGTCCCCGCAACCCAATGGAATAAAGTAAACGTTCTTCCATTCGCATAGGACAAAGTTGTTTGCGTGCTTTACATTCTATTGCTGCGGCTTATCGTCCTTGTTGAACCCTTTACAGTCTGTCTATGCTGGAAAAAGCGGTGGAGAAACTGCATCGTGACGTCGGCGGTGGGAGGAGCCTAATCTCCATCGCCAACAAACTACATCGGAAGAGAACTGCACCGTGACGCACTCGTGACGTGCTCGGAGCACGTGGAGCGAAAGCTCGCGCTGCGGAACCCAAGGATCCTGGGTTCAATCCCCGCCCCTGGCCATTTCGATCTGGATGAGCATCGTATCGGCGTGCGGTCGTGAGTCACTGCTGCGTGATGCACGTTAAAGACCCCGGGCTAGCAGTCGTACTGCACTGGCTAAATTGCTTATCTACAGTGGTTAACAATGTCGCTATGTTCAGGCAGACTAACCTCCTGCTGTATAAACAGCTAACGACAAATTTTACTTTTTGACTAGTTTGACTGCGTTAGTGCAACTTCTCTCGTGCTGCACGAGAAAGAAAAAATGTCCCTTCGTGGGTTAAATTTTCGGTGAAGTAGGAAGCAAAAAAGAAGAAAATAATATTTCCCTCAAGTGGGGTTCGTATAGTAGAAGAAGAGGAAAAAGAAAATCAGTTGTTAGTTCCACAGTGTGTATAATCTTTTCTTTATGTGTATGTTTATTCTAGTTCAGCTGGCCTTACCTGAAGTAGTTGCTTTAAAATAAAGTGTATATATATATATATATATACAACATGGCCACTTTCACGTCATCGTACGTGGTCTCCGAGGGGGATATAAACAAACAAACTTAGTGTCACGTACCACGTGACACTAAGCGTCGTACCGCGTTCCACGCGGCGGCGTGTGTTTCCAGAACACCTCCGATTGGATACATTTCGTTTCTTGTGCATTAATAAGACAGATAGGAAACGCCAGAAAACCAAGGTTTAGCACACCCGACCGGACATTGGGGGGCCCAGAGTTCAAATCCTGGCTCCGCCAATTTTTAGCTTTCGGCGGGTTCCTGAAAAACTTTGATTCTTTGATTCATTGGATTAAGTACGGTTCATTCATCTGCATATGTTTGTTTATATATATATATATATATATATATATATATATATACCTGAAGTATGAACGAAATAGCTCAACTTAAGGCTGTTAGCGTTGCTTGTTTGGCTTTTCGCTCAGACAAATCGCTTATATGGGGTGCCCTCAAATGAAAACACAATCGTGTTGAATCGTGTGGCCTTACCTGAATCAAAATAAATATTATTATTATTATTATTTTGAATATTTATCGATCACGCCGCTGAACTTGCATCGCTCGAAGAACTTCCTTTTTGTGAGCGCCTTCTCTGCTTGAGTTTGCTGGAAACACAGCCACTTCGATCCGAGGCAATCGATGATAACGTTGGTGACATCACCATGTACGCGACTCACAGAGCACTGGTGAACACCAATGCTTTCGTCGGTCCCGACGGTTCCCTGGAAGCCGCCAGCGGCGTAAAAGCGTAGAGCTGCGAGGACTTGTTGTTCGACCGTCAGCACACGGGGCCCTTCGTGACAACGCTGGAGCTTTCCGCGAAGTTTTTCGCACAGCCAGCGAGTCACCCCTTTGGTCAGCCGGTATTCGCCCACAAACATCGCATCGCTCGTCTCGAAAGCATCCCGGAGATCTCTAAAAGCTCGATCCGCTGGTGAACCCAACAGTAGAGATGCATATGTTAGGGTCGCCATCTTTTACAATGCAGATTGATCTCTGGCTTCGTCTCGACCACTCAGTTAACTTTATCGTCAAAGTGCATCGTGACGACATTTTGACGTCACCGCCAACTGCATCATTTTACGAGCATAGCTCGAACTGCATAGGGAAAAACTACATTTCATCGTCATGTCACGTGACCCGAGAGAATAGCCAATCAGTGCCCGATGCAGTTTTCTACATCATTTAGTTTGCGTTTCAGCATAGATAGACAGAGCTGTTTTAAACGCACTCTGCAGGAAAACACAACGTTTGTGTTGTACCGGGTGGCAATAGCTCTCAAACGGTGCCCTGAGTTGTGTGCATAGGGTAAAACAACCTGACACAGCTGAGGACAAGCGGGCCCGTAACTCCGACTATATATAAAAAAAAAAAAAAAAAAAAAAAAAACTCCGTCTTACCCTACGATGGGCTAGGACCCGAAGGCTGGAGGACTGATTACTGCCTCAGAAAAGCTTGCATCCTCAATGCGAAAGAGTGCGCGAGAGAAATTCCGATATGCCGAGTACGAAGAACACTAATCTAACGCAAATGGTTCTCTGTTATGATAACACGGTATTTCATATTGGTGAAATAAAAGTACATGGTATTTAGTTTTATAACATTCTTGCCATATTTCGTAAACGTGTCAACGGTTTGGAGAAGTTGGACGGCGCGCAGGCAACAATGACATAAAGTCGTTTCGCCTTAGCCATAAAAAGCCAATCCAATCCAACTTTTGAGTCCGTAAAACGCACCCGAATCCGCATCTCCCTTCCGCACGTAGTTCATACATACGCTCCCGTGTCAAACAGTCTACTCGACTCATCTTCATTTCTTAATGGCCGCTGGTTCTGATCCCGGGATTTCTTCGCCCCATCGCTTCCAGGCGGTCTTTAATCCCTTCAGTAGCCTTGAGTAGTAGCAAGCAGACGGAGCCGCCGCGAGGGTTCGATAAGCAGACGAAAAACTCGCTTCCGCAAGACGAGTCTTGGCGCACTGATACGTACGACGGAGCAGCATGCCACGTGGTTTTAGCAGGCTCGCGATTGGGCTTTAGTCCATTGTAGGATGAGACGCAGTATAAGTTTGACAAGACAAACATCGGCGACTCCCTCCGTCCCCTCGCCGGGGGAAAGTGGCGGGGGGGGGGGGGGATGTTTTTAGTTTTGTTTTCCCGATCCTCCAACGGTCATTCTGGTGATGTCCCATACCGCCTGGTGATAGTTACGAAACTGCAGAGGGTAAGCAAATTGGAGAAGTAAAGAAGTCATACTTTTGGTTCTTTTTATGTCTAGGCTAGGTGGCGCAAGCTACCGTCCGTTATAAAGGGTTCAGCCGTTAGCGTCCATCCATCCATCCATCGCTTTCTCGGTGGGGTAATATGTGTTATGATGAGAAGAAACGAGTATAATTCCCGCAAACGAGCGCATTTTCACTGTCCACTCAGTAAATAAGCGAGCAGGCCCAATGAAGAAAAAAAGTTTCTCCGCGACGCGTCTCGCCACCTTTTGCTTCAGTCTCTCCCGGTGAATGGAACAGGCTTGAACCCTGGTGCCATGGTGCGGCCGACACCTGTTCCGCTGCATGTCATTCTCCAGGAGCTGGGACATGGTTGGTTGGGACCACTGATCTCAATGACAATTGCTGGATCGCGCATCCCCGCGCCGCGAGTGCGGCCACCGGACGGTCATCTTGCATGCCGTTTTTTCTCGCTTTGCTAGCGTTTTGCTACCGTTTCGCTGCGGTTTTCCAGCGTGCTATAGACACGTTTTCTACTCGTTCATCGTCATTCTCCGAAGACGTTCTTTAAGATCCTGGGTGAGGCGTGATACTTGCCGTTGAGAACACGTGGAAATTTTTACGAAAGCGCAGTGCCGCTGGAATAAGGCACAACTCGTCGAAAGCAAGTTTCGCCGGTCTGGCTGCGTGTTCAAAGCTTCCTTAGCACGTAAAAGTGCCGTGTCACTGTGCCTTCGCACGCTTGGATACCGACCAAGAATCGGCGTTGCGTATATGTGTTTTGCAAGTGAAATGTGCGTGAAGCCGTATCTAAAGGTACAACCCGTCGAAAGCAAGTGTCGCCGGTCTCGCGGCGTGATCAAAGCTTCTGTGGTACGCCGAGTGCTGCATCTTTGTGCCTTCGCACGCTTAGATACCGATCAAGAATCGACGCTGCACCAAATTTCTGAACGTGTGTCGCGCGTAGATGCCTTTAGATCATTTATATATATATCGGCCACAAAGTTCTGGATCATCCAGCTGTTCCGGTGAGTTGCTATCAATAAAAAGGAGGAGATCTGTACGTATTCTTATGGACTATTAACCATGGCTATGTTCCAAATCTACTCTAATGAATCACATGGGAGCACGAATAGAGCAAAGCTGTGGAGCAAGGAGGGTTTTCGAAGGCAAAAGGACAAGACGGCGAGAGTGCACATCTTTGAAGCGCGGCCCATACGGTCGTGTGTAATCTGTTGACCAATCACAATTAGGCGAGCCGCGCTCAAACGTCAAGTGCAATTAAGTAGGTTGATAAAGAGCCAGCACGGATCAGTGATGAAGAGCAGTTTTGCGCAGTATTCCGTAAATCATCTAAGGACGAAAAAAAGACGTACCTTCCCCCCTCTTCCGTCGCTACTGGACGCTGGATTAAGCTCGTTTCTGGACTGCGAGTGCCGCAAGTATACAGTCGTCAGAGTGAAGTAAGACGCTGATCCAGAGGCACATAAGGCTTCACCAACATTGCACTTGCAAAACACATTCATACGGCGTCGATTCTTGATCGGTATCTAAGCCTGCGAAGGCACAGAGGCACAACACTTCGGCGTGCCAAGGAAGCTTTGAACACGCCGCCAGACCGGCGAAACTTGCTTTCGACGAGATATGCATTTCTCCTGCGGCACTGCGCTTTCGTAAAAATTTCCACGTGTTCTCAACGGCAAGTATCACGCCTCACCCAGGATCGTAAAGAGCGGCTTCGGCGAATGACGACGAACGAGTAGCAAACGTGTCTATAGCACGCTGGAAAACCGCGGCAAAATGCCAGCAACTTGAACGAGAAAAAACGGCATGCAAGATGGCCGTCCGGCGGACGCACTCGCGGAGCGGTGATGCGCGATCCAGCAATTGTCATTGAGATCAATGTTTGGGACGCTGCGGTAACAGCGACTCTTGCACAGACTTGGGAAGTAATCTGTTAGACGCAATGGATTACTTGTAATCTGTTACTTCTTCGAGTAATTTTGTAATTGCCACGTTAATTTTTGCGGCAGTAATTTGTAATGTCATTTGGTCACCAATATTGGTAACAAACTGCTTTCATTACTCGTTACTTTTTTAAAAACATGTACATAATAGAGAAACTGGAGTAATATGAGCAGGCAATTCAGTACCAGAGAGATATCAAGCTCAACAAAATAGGAAATATCGTGAAGAGGAGAATGACCATAAAGAAAACAACATTTATTGTATAACCGATCATTAGAACCACTAAAAAAACGTGCAAGGCATATACAAATATGCGAAAAACAAAGGTCAAAAAGACAACGCCGAGTAGGCTCTGCCTTTTTCCATCGACTTCCATCGTGTTTTTCTTCCTCTGAGCAGAAAAAAGCTCTTCGTGTTTATTTTTCTTTTTTTTTTTTTACTTTAACACCGTTTCATCGTTTCCAACTTCCTCGACGTCTCCCGCCACCTGCCCAGACATCAAGCACGTTCATGCCTAAGCTGGCAGTGGATCAAAGCTACAGGCATGAAACCGCATCTTTGAGACGTTGCGCTCACGCTTTAAAAGCCCGTTTCAAAAGTGAGCTTTCGTGGTGGTGGTGAAAAAAAAAACAAAAAAAAAACGTAGATCGGTTCCTTAACTCCGAATCTCCTAGCGGACGCAGACGCTGCTACTGAGCATGCGCACCGCTAGCTTTGTGTGCAGAATTCCAGGGATAATTTCCGGTCACCGTAAACTAGCGGGATGGCAGGTGGGGTTGCAGCTTTCGCTGCCTTGTCACCTGACAGGTGAAAGGAGTGCACCTACATTCTTTCTCTTAAGCACAACGTTTTATTTTTACAATGACTACCATGATTGCGGGCGTATGAGAAATGAAAAGTGGTGTTGCAGAACATTTTTGGAAACTTTCACAAATATTTCTATTGTTTTCTTGATAAGTGTACGGAAAAAGTAACGTGAAAGTAATTCGTAACGTAACGAGTAAAGTAATCCGTTACTTTTCAACGAAACTCATTTGTAACGATATTACATTTGAGGCTCGGCAATTTATAATTGTAATCCATTACATTTTTTCGAGGTAAAGGGCACAAGTCTGCTCTTGGCTCTGTTCAGATAAGATCATGCACGCGAGTCCGGACGTATTTCTTGTTTATGTTAATTTTTTTATATCCTCAACATTTGTAGAAAACGTAGTTAAAAATATTTTCAGAAAAACATGATATTTAAAGAGAAAAAAATGCTGCGTGCGTCAGAACGACATATTCGATTTTTGAAGTATTCGTTTATTTCATGTTTGGTGACACCTACTACGCAAACTACAAATATCAGAAATCTCAAATATTTTTCTTTTATAATACGTCATGGGAACTAATTTGTGATGTATGTACAGCCTATTGGAGGTCATATATTTTACGTCGAAAATGCGCAAACATGGCTCCTTTGACGTTGTTTCACTAGATTTCTGAGCCGTTATTTTCAAAAACTGAATAGCTACAATATTATCATTAATGTCATGTATTGTTATTAATATATTCTTTCGAATGATATATAAATCATTGTTTTATCTTAAGAATTGAAATTTTTATGCCACTCCAAACTTCTAATTTAAGAAGTTCAGAAATTTTAAGGGCAATTAAAAAAAAATAAAAAAACATCGTCGATATTTCTTAAATTTATGGTGTTAGATCTCCATCATACTCTTGTGTTTATTTATAAAAGTCGTTGCATCATTTTGTTTCCTTTAAAGTTACAGCGTTGCAAAGTGTACCTTACTCGCCGGCATTTTCGCCCAATGCCACGACGCGATTATCTTTTGCTTACGGGTATTTTATGACTAGATATTTATTTTGTGCTGTAGACGGGTATTGGGCTCAAGTTCAAGTATTCTACTAATTAAAGGAATATCCGCGTTACTCCTACTTTTTTATTAATTTAACCAATAATGCTGTTTGGCTCTTCAAAAATGACAAGTTCTATAAGCTTGAGCTGAACTTTTTCCACAAAAGCGGGACGATAGCTTGTAATCGCTACTACTACTTTTTTTCACAAAAAGTAGTAAAAATCTAATTACAGTGGTGCTTTATATGTTTAAATATGTTTTAAATTAAAAACATAAGAAGTTTTAATAGGCAACTAAAAAGAAACCAGCGTGTCGAACCGAAACGTTTTTCGTTCCGGTTTTCGTTCCGGTTCAGGGAAAACGGTTCAGCTCCGGTTCAACTCCGGAGTGAAAAAATAAAGGTTCAAACCGGTTCGAACCGGTCCGTACTCATATGCTACAAAAACAATTGAAGACAGCAAAAGATAAATTCTGCATATTTTATAAACGTCTTACATATAAAAAGCAAAGGCTCACGTTACTGTATGGAACGAACCAGCTAGTGCTGGAGCACCTCGGGATGTGGGTGAAAGCGCGCGCAGTTCAATGTCAGGCAGCTGACCGAAGAAGCAGGACGTCGTCAAGCATATCCGGGGAAAGACGGCACCTCTGAGACGATAAAATGAACTTCAGTGCATAAAATGTTTGAGCCACCAAGCTTGTTACACTGCTATTCATGACGGTTGTACGTCCGGCTGACCAAGGTAAAATTGCGACTTCACTTGCACTTTCAGCAAGACGTCCGTTAAGATAAAAAATATTCATTTCACTAAAATAAAAAGCATGAAACTAAAAAAAAGTAAAAAAAAATACAAGTGAAGATATCGGGCGCACTATAGTTGCCCGCGTTGGCAGGACAGCGTCTGGAGAAGTCCGTCTTTTGTCCCTCTTCAAACCATACTGACGAATTCCGCGAAGCACTCATGCACCTGGATTGCAATGATTCCAACAAGCGCGGGAAAACCGGTCAACTCCGAATGGGGCTACAAATAGGGAATGCACGAACTGGGGGATCCCGATCATCTTTGGAGAATTGACATCCAAATCTACACACTGCGAACATTCCTCTGCTTTGCTATCTTCTTATTGTGTTTACTAAGGTAGCACAAAATATTCTACGTACGCTGTAAGTCGCTGCCATGGTTGAAGACGTTTCGTCAAGATACAACTACATGGGACTGACAATCACTTCGTTTATGACCGCAGCGCGCGTGTTGCCTTGACTCACGATCATAGTACTCCGCGACCTCCAAAAATCATGACAGGAAAGAGAAAGAAAAAAGATAATGCCTTATTAGCTTTCTTTTTTATGATGAAACCTACAGAGTAATGGTTCATTCCATCTTAGATCCGGAGCGCTTTCCAAAATTCGCGAGGGAGGAAACATTCCGCTTCATGGGACCCGCTGCGAATCGACAAGGGGAAGATAGACTCGCATGTTTGGAGCGACCCCCCCCCCCCCCCCCCTTTCCCCGCTCCCCCCTCGGCCGTTCAAAATGGCCGCTGCTCGAACTTGACCAGGGGTGCTATACTGCGCTTTTTGGACTCCCAGGAGACTTGGAAGAAGGAAGTGACGTCAACGACTAGAGCAAACGTAGATTGGATGTTGACAGAAGAAAACAAAATCAACATCCAATCTGCATTTGCTGCGTTGTTGACGTCACTTCCTTCTCCCTAGTCTCCTGGGAGTCCAAAAAGCGCAACATAGCCCCCCAGCCCACCAACGCCTCAGCCGACTAATCTTTCCGACGACTAGTGACAACTGTCACTGCTTAGCTGCAGAAATAACACGCGACACAGGCTGGGCGAAATTATACAAACCACGGCGTCCATGTCACAAATAACGAGGAAGACGTCCGCGTTCGGCACCATCGCATAAGTTTCGGCCCCTTCGAAGCGGCGGGGCACGCACAGCGATTGCCATCGGTGGAGTTGAGATTTCTAGTACGACATTAATAAACACAGAGGTAAAGAACCATCACTTACACGGTCACTGCCTAATCTGTTCTTGCTTTGTTGCACGAGAAAACGACGGCGGCACGAACAGGCCTAACGTTGCGTCTGCCTCCTTCCGATTTTCTGCCGTTCTTTTTCTCGTTCTTCCTCTCACATTCACAGATGTCAGCACTTGCGATTTGCCACGCTCCAGTCCCGGCTTTGCATTCCTTATCTACGCGAGGTAGAAGCGTTCGAGCCGTCACAATCCCGCGTAAAACCACCGACGCATCCGAGCAGATCCAGCTCGACCGACTTGACACCGGCGACGGCGCGGCCGGGCGGCCGGTCGACCCACCGACCTCGTCGTGCATGCGCCACCGCCAAGTTAAAGAAAATGACGTATCTCGCTCTGTCAACTTCCGCCAAGATCTCTGAAGTCTCGCAGATGCAGTTCCGTGGGGTTGAAGGCGCTCCATGGAGCGGGCGCAGCCAGAGATCTCCGAGGGGAAGATGACCAACTCGAGCCAGATCTGCCAGCGAATATGCGCGCTCCAAAAGGAGCGCTTTTGGAGCTCTCGAGATCTGGGAGCGGAATGAACCTCTTTGCGAATATGTGCTGACACCTAGACACGCGAATCGGTTCGAGACTAGGTGACTGGAAAACAACGCGCGCCCAAGGCCTCTCCCACCCGTTCCACACCCAAAACGTCAGCTACATCCTGTTCACCCATTGAGGCGATGTGACCTAGATACGGCTCCCCCAAGCTCACCTTTGTCCCCATCGTGCGTAATCTTCCGCCCCGAGGTCGACACAACGAAACCGCTCAAAGGCGAGAAATGCAAGATGGCGGATTGTCTGGAACTAGATACTCTCGAACCCAGGCGCATGAAATACTCCGCGCATGCGCACCGCGTATTTCTACAAAAGGTCCATTCACCATAAGTCTAAGAACATGACAATCAATTCCACCGAAAAGAAAGGTGCACCAGCAGAAAACAGGCGATAACCAGGTGTGCTCTCCGGTTCATGCTGTCTATAGTTCCCGTGAAGACCCTCGTCAAGTTCATGAGAGGGGTCATCGTCGGCTTGTGGGGTTTGCTTTGTGTCTGAGCCTCTGCCTTTCTGATTTAGCGCTGATTAGGTCGGTGCCACTAGTTTTATTGCGCACGTCGCTTTTAGGGCTCGCGGCATTTTAATTTTGACTCCGGAGTTGGCTTTTGGGGAGGCTGGTATATTGACAAATGTTGCTTAACACCGGTGCCACCAGCGAGTCAAAGCGATTGGCGGTGAGAAGCTCGTTAGGGGCGCTACTGTTAGCTAACTCTGGGATTAGTGCACGTGCTATCCACGCGGCTATGCTTTTATTTTCATAGTGCATAGAAGCTTGGCATTGCAATTGCTTGCACCAGCAGAAAAAGTTGAAGTATCCTCATCCTGGGTTGTGAAAAAATTCCACCTGGCGGCGATACCCAAACTTCTCGCTGCGAATAGGGAGTATTCACTGGACGCCATATTTGTGGGTGCTCTTTAAATCGCATGCTCAGAGCGAGGTAACATTAATAGGCTGCTGAGACCGGCAATCTTGATGGTGTGGAATGCACGCTGAAAAAGAACTGTGGAAGTTCGCCGTCAGCACGCGCTCAGCAGTCGCGCACACAGCTATGGCCGCCAGTGAATACTCTCTATTAGCGGCGAGATGTTTTGGTGGCGCCCTCCCATCGCTCCCTCTCGTGATGTCATTACCTTGCGAATAACAACTTCTATGGTGTTTGCAATTAGCATGGTGGAAGCTTGAAATCATCACCCTCTCAAAGCGACACTGCCAACACCGTCAAAATTCAAGCTCTTACATTCCTTTTATTTTCGTCGATGAGAAATCCTTTCCTGACGTCATAGTCAGCATTCAGCCAATCATGGCCGGCCGACCACAGCGACGCTTTCGATCGCGCACGTCGCCAATAGCATGTCCTTCTGCAAAATGCGTGCACGTGGAGACAAAATTACAATGGATGCCTTTTAAACCTCGTGACTCTGTAATTGGTTTCAAGGGTGGTCCTGTGGGACTTTAGCCTTAGCGGTTTTGCTTTGCTTGCCGATCTGTCACGTCGAGTTATGCAAGGCGAGGAAACAGATTCCGCATCGGTAGAACGCCATCCTTTAAATTCACCGACATTGTGATTATCGACTGTTTTTCCGAGATAAATGCAGGCCTAGTGTTGTCTGAAGTTTTAAGAAGTGCTCGTTGCCGCGTACCTAAGCTTAGACAATCAGAGCGCCGGAGTTGAGCTTGCTCCACAGGGCTTTTCGAATTCTCCCCCCGGAAAGCTGCAGCCGTGAGACAGCGTCAATTAGTTTGTGCATTCCCTATTTTCCAAATTCGGAGTTGACCGTTTTTTTTTTTTTTCGCACTCGTTGGAATTATTGCAATACAAGTGCTTAGAGAAATTCGTCAGTCTTGTTTAAAAAGGGGCAAAAAACGTACGAAGACGTGCGCTCAATATCTTGCTGAAAGTGCCAGTGAAATCGCATGTTTACCTTGGTCAGCCGGGCGTACAACCGTCATGAATAGCAATGTAACAAGCTTGGTGGATCAAACAATCCCACTTCATCGCGAATATAGGTATACATATTCGGATATAATTTTCACCACTGTAATTACGTTTTTACTACTTTCTGTGAAAAAATATGTAGTAGTAGCGATTTCAAGTTTTCTTCCCGCTTTTGTAGAAAAAGTTCAGCTAAAGCTCACAGAACTTGACGTTTAAAGTGCAAAGCAGGATTACTGGTTAAAGGATTAAAACGGCGAACCACGCGAGTATTGCATTAATTATCACAATACCTGAACCTGAGCCCGATATCCGAATTCAGCACAAACAAAATATCTAGTCGTAATACATATGATATCAAAAAATAATCTCGCCTGTGGCATTGGGCAAAAATGCCGACGTGGACTGAGGTACATTTTACAGCGCTGTAACTTCGAAGGATACACAATGGTGCAGCGTGTTTTTTATGAATAAACACAAGAGTATGCTGGAAAACAATCACTGTAAATTTTTTAAAAAAAACGAAGATATCTTTGTTTTTGTTTTTTTTTTAATTCCCCCTTGAAATTTCTTAGCTTTGTAATTTAGAACAAGATTGGTGCGACATACAAAATTTCAATCTTTTCGATAAAGCAATGATTTTATAACATTCAAAAGAACGTTCTAATAACAATATATTACTTAAATTTAAATATTGTAGCTATTCAATATTTGAAGATACAGGATCAGAACTCTAGTGGGAAAACGTCAAAGGAGCCATGATGGCGCATTTTTGACGCGAAATATATGAACTCCAAAATGTTGTACGCATATCACTCAATATTTTCTATAATCTATTATAAGTGCAAAATATTTTAAATTTATTATATTTGTATTTTGTGTGGTAGGTGTCACCGAACATGACATAAACGAATACTTTAAAAATCAATAATGCCGTTATAGAGCACAAAAAAAAAAATTTTTTTTCTTTAAATTTTTAGTTTTGCAAATTATTTTTTTTTATTACGTTTCCTACGCATGTTGAGGAGTACAATATAAAAAATTAACAAGAAAAAAAAATACGTCCGGAATCGACTGCATGACATCTTATCTGAACAGAGCCTCTTGCGTTCACCCGTACGCTCATAATTGTTGCCGTAACCCCTACGACCAACCGCTAGGATCGTCGTCAAGTTCGGCAGCATGACGCTCCTGCGATGAGATATGTTGCCACTTCGGGACACCTTTCAAGTAATGGCCGGCATACACGTTTGGCGTCCCCCGACAGCCCCATCCGTGGCAGAATTGCCACGGGTGGGATGACCGTGTTGCTCATACGAGTGGGAACATCGCGGCGACCGGATACCCTGATTACAATTGTCTATGCGGGTAAAAAAATCAAGAAAAGGAAGACGCTTTCGAACGCGTTCGAACCATGAGTAGAGACAGAGCCAGCTAGCTTTGTGTTCAACAACTAATCTTTCCGGCCAGAGCTCGGAGTTCTGACTCCCCGCAGGATCTTGTCTCCTCCTCTCCCTCAATCTCTACCTTCACAGGACGATGAAAGCACTAGTCGCAGACACGTTCCTGCCACCGTAGGTTTGGTTACAGCAAATAAAAGAAATATATTTCAACTGTGTCTCTGAAGCGTGCGCATATCTAGCTTGCCGGAGGTTTGTTTGTCGAAGTACGGTCAGTTCACTCGAGTTCAGTTCAAAGCAGCGCGTTTTCTCGTCCTTGTGACGAATATGCAAGACGAAGCAGCTCGCTCCGTCGAACCGAATCCACCACTTTTGAAATCATGGTTCCAGAGGTTCCGGTATGAAAATACCTATTCCTGTTCCGTGGATTCGCGAGTGCCCACGACAGGCGTTCAAGCTAGAAGTCCGTGCCAACGCTCCTGTTGTGCACGCGCGTTCTCCGCCAAAACCCCTCGAACCGGCGATTTCCGAGAAAGATGGGCTCTCTTCAAAAACCCCGTCTCCGAAGCACCAGCGAACGAGGATGTGGAGCTCTGTCCATAATTAAAGGCGGACAGCGTTATCGCCCGCCGGCGGGACTGTCGAGTCTATTAGGGAGGGATTACGGGCCGGGGTCTCTTGGTGTAAGCCCGGGGGGATGCGTGACCGGGCCACAGCGGTGGGGCGCACTCAAAGCCTCAATTACGTTTCCTGTCAGATCGGGCAGCAATCTCAAAGTGCCGTCTCGCGAGCCGCAGCTGCTATCTCTAATGAATGAAGCACTCGAACACGCCTAATTCCTGGGTCTCCATTTTCCTCCTCCGTTCGTATACACCGGTGGGTGAAGGGTGGAGCTCAATTTTATCACGCCTACGTCGACGATGCTCGTCTGCCCGAAACAGGCGAAGGTGGAGGCACATCTGCGTTGGGGGTGCACTGACCGTTGCCTGCCATTCGACACGTAGTATATACCTAGTCGCAACTTTCGGCGATGGTGGTACAACGCGGTGTGAGAATCCCGCTCCATATAGCTTCCGAATGATCGGCTTCACAATAAAGGTACTTGCCTACGCCTTCCAGACGTGATCCGGCTGTTTTGGGGCGTCCGAGGGAATAATAGAAAGTATCGATGTTGGGGTTGTCAGTGGTCCTTTAAAAAAAAAAGAGGTTGTCACGTTTAAAATAAATTAGTGTAAGATATGGCACTGTTACACGCGGTATAACAAAACTTTAGTGCAGTACGACTACTAGCCGGGGGTCTTTAACATGTATCACTCAGTAGTGCTACACTCAGGCATGTAGCCAGGGAGGGGGGGCATGGGGCTCGGGTCTCCCCCCCCCCCCAAATCTTCCATTTTGCTGGGGCCTCCTCTTCCCCCTCCCCCTCATACAGCATTTTGTCATGGTGCCCCCCCCCCCTCCCCGAAACAAAATCCTGGCTACGTGCCTGGCTACACTACTACATAATGGGCAGGAGTAGGGATTGAACCTAGGATCCCTGGATTCCGCAACGCTAGCTTTCTCTTCATGTGCTTCGGCGCGTTAACACTCGTTAACACACTCACCTCAAGACGATTATGAGTTTGTTGCAGAACTGAGTTCTTCAAGTGAGGCTGGAAACATACGCATCGTTATGGCGGTGGCGGTAAGTTTGAGATTTCCAGACAGAAGAATAAATGCAAACGAATCTTTACCATGCCCTCCTCGCTTTCTATTTTAGCATCTCCTGAAAACATATTCGATGTGGAAAATCAGAATGACCCACCTGAGCAATTGGAAGTTCTTCCGGGTGACCAACTCCTCGGTGGGACCGTAGCCGAGTCAAGCGCTAAGCACACCAGTTTGCTAAATTATGATATGTAATATTCGATCATTAAAATTTCACGACACAACACTTTTTCCCTTTAGGTCGTTTCTTAAATAATATGCGCTTAAGGATGCCTTCGCCATTTTAGATAGAAGATTTTATTTTTTATTTAACCAAATATATTTCATATCACAAGCATGACTCAGCCACAGCATGCTGTTGTTGTTGTTGCTTTGTAAAAGCCTATAAGTAGAACCGATTTCATTTCGTCTACAAGTATATGCATATAGAAAACGAAGTAAGTGCAGCACTATTTTCTTCCCTCAGCCAAATCTGATTTCAACGAGACTAACATTTTCCGTGCTTCTCCTTATTTCGCAAGTTGAAAAAAGCGATAGTCGCGAGGACATAAACCCATATAGTTCGCCCTTACAGTTAAGAAAATGCGTTTGGGCGACCATACAAATAGAACTGTTAATTGAGTCACATTTGACCACGGATGATGTGGCAACTCGTAAGGATATCCCAAGCTGATAATACGGCTACGTTTTGGGGGCCCCACAAAGTGTTCATCTTGAAAGTAAGACCATATGTCCTCACCTGTTGTAAGGTAAATATCCAATTTGAGTAGCTCTTTTTTGTACCGAGCACATCTGACACTTAAACTTTCTTCAGACAAAAACGCAAATCGGGCGATAACATAAACGCGAAAAAGCAACAGGAGGACTATGTATTTTGTTACGTGAACAGTTTGTGTGTTACGTATCCTAAAAATTGTTCACTGCTATTCAAGCAAGCATGACGAGATATATGTGCCAAGTTAGTCTGCCTTCTCCATTAACTTAATCACATCGCCCATTTCCTGTTCACCCATAACAGATATTATTTGTTGCAAGTGCCGTAGATATCTTGTGTGTGTTCCCTTTGGCTATCTGCATTTACTTAGGCTACTCGCCGTTCATGAGCACGGAAAATAAACAAACAAATGAATGAATGAATAACTAAATGAATGAATGAATTACTTATTTGGGTGTTGTTCGAGGCGGGGTTTAAGCCGCACGTCCGGAGGCTTCCTGGCTGGTGACGACGACCATTCCCCGAAGTGAAGAACCCAGGGGTCCAGTGGAGGTGGGAGAATTGGTAACGTAACGAACGGTTTAATTACATGGTTGCGATACAGTTGTCCAAATCCGAGAGAACAACCGGAGCAGCCTCACGCTCCGCCTCACTCTCCTCTCCTCACGCTTCCTCACTCTCCGCCAGGGAAGCAGGTGCGAGTAGCAAACCGCCGCCAAGTGCGTTGCAGCAAAGACCGCCGCGTCGTAGCCAGAAGTGCGTCGTAGCCATGGTTCTCCGCAGTTAGGCCCTGCCTCTCTCCCTTTCAAGTGCAATGTAGCCAAAGTTCTCCGCAGTTAGGTCATGCCTCTCTCCCCTTCCGGAGCGCACGAACCCACACGCACACACACACACGTCCCGTTGACGTCACGGACGCGTTGAGACTCGTTTTGGGCAGGCTCCGACAGGTGGGCGACAGTCCCGGACAGATCGTGACTCGTTTCCGCAGCGTTGAAACTCGGAAGAAGGTCGCCGAAGGTTCCATTCTTAACAGCCCCTCCGGGGCCAGGGAAACCTCGAATGGCCGGTGGTAGAATCGCTGGCCTGAAGAGGTGGGCTTGGAGTAGGCCTTGAGAAGACACTGCAAGCACTAAACAAACTCCCAAACCTCCTACAACGGAGGCATTAGCGGCAACGTCCCCCCACAACACCATGCCACACCGCAGTCAAACGCTCGGAATTCGCCAGAGACCCGCCAGACTGGATTACGGATTACCAAAATTTGGTACAATTCCGGGTATCGAGACCCCCTGTCGCCAAAAAAACTCATTTTTCCAACGAGGTCACAATGAACAAAATACAAAAGACAAAAACTCTTCGCAATTTGTGAGGTCATTTTGGGGTTTTAAAGAAGTGCCCCCACTTAGATCCTCATTCCCGTGGATGACGAATACCTCTGAGATCATCCCTACTGTTTTTCGTGATGTCAGAAAAATCTGCTCAACCCATCGGCATTGCCGTTAAATTTGCCTTTCCTTTTTCTTACGCTGAAGTCATAATGATCGATTTTCACGTGATTTCTAGACGTGAAAATGCGGTCCTTATAGCGCCGATAAAACAATCCGCCTTTTTCATGCCCCGTCACATTGGTCCTAACAATCTCCTGAGCTGTACCGCGAAACCCTGACACACTAGGGTCGCTCTTCTGCTCGACTGTCAAAGACACTCTGTCTACTCGTAGCAGAGGACCAAAGTTACGTGACGCCGGAGCTACGAGAGATCTTTCACTGATCCCGTCTTCCTCCGCCTTTTTCGCCGGCTCGTTGGGACGGCGTACGCTTTCTAGTTCTACGAGGTCAGGCTGTTCTACAATCTGGTCTCTCTCATCCAGGTTTTCTGCCTCCAACTCTGGGAGTGCTTGCTCCCCGTCAGCTTCCTCTGGCTCTGGATCACTCGTCAACAAAGGGGCGACCTGACGCGATTCGGACCTCGTACACGACTGAACTAGCCCTTCTCCCAGTTGTTGACCCCTTTCGCGCAGCAGGAAATCTGACCGGTTAGAAAACAAATAAGGATACTCCAACGGGACTGTTTGCGAGACAGCAGCCTCGGTTACTAGCTCTCCGAACGGGCCAGTTATCCTTACTGTCGCCATAGGCAGACAGACACTGTGCTTTTCGAGCAGCTGCTTGATCCAAACTACCTTTCCAGTAAAATCGGAGGTCGTTACATACGACGGATGAACAACGTCCATCGTCGCTGCACTGTCCCGAAGCACCCTGCACGGCTTTCCGTTTACCTGGAGCTCGTGAAGATAGGGACGAAGAAGCTTCAGGTCCCTGTCACTACCGTTCACGTACGAGAACACAACCCGCGGTTTCTTACATCTGGCCGCTGTGTGTCCCGGCTCCTGACAGTTGTAGCACAGGAACGGCTTCCTTGCCTCGAACTGCCCTGTTTGGCTTTTCCGCGCCTCGTCTCCGTTCGAGTGTTCTGCGCTCTTTTCTGGGACCTTTTGTCCTGCTTCGGGATTCTCGGGCTCGTTTTCTCGCGAGCCGTTTCCCTGTCGGAAGGTCTTGCGCTGATCGCTCCGGCCGGGTTCGCTTTCCTCTCCGCTCAGCTTTCTACGCGTTGCGTACTCTTCGGCTAGCTCAGCGGCTTTTTCGACAGAGTCGACTCCCACCCTATCCTGCACCCAGAGCTTGACTGACTGCGGAATGCTACGAAAGAACTGTTCGAGGCACACACACTCGACTACCTTGTCCCGGCTTTCGTACACTTCCTCGCTCTTCAACCATTCTATCAAGTTGGTTTTAAGCCCGTACGCGAATTCCGAGTAGCCCTCGCTGCTCTTTTTGGATGCGTTTCTAAATCTTTGACGGAACGCCTCGGCAGAAAGGCGGTACCGCTTCAAAAGGCTGGACTTCACCTTGTCGTAGTCGTCCGCGTCTCCAGCACTAAGGCGCGCGACAACCTCTGCAGCCTCACAGGGCAACAAACTCAAAAGCCGTTGCGGCCACGTTTCTGCGGCGAAGCTCAACTTCTCACATGTCCTCTCAAAGTTAACTAAGAACAGGCCCACGTCTTCCCCAACTTTAAACGGCTGCAGGAGCTTCTTCATTTGATACGACTCGGTCTCACTTGCTCGTACCGGAGCCCGAACTCTACTGTTCTGCGAGTTTAATCGCTGTTGTTCAATTTCGAGCTCTAGCCTTTTCTGCGCTCGCTCCTCTGTCGCAGCAGTCTGCGCTCGTTCCTCTCTCGCTGCAGTCTGCGCTCGTTCCTCTCTCGCTGCAGCCTGCTCCTGCTCCTGCTCTCGTTCCTCTCTCGCTGCAGCTTCACTTTTAGCGTTCTGAAGTAGTTCCCACGCAATTTTAATTTCCTCTGCTTCCGCGCTCTCTGAAATTGCTTTACTGATCTCAGATTTCTTCATCTTTTGCTCCACCTCCACACCCAATTCTTCACATAAACAGAGTAAATCTGTTCTCAGTAACCTCATTAGATCCATGATCGCTGCTCTTTAGCTTTGGCTTTGCTATAAAACTTGTCGCGAGGTTGTACACAAACCTAGCGCACGAGTCAAACACTAAGGATTCCCAGCAGTTCAAAATTAATTACCCATAACCTGAAGCCCGGCGAATCTCAAAGCAAAGTCCAAACGCTCACCCACAGATGTAGCACGATATCGCATGGTCCGATCCCAACCGCTGCCAACCAGTTGTTCGAGGCGGGGTTTAAGCCGCACGTCCGGAGGCTTCCTGGCTCGTGATGACGACCATTCCCCGAAGTGAAGAACCCAAGGGTCCAGTGGAGGTGGGAGAATTGGTAACATAACGAACGGTTTAATTACATGGTTGCGATACAGTCGTCCAAATCCGAGAGAACAACCGGAGCAGCCTCACGCTCCGTCTTATATAGGGTCCGTTTCTTCCTCACTCTCCGCCAGGGAAGCAGGTGCGAGTAGCAAACCGCCGCCAAGTGCGTTGCAGCAAAGACCGCCGCGTCGTAGCCAGAAGTGCGTCGTAGCCATGGTTCTCCGCAGTTAGGCCCTGCCTCTCTCCCTTTCAAGTGCGATGTAGCCAAAGTTCTGCGCAGTTAGGTCATGCCTCTCTCCCCTTCCGGAGCGCACGAACCCACACGCACACACACACACGTCCCGTTGACGTCACGGACGCGTTGAGACTCGTTTTGGGCAGGCTCCGACAGGTGGGCGACAGTCCCGGACAGATCGTGACTCGTTTCCGCAGCGTTGAAACTCGGAAGAAGGTCGCCGAAGGTTCCATTCTTAACAGTGTTGATTATGAAGTGAAAGAACTCCGACGAAATTAAAGGCGGGTGAAAAGACACCAGTCGGATTTTAGTCTTCATGGGAGCGATAGTGGGATTTATGCTGGCTCTCACAGAGCGAGCTAAGATGCTTTTAGCATGCTATTAATCTACTCACGTGTTCGGAGAACGGAAGGTTTTTATGCTAAGAGGTGTCATTTGTCGAGAAAAAAATAATAAAAAAAAACACCTACGCGTGATCTCCTGCGGAAACGAGAAAAGGTGGATCGACTGCTACGCAAGCGAAATCATCGAAACCAAAGCAGATTGAACTTTTTACCATTCAAATACACTGAAGGAAGAAAAATATATTTAAAAACGTATTTAAAAAAATAAAAAAAGAAGATTTGCACGCAATAAAAATAACGCAATATTTACGCTGCTTTTAGCCATATATTGCCACGCGCGTCGGCGAGCGACCGCCTGCGTGGCCGAGTGGTTACTGCGCTTTATTGTCGCGTGGATAGTCTAGGTTCGATTCCAGTCAGCGGAATGTTCTTTTATTTATTCTTTCAACATTGCGTTCTCGTGAGTTCGGGATCATTCTCGTCTGACCGAGTTCCGAATGTTCTAGTCGTCGAACGTTCTAGGCCGATGGTTGCAATGGTTCCAGAAGCCAATGCGCGTACATAAGGGGCTCCGCGTGGAGGTCTGCGGTCAGTCTCGCCCCAGCGTTCGACTCTGCGGTTACGCCGACTTCGACGCCCGCGGTGCTCTGGTGTTATCTTCTGTTCTTTTTTTATTTTTAGGCACAAGTTAGCCCCATTAAACGTTTCAGTTTCTCCAGTTATTCTTTGTTTCGCCTCGTCATTCGTGACATTTTGGTGGAGGTGCGGTGTACCGCATGTCCGTGCAGCGTTCCCCTCCAATGTCCCGCAGTGTAAGTCCGATTTCAGGCTCGGTGAGAAGACCACTTAACGCGGAACCTGAAACTCGGACCAGCCGCCGCACCAAGGGAGAGGATCCTGTGTACGGTTTGCTGCTGGACAAGCCCAAGCCGAAGAAGACGACGATGGCCAACCAGCCGCAGACCCCCGCCGCTTCTGCCGTCGTCTACCTACCCGTCGCTCCTCGGACACCGGCTCCCTTCCACGGCGAACGCCACGAAGACGTCAACGACTGGGTCCAACAGTACGAACGAGTGGCCCGCCATAATGGGTGGACACCGGAACAGTGTCTTCAGAATGCTTACTTCGCCTTTGAAGCAACCGCCCGGAACTGGTTCGAGAACCACGAAGCATCGATCACCTCCTAGGAACAACTCAAGGCTCAGTTGCGAAGAACATTCACGAACCAACAACGAAGAGAAGGCGCGGAAGAGCTTCAAGCGAGGATCCAAGGCCCTAACGAGAGCGTGGTTAGCTTCGTGGAAGATGTCCTGCGACTCACCAACCGTGCCGTTCCACAAGCTGAGAATCATGATGCGAGGCGTCAAGGAAAACATCTTCGGCGGCCTTGTGCGAGCCCCGCCTATCACAGTCGAATGATTCGTCACGGGGGCAACAAACATCAAACTTGCCCTTCAAGCACGGGCCTCCCATTACCAGCGACTTCCCGGCGTCGCTGCCCTCTCGACTTCCAGCTGCAACAGCGCGGACCTCCACGAGATTATCCGGGACGTCGTGCGGGAGGAAGTCAGGAAGCTGCTATTTGCTGCCACAAGCACGGCTTCGCCCCCAGTCGCCGAGATTGTCCGGGAAGAAGTTCAGCAGGCGCTGCAGCCAGAAGTTCTCGTCAGCGCCGCTCCTGAACCACCGAAGCTGAGCTACGCCGCAGCTACCCGACGACCACCGCCCCCTGCTCACCCGTATAGACCTTTGCAAAAAGAGCTCTCTGGCCGCCGCCATTTTGTGAACCGAGCGACCCCTATCAGCCAGAAATTTCTGCCACCTGCCTGAGCTGTGGAAACCCGGTCAACGTGACTCCCCAGCTGCATTGTGCATTCGGAGTTCGCTAGCTCTTCTTGGAAGTTTTTACTTTATTCGCCTGTTTCGGATGCTTACGCTTTGTGTGTTATCTTCCACTGTGAGAACCAGGGAATACCAGGGCTCGTAGCCGGCTCGACCTTCGCAGGAAACGAACGAAGAGAGCGAATGTCAAGCAGCCCCCGACGCGGGCAGTTCGACGTTCTTGGAGGATTAGTTCCGTTGAGATAATCTCCAAAAAGCCTCCCCAGCTTGTGTTCCGGGTCTTCCCGAAAAATAGCTGATAGGGTTGGTCCGGGGTGTGGGGACAGAATAGACACGTTCGTTCATTTGCTTTGAAACTGTGCAAAAAAGCAGCTCTCTTCAAAACGTGCCCCAAAACACGCCGGATTCCGTCCGATCGTCGTGAAGTGACTATCGTCGACACTGTATATTGGATATGCTGTGTTATTTGAGACATTTCGCAAATCCTGTTCGGATAACGCGGCACCGTGGGCTACGTACAATATACGTTGTTCGATTGATGAGACTCGTTGAATTTCATGTCGTGGGCGCGGAATACCCATGCAGTTCGGATATACTGCGTGGTCAAATAATTTCGATGGTTAAGACCTTTGTAGATTTACACGGCTGAGTGTATGGTGCCGTAAAAAGATCAACATAAAATGAAACAAACATTCCAGTTGCGTTTGTTCTGTCGCACACGTACTAACAAAAACAGGTTTCATTTCTTTGTTTTGGTTCCCAAAAATAGTACAATGCATTCTTAAAAACCCCGAGAAATTATATTCGCCATAGAACACAAAATAAAGAATAGAACGAGGCAATTTAGCCTCCACCAGCGTCCGGAAGGGCGCCTACGCAGGCTGCCACAGCCCACTGACGAGAAACTCCACAGCTCAGCGCAGTCGGGCAACACTGACGTACCCTCTCAAAACCAGGGACGCGCGCTGTAAATCGCTTCGTTCGAGACTGCCGCTGGAAAGGTCTATACGGCGCCACCCCGACGTGAACCTCCAGCACCGGAGTATTCCCGACGCCAGGAAGATCGGGCGTACGTCCGCCCAGAACAAGCTGCGTCATGAAAGACCGACGTGTGGAGGACGGCCGATCAACGCCCGTTGTGTTTCATTGCGGTGAAGCCGGCCACATTTACCGTCGATGCCCCTACCGACAACTGGGGCTCCGCGGGTTCCACCCGAACGACCCGCGCCCAAGGTACGGCCAACGCCCTCGTGACATCGAGGAGTACCTCCGACGTTCGCCACCTTCGACGCCGCCTCTCCGCCGTGAGTCCCGCTCACCGTCGCCCAGACGTTCAGCGTCTCCATCGCCACGACCCTGCCGAGAGAGCCTGTCTCCTTTGCGCCGCCGGGAAAACTAATTGCGGCAACGCCTGGAGGTGGCGTTGCCGTATTCGACCGAAGTAAAGAGCCTGCAAGAACGACAGAGCGCTCCCACTCTCCCGACGCTATACGCACCACAACGACGCCCCTGCATCGGTGTCCAACAACCTAAAAGTTGTTATCGACGGCCACGACGCATCGGCACTCGTGGACACCGGAGCAGACTACTCAGTCTTGAGTGGGAGGCTCTCTCGCCGCCTACGAAAAGTGACAACGCCGTGGGAAGGCCCGCAGATACGAAACGCCGGAAACGCCTCATGACACCAGTCGGAAGATGCACTGCCCGCGTCGAGATCCATGGTGAGACGTGACCTGTGAAGTTCGTCGTTCTGCAAGATTGTGCGAGAGACGTTATCCTCGGAATGGACTTTCTCTGCGGGTGTGGCGCCGTCATCGACCTCGGAGGAAACCGGTTGACGTTACGGAAACCTGTTTCATCACCGGAGGAACCCAAAGCGACATCAGCCGCTGTCCGAGTCCTCGCAAGCCACGTGAACGTACCGCCGCGGTCGAGTGTTTTTGTGCCCGTCGGGGTCACCGAAGCTTTCGGCGGCCAAGTTCTGTTCGAGGGAAGTCTCCAGTTGCCTCTAGGAAGAGGAATCGACTTTGCAAGAGGAGTAGCTGAACTCCAGGATGGCCGCACAGTGGTCCTCGGGACGAACTTCCAAAATGAAACGCAACACCTTACTAAAGGTGCAGCCGTTGGCCAACACGAGGAGCTACGAAACTCCGCCGAAATCGCCGCCATTACTGACGCATCCTCGCCACCTCAGCAAGACAGTACGTCGCCAGTGCAGCTCGACATCGACCCTAAGCTTCCGAGCCCGAAACGACGGCAGCTGATTAAACTCCTCGCCGAATACAGCGACTGCTTTGCAACGTCGTCGAAGGTGCGCCAAACCGCCGTTGCAAAGCACCGCATCGTTACCGAGGACGACGCGCACCCTGTGCATCGATCGCCGTACAGGGTCTCCGCTAAAGAAAGGGAGGTGATCCAGGAGCAAGTTCAAGAGATGCTGAACGACGACATAATCCAACCTTCAAGCAGTCCGTTGGCCTCTCCAGTCGTGCTTGTTAAAAAGGACGGAACGCTTAGATTCTGCGTGGACTACCGGCAGCTGAACGCGGTTACGAAGAAAGACGTCTATCCACTCCCCCGCATCGACGACACGTTAGACCGGCTGCGCCACTCTCGATACTTTTCATCGATGGACCTGAAGAGCGGCTACTGGCAGATTGAAGTCGACGACCGGGACCGAGAGAAGACGGCTTTTGTTACACCGGATGGATTGTACGAGTTCAAGGTGATGCCCTTCGGACTGTGCACGGCGCCAGCAACTTTCCAGCGTGTCATGGCATGGACACCGTACTGGCAGGACAGAAGTGGCAGAGCTGTCTCGTCTACCGCGACGACGGCGTAGTGGTTTCCAGCGACTTCGACGAGCACTTGCGACGACTCCAAGCTGTTCTTCAAGCCATACGGGCCGCCGGACTCACCCTGAAGCCGTCAAAGTGTCGGTTCGCCTACGACAAACTGAAAGAAGTTTCTAGGTCACGTGGTTAGTAACGAAGGCGTTCGCCCCGACCCAGAGAAGACTCGCGCCGTCGCAGCATTTCCCGCGCCGACAGACAAGAAGGCCGTGCGAAGTTTTCTTGGACTATGTGTCTACTATCGGCGCTTCGTTCGGGATTTCGCAAGGATTTCCGCACCGCTCACAAACCTCACAAAGGACGCCGAGAAGTTCGATTGGGCCGAGAAGCAGCAGCAGGCATTTGACGAGCTGAAGCGACGACTGCAGACTTCTCCTGTTCTTGGACATTTCGATCAAGATGCGGAAACCGAAATTCACACGGACGCAAGTAACGCTGGAATTGGCGCGGTACTGGCTCAAGTGTAAGAAGGCAGCGAGCGAGCTATTGCCTACGAAAGTCGGACACTGTCCAAGGCGGAGAAAAATTACTCAACGATTGAGAAAGAATGCCTTGCGGTCGTCTGGGCAATCACGAAGTTTCGTCCGTACTTGTAGGGGAGCCCGTTCCATGTAGCCACAGACCACCACTCGCTCGGCTGGCTTGCCAACCTCAAGGACCCGTCAGGACGCCTCGCTCGATGGAGTCTCCGACTACAAGAGTTCAACATGACTGTGGTCTACAAGTCAGGCCGCAAGCACAGCGACGCCGACTGCCTGTCCAGAGCCCCCGTCGAAACACCTTCCGGCAGCAGCGATGACGACGACGACGAGTGCTTCCTAGGCGCAGTGAACACCGACGACATGGCACGACGTCAAAGGGACTATCCTGAGTTGCGCACGCTAATCGAGCACCTCGAAGGACGAGGGGGTACTGTCCCCAGTGTCTTCTCGAGAGCCCTGCCGACTTTCGTTCTCCGACAAGGTGTACTTTACAAGGAGAACTTTGGAGACAACAGCACGACATGGCTGCTGGTAATCCCTACCGACCTTAGAGCGGAGATCTTCCAAGCCTGCCACGACGACTCGACGTCCGGACACCTTGGTTACAGCCGTACGCTGGCCCGAATTCGTGAAAGGTATTACTGGCCCAAGGTGCCGAAGACCGTTCACTTCTACACACGGTCGTGCCACGAGTTCCAGCGACGCAAGAAACCGCCGACGAAGCTCGGCAGGTCTCCTGCAGCCGATTGCTCCCCCGACCACACCGTTCCAGCTAATTGGAATGAATCTGCTTGGTCCTTTCCCACCATCGACGCGAGGAAACGGAAGGATTATCGTCGCCACAGATTATCTCACACGGTACGCCAAAACGAAAGCCCTTTCTGCAGGGACTGCTGTGGAAGTCGCTAAGTTTTTTATCTTGTCCATCGTCCTCCGGCACGGCGCTCCCGAAGTTATGATCTCAGACCGTGGATCATCGTTCATGGCCCAGCTGACGCAAGAATTCTTTGTCTCAGCCACACCATTCATCGGCGCACCACTGTGTACCACCCGCAGACCAACGGGCTGACGGAGAGGCTCAACAAGACCATCGCCGACATGATCTCCATGCACGTCGACGTGGAGTACAAGACATGGGACGAGGTGTTGCCGTACGTCACATTTGCCTACAACACGGCCGTGCAAGAGACCACCGGGGTGACACCCTTCCAACTGGTTCATGGTCGCAAAGTAACGACACTGCTGGACGCGATGTTACCCCACGAACCGACTGTCGACGGAAGCGACGACGCCCAGGAGGTTGCCCAACGGGCAGAAGAGGTCCGCCAGCTCGCCAGACACCGTATTCAAGCCCAACAACGTGTCGACACTAGCCGCTACAACCTTCGTCGTCGGGACGTCCACTTCCAGCCCGGAGACAGAGTGTCATGAATAACGAGGTGAACCGATCCGCCGCCGCGGTCTCAGCGAGAAACTCCTAAAGCGCTACTTCGGACCCTACAAAGTACTTCGTCGACTCGGGGATCTGAACTACGAGGTGATGCCCGACGGATCACGGACTTCATCACGCCGCCCTCCACGACCGGAAGTCGTCCACGTCGTGCGCCTCAAGCCGTACTAGGCGCGATTAGGCTGCGAACTTTGATCGTGTGCAACGCTTGATAGGATTGTGTTTTGCCAGCCTCCGTATTTTTCCATCAATTTGTTGGTCTTCCTCCGTTTTGTTGCCCTCCACGTGGCATTGAGACGATGCCTTTTTAAAGGGGGGAGTAATGCCACGCGCGTCGGCGAGCGACCGCGTGCGTGACCGAGTGGTTACCGCGCTTGATTGTCGCGTGGATAGTCTAGGTTCGATTCCAGTCAGTGGAATGTTCTTTTATTCATTATTTCAACATTGCGTTCTCGTGAGTTCGAGATCATTCTTGTCTGACCGAGTTCCGAATGTTCTAGTCGTCGAACGTTCTAGGCCGATGATTCCAGAAGGCAACGCGCGTACATAAGGGGCTCCGCGTGGCGGTCTGCGGTCAGTCTCGCCCCAGCGTTCGACTCTGCGGTTACGCCGACTTCAACGCCCGCGACGCTCCGCTGTTATCGTTTGTTTCCTTTTTATTTTTGGGCACAGGTTCGCCCCATTAAACGTTTCAGTTTCCCCAGTTATTCTTTGTTTCACCTCGTCATTCATGACAATATTGCAAGAACCGAAGCGCAGAAAGCGCTGAATGTTTATTATGCTAATTTTTCTTTGTCCTTTCGGTTCCTTTTAAACGCACCTCATGAGACGTTGATAGAAGCTTGTACTGAACTGTGGCTCGTTCGTGATGGAACGCTAGGGACGTCGCTTTCCTAATCGCGTCTTGCGAGCGTTGCAGATGGGTTTCGTCAAGGACGGAATACGGCAAGAAAGACGTCTGCTTCTAGACAGGAGTTGCGGTGACGTCAGAACGACGCCGAGCACTGATTGGCTTTGATTGAAAGGATAGTGGGTAGACCTCAATGCTAGACGCCTTGAGGTCAACCCACTATTTTTTTTTTTTCAATCAGCAATAAGAGCTCGGAGTTCTGACATCATAGCAACCCCTGTGCCAGAAGCAGACGAACTTGCCCTCCGTATAAGATGGACGCAACAAGCGATGGCGGACGCCGACGCGCCGCTTTCATGGCTGCTTCTTGCGGGTGGTACAGGCGGTGGTACACAGTAAACTTTAAAACACCTTTATCGGTGTTTTGAACGTATTTTATACCGAATGCACCTTTTCAAAGCGCAATATTGTTTTTTAATAATAGGTGTAATGTCTTCGGTACACTACTGAGCGTATGAAAGATGTTTTGTTACACCTTTTGGTGGCTTCTGAAAGGTGTTAGGAAAGCAGTACACCTAATAATCGGGGTTGTGTGGATATTTAGACAGCGTGTAGTTGGTCAGCAATTTCAAAGTTGAGTCGAGTCACTCGCTGTAGATGAGAAATTTAGCCAGTGCAGCGCAACCGCTAACCTAGGATCTTTAACGTGCACCACGCAGTAGTGATACACAACCGCACGCCGGTATGATGCTTATCCAGATCGAAACGGGCAGGGGTGGGGATTAAGGCCTGTTCACACAAACAGCGGAGCGCTAAGTTAGCGCTACGTGAGCGCTCGAAGGAGCGCTCATGTGGCGCTTCTTTGCGCGTGACTTCGTTCTAATATAGCGCGTGATTAGCGCTTTAGTAGCGCCTTGTTAGCGCTCCAGTAGCGCCTTGTTAGCGCTTCTGTAGCGCCGTGTTATCGCTTCAGTAGCGCTTCTTGTACCACGGTGCTGCGGATTAGCGCGTGCACTGCGGTTCCGGTTCCTGTGGTTGGGTGTGCATCAGCAGCACCATGGCGGACATGTGGGAAGCTGAAATAGAAATGCGACAAATGCTCTTACATACGCGATTAGTGCATATGTGTGTGGACGGCTTACCGCCCAGAAGGGCCTTCTGGGTACGCGAAATCTTTCGCCACCGAGATATCGACGAGTACCTGGCAAACCTTGTTCCTATACGCTGAGGGACCGAGACACACAGCTCTTTCGAAGGCGATAATTTTTAACTGCGTGTCTTTGAAACCAGGGTCACGCATATCGAATAGAAAGCGATGAGGTCGTACCCAATCAATTAGTCGCTCAGAGCGACTCTGGATCGCCTGCCCGAACCTTTGCTTGGAGAGCAGCTCATTTACTTCCTCTTCTTTCAATGCCAAAGGAAAAACAACAACAAAGGAATCGCCCTGCACGCGCTGTTCCGCAGCAGCAAGCACGGCACAAGGAGCGTGAGAGCGCTAACAAAGCGCTT
The DNA here is from genome assembly GCA_013358835.2 of Ixodes persulcatus. Classification (NCBI taxonomy): domain Eukaryota; kingdom Metazoa; phylum Arthropoda; class Arachnida; order Ixodida; family Ixodidae; genus Ixodes; species Ixodes persulcatus. The sequence continues at coordinate 1,090,066 of JABSTQ010009715.1, forward strand.
CTGTAGCGCTAACAGTGCGCTAACAGAGCGCTTCTGAAGCGCTAAGAGAGCGCTACTGAAGCGCTAACCAAGCGCTACATCACGCGCTAGAAAGCGCCACATGAGCGCTCCTTGGAGCGCTCACGTAGCGCTAACTGAGCGCTCCGCTGTATGTGTGAACCGGCCTTTAAACCCGGGATCCCTGGGTTCTGCAGCGCGAGCTTTCGCTCCACGTGCTCCAAGCTGGTGTGCACTAGCCAGGCACGTAGCCAGGATTTTGTTTCGGGGGGGGGGGGGGGGGGGGGGCACCCATGACGAAACCATCCCCCCCCCCCCCCCCGGCTACGTGCCTGGCGCTAGCCCACTCAAGCACCGATCCCCCTAACAGTACATATCTTTTACAGATAAGAAGGTGTTTCCGCGTGAAAACACCTTTTGTTCGAGTTGGCCGGGATATAACTTCACTGAAAGAATCGACCGGTGTCAGGCTAGGCTCTGCGTGAACGCATATTTTTGTGTACGTTCGGGTAGGTGGGGGGGGCGCATCCAAAAAGAAAAAAGGGTAGGGTACAAAATTAGAAGTGACTGCCATTTCTCACAGTTTTAGTTTGGAACTCTAAACCGCGGAGACACCCCATCTCAATCACTATCAACAAGAAGATATATGGCGGCCGAACATATAGGTGGAAGTGCATCGTTTGTCAGTCAATGTGAGTCCTTGATTATTTATTCAAGTTTTTGCAGCAAATATACTACCTGGTAATGTTAGGTGACTAAATAGAACTTCCGATCTATGTTCAGAGCGCGACTCTGTTACCGCGAACAAGCGATCGCCGGTTTTTCCAGTTTTTCTCTTTGAAACCAAGGGATGTCATCCAAGTTATTATTGCTGCGGAAAGAGCTCATTTAGTTCTACAGGGTGTCACAAAAGAAATTTACACGGTCTTTTTTACCGCAAAAATAAACTAGGCATCGCCGAACGCTGGATTCTCCGCCCAAAGGTTAGCGCTGGAGGTCACAACCAGATGCCAAAGTTTCAGCCCGATCCGTTAACTTAATCAAAAGTTATAAGTGATTTTCTGAAAATTTCAATGGGAAAATGGCGGCCGACGGAATTTTCGAACACATGGGGCTCTATGGCACCAGAAACCGAAAACGGGCAAAAATGGGCTCTATTCTCCGATGGAAATTTTCAGAAAATCACTTATAACTTTTGATTAAGTTATCGGATCGGGCTGAAACTTTGGCATCTGGTTGTGACCTTTAGCTATACCTTTGGGCGGAGAATGAGCGTTTGGCGATGCCTAGTTTGTTTTTGCGGTAAAACAAGACCATGTAAATTTTCTTTTGTGACACCCTGTATAATGTAAGCGATAAAATTTCGTGCTCGATTATACTATTTAGAAGTAAAATGCGAAAATGCGCCGATGTCTTGTTCGCGCTAACAGTGTCGTGATGTGTACGTCAGTTTTTTATTCGGAGCCGTACTAAAATGTTGACTTTAAACATATTTCTTTTTGAGGAGGGGGAAAATCGGAACTGCCAGTCGAAACGAGGAATAATAAAAAATATATCTATATATATATGGACTTGTAAATTGGGTGTTTTCAGTCAGTGATTCCCCTTGACATCAGTAAGAATTCGTTCATGTTTCAGTAACAAAGCGTTTCAGTAACGAAGGTTTATGGTTCCAACCTAAAATATTCGAATAAGAAAGAACTTTGACGTTTAACCACGTTACGTCGAGGTACGACTTCAAGTTACTGGGACATTCGTGCCTCGTATTCCGCGTCCCAAGTGACTCGTTGTATAAGCACGAGTGTATCGGTCCTGTCGGCCGCATCTCAGCGTAAACCCCATAGGAACTTTAACCCTTTCTACTACTGGAGCCAGTCAAACGCTAACGCTTGTAAATTCATGAAAATGTATAATATTCCCTTACTCGCAATAATGCCTGGTAGGCGCTGCAAAGTAACCTGAATTAATGAATAAATAAATGTGCGTCACAAAGAAATGCTAAAAGAGCGAAGATTTCAAATAAAGGCTGATTCAGCCTCAGCATGCCAATGCCAAAAATGAATGGCGTTGGCTACAGGAAACGGGCCACATTTTATCATCATTTAGAAAAACAACTTAAACCTCTTGCACAAGATAGTGGCAAGCTCTGAAACTTTGGCATCCGGTCTCCACCATAAGCACTACATTTCAGTGGAGACAAAAGTTATGGCGATGCAAATATTGATTTTTTTCCCTCTCTTTTTTGTGGTGCTGAAGAAAAGGCACGATGTTTCTCAGAGACACCCGGAACATAGTTGTTTGTAGTTCGTTTGTGCCAACACTCTAGTTCTAAATGATGCCACACACGTAAAGAACTAGGTCGTCCACATAGAAGTCCGAAAGGTTTTTTCCAAATGACTTAGTGAGCTAATATTGTATTTGAAAATAGTCAAGTTGTCCAATGTGGGAAAAATTCCGCAGTTAAAATTCAAAATCACTCGTGCATTTTGAGATTAAATCTACTGAGGCATTAGCTTATGAATTATGTTTTATTACTAATTTCCTGAATATCATATTTTGAGGAAGTCCTAATTGTAGTGAGTCAAATGCCAAAACTGCTTTGTATTTCTCACGTACCAGTACAAGTTCTTGTTATACTATATGGCTGCTTCTTGCTCGCACCACAGAGTAAAGGCGCACTCTATGCGGCCTGCCTTGTGTTGTGTTTCATGGGGACGGCCTAGAACTTTCCGGACACCTGTTTCTCCATCAATGAAACTCTTTCGAGCGATTAATATCACCGAAGGCCTAGCAGCTCCGATGGCAGCTTTCTGAATGTTCAATACCAAGTGTGCTAAGGGTGCCTCAATACAGCACCTGCCATTGAAAGGTTGTTTTTCCGACTGAATATAACGAAGCTCAGACCTCCCGCCGTCACGTTAATGAATTAGTACAGTGACTGTGTATCAGAAACGTTATTTCCAGTTTAGCGGTTTTCCCTCTAACTTTAGTGTTGTTAAAAATTGTCTAATGATGTTTTTATGCGCTGTATTTTTGTTGTTGTTGTTGTTTGCATTTTTAATGGCCTGTAATGTTTTATATTTTCTGATTTCCCCATCATGAATGTCTAAATTTCTGTGTAAGGTAGAGCCATAGGGTATAGTCACCTTTTTTTACTCGTAGCAAAATTAAGAGGACCCCTGTTACCACAGATTCTTGGGGTGTTTCCTTACCTGCCGACGTAATCCCCGTGTTTTGCAGAAAGTTCAACAAAGTTCTGGGTTCTATAACCCTCTTTTTTTAAGTGGCTATAGTACCCAAAACTTGGAGACATGACAAAGTTACAAGTGCTGTCAGACGACCCAGATACCGCTACTGCAGAACAGAACTATGTGTAAAGCATACGAATAACGTCGGGATGGTATAGCACCACACCTAGAATCGGCAGTAACAGATATACTCGGATGCGTATTGCTCACACCAAATCGTGATGAAGCAGAGGACATATTTCTGTGAACAGGAGCTCTAAGCTGGACACGCGGCGAAAAAACGCCGAGATCTCTGACGGCCGCGATTGGCCAGCGCCAAGCTCAATCACGCGCTGGCCAATTATGGCGGTCTGAAATGTCGCCGACATTCTCGCCGAATATCCAGCTTAGAGCCCCAGATTTGGTCTAAAAAAAAAACCAAGGAGTGTGCAGGCGAGATGGTGATAGTTTATTTATTTATTATCTATCAATTCCCTCAGGGCCCGAAGGGATTATAGAGGGGAGTGCACATACAGACCTAATTGCACGCAAGTATAAGCAGTAATTAGGCATGTAAGCAAAAAATCCAAACAGAACATTGTTAATCAAAACAGAACTTTGCTAAGCAAACCCAAAAATGTATTCGCCAGTGCAGCTTTGAATAGGGCGCTATCGGCTCTGATGGCAGGTGCGGGAAGGCGATTCCAGTCCATCGATGTCATGGGTATGAAAGACTGATAAAAGTGTGATGTACGACAGTGGTGGATGCCAACTTTATTTTGATGATCAACACGCGATGAGACGAAAGATGGTTGGGTTATTATATGCTGACGGAGGCTTTGATTATGGTGGTAGATCTTATGAAATAAACACAGGCGAGATATTTTTTGGCAGTTTGATACTTTAGACCCATGTTACGGATAAAATAAACAGGACGCGGGATGGCCAAAAAAACATGCTTTTCGTGTAAGGCTCGTCAAATTATGAGGCGCTGGAGAAATGCAGCCTTCTGCGTTAAGTCCTTATTTCGAACTCTTTTTGTTCTCCTTCCGCCCATTGAAAAGCATGCGGGAAGGGCCTTAGAACGCACCTGGTATCGCTGCGCCGCAGCGTTCTTCCGCAACATAAAGTTCGTCTGCGTTCCTCGCCGTCACCATGGCAACGAACGCCGAATGAATGGAAGCACGCACGGTACCGCCGCGTGAAGCCAGCAACAGCTGGCGCCATTTTACGAACGCCGTCTGCTACTGCCGTCTGCACGAGAGTCAATGTTCAGAGTACCGCACCGCGTTTGTACAATAGGAGCCTGTGTGAAACCATATCAGATGCTTTAGATAGAGAAATCCAAAAAGATGCAATCAACCGGAAATGAACGAACGAGGGATGCATGAAGGTTATGCGTAAGTATTAATAGCTGGGTTTCGCAGGAGAATACTTTTCTGAAGCCATGTTGAGCACGAGGAAAAAATTTGTGGAAACTAATAAAATTAACTGGATGAGAATAGATTATATGTTCTAGAATTTTGCAAGGGACACTTGTTAAGGAAATTCGGCGAAACTTACTCGGGCTGCATTTGTCCCACCTTTATGGATAGGAATCACCCTCCCCACCTTCCAGTCTTCTGGAAGAATAGTGAGCTCGAGTCATTGACGAAATAGTTTTGTTATAACAACAGAGGAATACATAGTACTGTTTTCAAGTAACTTCAAGTTAACTTTATCAATTCCACACGATGACGGTAGCTTAAGGTTGGCGATGATATTCACGTACGATACCGGCACATTCTATATCAAAAGAATTCAGAGCACAAAAATTGTGTTGAGGAACATCCGGATAGAAGGAATCGGTTAAATTCGGAAATGACTTTGCGAATAATTTATTCAGCACGGACGTCCACTCATTTGCCGCTACGCTTTCACCATCATAGTTGTTTAGCAGTACGTCAGGTCTCTCAGAAGGGTTTGCAATGTTACAAAATTGTTTAGAATTGTTGCGCAACATGGTGGGTAATGTGCATTAGAAAAAAACGGAGCTTGGCCTCAGCAATAGACGCTTTATATATTGCTGCAGCAGAATATTATGCTGCCCAACGGTGCTCTGAGTTGGGAAACACGGATAACTTTGCTGCACGGAACATTATTTTCTTTCTATTTGAGAGTTTCCTGCAAGTCTGGTTGAACCATGGGGAGCAAGTGTAGTTACGTATTGTCCGTATAGGAACAAAACTATTCGTAAGGGAAGCGAACTTCTTTAAATAATATCCAGTTAGCTTCAACAGAAAGCTGGGAAAAAGTACACAGATAGTCACTTGACTCAATTCACGATTAATGGCTCCAAAATCAGCTAAAGCATAGTCAAATATCCGTTTGATTGGCACTGGAAAGCGACACACTAGAACATTAAAAACAAAACGGACCAGTGGATGATTACTGAGACCAGGCCGGTACGTAAGAGATGATATAAGCTCCCATGACGTCATCAGCACTAGGTCCGGCACCGTATATAGCCGAAGAACTAGTAATGCGTGCGGGCTGTGTAACAACCTGAGCGAAGTTACATTCGCGCACAAATTTAAAAAGTCATTGGATTTTGGGGAAAACATACATAAACAAGGGCCTTCGTTTGATCACGTAATGGTTGGGGAATTAAAGTCACCTAACAGTAAAACCGGAACGTCAGGGAAACGAAGTGTGACTGCGCTTACGACGTCATGAAGGCCTGAAGGAAATGTATAACGTTTTGAAGGACGACGATAGCAAATGCCCAAAATATATTTGCGATGATACTGCCACGCGCTTCGCAAAGCGAGCGCGTGCGTGGCCGAATGGTAAGCGCGTTTGACTGTCACGCGGAAGGTAATAATAATAATAATAATAGTTTATTTTCCATGAAGCATGGTGGAGCAAAGGGTAAAAGCCTCAAAGGAGGCTTGACCAGCCCACAGCCCTGTACATTGGCATTGCAGCAATAAAAAAAAACAAATATCTATATATATATATATATATATATGCACGAGATTACGAAGCAGTTATTAATCGACTAACAAATGGCATGCACAGTCGTTGCAGACAAAAATCCAAAAAACACACAAAAAAAGTGCATTCTATATAGCATAAACAAATTTAAAGAATCATTTGAGTGGGGTCAAGGTTCGATTCCAGCCAGCGGAATATCCTTTTACTTAATCTTTCAACTTGGCGTTCTCGTAAGTTCGAGAACATTCTCGTCTGATCGAGGTCCGAATGTTCTACGTGCCGAAAGTTCTACACCGAATATTCCAGAAACACTCAAGGGTACAAAAGGGACTCCGCATGGCGAGCGGAGTCAGTCTCGCCCAGCTTACGATCCTGCTGTTACGCCGCCATCGACGCCCGCGACGCTCTGTTGTTACCTTCTGTTTCCTTTGTGTTTCGGCCACAAGTTCGCCCCATTAAACGTTTAGTCTCCTCAGTTATCATAACCTCATCAATTGTCATTCGTGACAATACAAACAAATGGAAACCCACAGTATCTCTACTTCTGTGACAACGTTAACAAAAATTATGAAATAGAATCAGCCACATGATTAAATCAGCGAACAACGTTGGGAAACTGTTGAAGAAATCAGAAGACAGGAAAGACGCTGAACTCACAACTCAATGTATCTTCGAAAGAGAAGAAGAAAGAAAATGACACAGAAAACACAGGCACGTGCAAATGGCTAGCGAACTCCGGAGCGCGCTCCAGCGCGCGAGGCTATAGCTGTAGACAACGTTACTAAAACACTCAGTTGGGAAACTCGCCGTCGAAACCTGGGCCGCTGGCGTCCACCGAGACCGAGCTAAACGCGACAACAGCGCCACTCTTTATCATTTATCTGTACTGTGGTCACCTTGAGTTTTTAGAAAGCCTGTTTTTGCGTAAAAACAAACGGAAAAGACTCTTTTTATATGAAACTTATTGGAGTTTAGTATAACATAAAGGGCGCGTGATGTTTTTAAAATCTTTAGTTTGCAAGGTTTTGCGGCACAATTAATATTGTTTTTATACAACCATGCCTCAGCGGTGCTTTCAGGTAGCGCGTCCCGACCTAGGTGCATTTTAACTTCGGTAGTAAGGCGCGGCGCGTCCGCTGGGGAGATAGGGGTGGCGCCCCTGTAACCTCTTCCACTGTATCTGTTTCGGCGCCGAAATGGCCGATTAAAGCCAAAATAGAAGTAACGTGCGGTTCCTCGAACGGCCGCTGCGGGAGAAATGGTGGCGTTGTGTTCGTCATTAGCTCGGTGCTCGAGGACAAATCGGGGACACTTTTTCAGAGCAGTCTCTATGGCAGTTTCCCAACTGAGTGTTTTAGTAACGTTGGCTGTAGACATTCAGCGCTTTAAAAAGGATATTTCTTTTTGTGATAAAGCCAAGGATGGCTGACTCACACAGCGCTCCCCCTAACCTTGTATAATAAACGCCTCATAAATTTCTCTCGTAAGTTTTTCCCGAAATCTACCAATAATATTAGTATTAGCCAATGTTGGACTACATGAACAATTTCGACAGTGTAAAGGCAAGTGACCTCCTACGTTGGATCTAAGTGATAGGGAATGTTCACGAAGCCTGTCGTTAATACACCGTCCAGTTTGTCCGACATACGTTCTACCACATGACAACGGGATGCTGTACACCACGCACGAGGTACAGGGCACAAACGGTGAGACATGTTTTCTGTTACACTTGTGTCTGGATACCTTTTCTATGCCGATATGAACCTTTGAACAAATTTGGGCCATTTTTTGGGGGGCAGAAAAAACAACCGGTACGCCGTATCGTTGAGCTACATGTTTTAGGTTATGAGATACCTTGTGTAGGTACGGGACCACAACCACCCGTTTTCTCTCAACATCGCGCCTAGGATTTTCTGCTCCATTTACTTTTTTAACCAAGACACGCACCACTTCACTTAAAACCGGCCAGGGAAAGCCAGAAGACCGCAGTCTTTGAATTTGGGCATTAAAGCTATCCTTAATACAATGAAAACAAGACTTTTTAAGAGCTGAGCCAAGGCATGAGAGTGCAATACCCCTCTTTACAATTTTTGAATGTGCCGAGGCGTAAGGTAAAATGCCCTTTTTTGAACGTGGGGAGAAGGACCAGCATAAGTGGTTGGTGCAAAGTGAGAGCGAAAGGTCCAGAAATTGTAAGACGCCATCCCTAGGCTCTTCATAGGTGTACCTGAGACCAAAGCTGCACTTATCGAAAATGTCCATTACACCACTAACTACGTCTCGTTCCACACTATTATCAAAAAGAAGCAAAGAGTCGTCAACATATCTAAACACCTTTGTCACAGCAGAGGTTAATACTAGTGCAATAGAACTATCAACTCTGGCAAGAAAAATATCACTTAGGACTGGTGCAACAGACGGATTTTCTTCAAAAATCCGGAGTGTGTATAGGCTCGTCTGTTGCACCAGTCCTAAGTGATATTTTTCTTGCCAGAGAACGAGACGTAGTTAGTGGTGTAATGGACATTTTCGATAAGTGCAGCTTTGGTCTCAGGTACACCTATGAAGAGCCTAGGGATGGCGTCTTACAATTTCTGGACCTTTCGCTCTCACTTTGCACCAACCACTTATGCTGGTCCCTCTCCCCACGTTCAAAAAAGGGCATTTTACCTTACGCCTCGGCACATTCAAAAATTGTAAAGAGGGGTATTGCACTCTCATGCCTTGGCTCAGCTCTTAAAAAGTCTTGTTTTCATTGTATTAAGGATAGCTTTAATGCCCAAATTCAAAGACTGCGGTCTTTAAATGGAGCAGAAAATCCTAGGCGCGATGTTGAGAGAAAACGGGTGGTTGTGGTCCCGTACCTACACAAGGTATCTCATAACCTAAAACATGTAGCTCAACGATACGGCGTACCGGTTGTTTTTTCTGCCCCCCAAAAAATGGCCCAAATTTGTTCAAAGGTTCATATCGGCATAGAAAAGGTATCCAGACACAAGTGTAACAGAAAACATGTCTCACCGTTTGTGCCCTGTACCTCGTGCGTGGTGTACAGCATCCCGTTGTCATGTGGTAGAACTTATGTCGGACAAACTGGACGGTGTATTAACGACAGGCTTCGTGAACATTCCCTATCACTTAGATCCAACGTAGGAGGTCACTTGCCTTTACACTGTCGAAATTGTTCATGTAGTCCAACATTGGCTAATACTAATATTATTGGTAGATTCGGGAAAAACTTACGAGAGAAATTTATGAGGCGTTTATTATACAAGGTTAGGGGGAGCGCTGTGTGAGTCAGCCATCCTTGGCTTTATCACAAAAAGAAATATCCTTTTTAAAGCGCTGAATGTCTACAGCTATAGCCTCGCGCGCTGGAGCGCGCTCCGGAGTTCGCTAGCCATTTGCACGTGCCTGTGTTTTCTGTGTCATTTTCTTTCTTTTTCTCTTTCGAAGATACATTGAGTTGTGAGTTCAGCGTCTTTCCTGTCTTCTGTTTTCTTCAACAGTTTCCCAACGTTGTTCGCTGATTTAATCATGTGTAACCAGTACCAACTAGCCCAGCTTACCACCCTTCTTCAGAATCAGCCACACCGATCATAACACCGCCGCCACTTGTACCATCTCTATCTTGCCGGTAAATATTAAACTTCTTTTGACAGTACGAAATTTCACTGTTGCAAATCCAACTCGTCAGCTACGTTTCTGTCAAAACAACGATGCTAGCATTTGACGAGTCAATTATTGAACAAAGGTCGTCCCGTTTATTGATAACAGTTAATCATTTTGTGTAACAGCCGAGGCTGTGGTGAGGAAAAAAAACATAAAGTGACACAGAAGGGAATGTCTCAGCAGAAGGAAAAGAAACAGGAGGGGTTATTGGTGGCATGGGCTACCGAAAGAATCGTTTTGTCGGCACTCAAAGGTTGGCCAAACGCTCACTATGATCTTTATTTTGAATAATTCTGCTTTCATCGACGGAAATAAGATCAATACAAACTGCTTTCATTGTGTTATTTTAAAAATTCGATGACTCCAAGCTTCCATCGTGCTTTTTACACACACCATCGAACTTAGTTTGTAATTGATAATCAGTAGCCAAGATTACAACTCCTGATGTCACCACGAGGTAAATCCTGGTCATGACGTCACAACGGAAGCCACAAGAGGGCGCCACACAAACATTTCGGCACTAATAATCTGTCAAAAAAGAAAAGCTTTCATTTAATAATTTTATTTATTTATAGTGCATATGAACTAATAAATCAATCAAATGTATTACAGTGTCATTCGTGCCTCTTCTAAATTAGGGGGTTTTTCTTATTGAGTTTGCAAAACTCATCTTAAAAATATATTTTTATTAAAAAAAAACAAGCTTGGTTGTGAAGTTTGTGTATGAAATATTACAATATGTTTATTGAGCGAGAGTCTTCCTTAAATTTTCTGTGCAGTACAACACATGTACTGGGAGAAAGTTACTGGATCAAACTTAACCTTGGGTTCTGACCAAATATCTGGGCATCCTTCACTAACAACGCAAGCACCCGGACGAAACTGTTTTTTTGTTTTTTTTTTGTTTCAAAGGTAAGTGAAAGTATACGTATGATGCTTTGAATGTTGTTACTTTTCAATTATAGGACCATATATGTCTATTTTGTATCAACCTTTTCTTAGAAATCAAACACAAACAACCTTGTAGAGCAATTCAGCAGCACACGACTCTTTGCATGTGACTTCTATCGTTAGAGCGCTCTTTAACAATTGAAAACATTCAAAGTGTCATTTGTAGCTCAAGTGCTTCCCAAGGCTGCGTGTCCCAACTTTATCAAAAAGTTGGGAGAACAGAGTAATATGGGGCATATAAGAAGGGAGACAATATTGCTTCATTAAGAGGAATGCTTCAATTACACAAACCATAGAGGTGTAATGATTTAAAAATACCTATAGCAAAGGTGTATTACAGAAACTTCAAATTTTCTCACAAAAAGCTGTAATGCCGCAACAATACTTATCAAAAAATGTAACAACACCTATCAAAAGGTGTGAGTTATAGACATTGGATAAATTACCAATTACACCTATTTAGGTGTTTTGAAGTTTACAGTATAGAGTGTATTCTAACAGCAGACGATTCCGTACATTGCCGCCCGTCTGCTGGCACGAAAGCAGACGGTGTCAGACAGCAGATTAAATGCACCGGACGTCGCGACAGGGATTCATTGGGCTTGCGAACGCGTTCAGCCAGGCAGCCAAGCCAATCCAGTAGTAATGAACGGGGCCACTTTCTGTGAGCGCCTAGAGCGAGTGGTGACCCCGCCTAAATTGCGTCTAGCAGCGTAAATATTCCGCAAAAATACATATATTTTTGTGGACATTTTTGTTTAAAAAGATATGGCCATAATGAACCCTCTAAAAATATATATTTTTTAAGGGTGTAAGTCCGCTTGTCCCGGGACTGACAGTCTAAGGTTGTTACGGCCAAACCCTTGGGGCAAACACCCTAGAATAGGATGCTGGCGATCTTGCAAAGAGCCTCGAGATATTTTTTTACAAGTTTGCAAGAAGTCTACATGCAACACGCACCGCAAACTCGTCAGATATGCGCAGGAACTTTAAATACAGACACAATGAACAAAGCACAAGAACTTAATCACGACACTGCTGCCTGCTCCATTGCCTTATATACTCTACAATTCAAAAAGAATCATCCGCAGGTTACCACCACCGCAATTACGAGGGTTGCAAGTATGTTTATATTTTTCGTTAAGATTCAATATAAGCATAATACGAGTGTCTTGAAGTTCAAGGGAATTCATCTAAAAGTAAAACACATTGGGCTAGGCAATCATTATTTCATGTAGTCGCTAAATCAACGTTCATTAAAGCTGTTTGAAGCTGGTGGTGATTGAACACAGTGAACGAGGATACCACAGCACCCTCTCCACACCCTTTCTACACCCTTCAGGCATAATATAAGTCCTGTTCAATATAGTATGGTAATATACAATCGAAAAGGGTGTAATATTAACAATTAGGGTGCTAGAAGGCTTCGGCCATAAGTGTACATCGCTAGAACACCCTTTTTACAACCTTAAGCTTTCACGCTTTTAGTGTGAAGCTTAAATTGTGAACGTCTGCTATTTTACCAAGGAATCAAACGACAACACATGTTTGTTTGTTTTTCTTGTTGTTTTCTTTTCAGACATCACGTCGGTTTCCTGCCAAACAAACTGACATTTACGGCTGAAAAACAAAAGCAGCACTCGGGATAAGTACACCCGTGGCCGCAAGACCTTTCTCGCCATCTGTTATGGTAAAATGTTTTCTCCAAAATAATGCCTGATCCTTCACTCATAATGAGTTCAAGAGCTTCTCTCCGCTCGCCTAGCAAAAAGTCGTGACAAAACGTCCAGTCTTCTTAAAAAAGGCTTCACAATCGCAAGTTTATGACGCCCACCAAAAAACGGGGATGTGACGTTCTCCCGTGCCTATACCCGCTGATGAGAGCGTTAATCCGCTTCGGCTCGGGTTGCGCAAACGATTTCCTTTTTTTATCGCAACGTAGTTTGCTGCCGTTATGTGTCCCATTCTAAGCCGGATCCAAAATTGACTTGCGTAACCGCAGCGCCAGTACGCTTCTCCTGCCTGTCTCCAGGCAGACTGCAAGAGCGCGTTCGCATTAGCTTGTCGTTTTCTGCTTCGGATACCTGAGTTAATGACATTCGTGATAACCGAGAGTTCGATTTGCGCAACTTGAACCACTAAGTCGCTTCTCGGTGTATTCGAGCGTGTCTGTCGCGGCTTTGAAATCACGCGCATTCTGTCGTATAAGATGCATCTGAGCTGGAGTGAGCTTGGAGCGTCTTTCATCTCCCGGCTCGTGTCCAAATAAATCCCCGACAGCGGCGGAGAAATCGCCTTAGGGTTGGTTGCGTGGCGCGTCATGGTTCAGTGGATTGGTGCTTCGATAAAACTCTTTGACTCGAGCATTTCTATCACAATTACGACAAGGGCTTTCAGCTTCACCGCATGTATAAAGGTTGGGAGCGTACTGGAAATGTGTAGCGTAACCAGAACATATCTAAACTCGAGCTTTTGTCAAAGCCGGCGCTAGATTTGAGGGATAGACAGAGTGTAGCATAAAAACAACTACAAATTAGTCGTAGTTCGACTTAATTCAAAGCATTTTAAAGTATAATTATTATTCGTTATAATTTTATAAATTGATAATATAATTATCCATTTGAAGAAGAATTTTTCTTCATTATAATGGGCTAGCCTGCCACATTTGAGTATAAATGACAGCTTCGTCTTTGTTTTTCTGTTTTGCAACTTGCCTCTCTAAACGTTGACAGAAAAAAAAAACGTTAGATTAAGATTACTTTTTTTTTTTTTATTGGGAAAAAGGAAGTGTTTTAAACCCATTCTTCAGCCCCGAGCAAGATGCGATCGCAGTGCCACCGTTTTTGCCGCAGCGGCTGTTCCAGGAGCTATAGATACACCGAAACGGAGATGATACAGTCACGTCATGCTGCGGTTCCCTCAAAACCTGCCTAATTCAGAAAACGCGCTTAAGAAGTGAATAATTTGATCATTTTGTGTACTATCGTTGCAACTGCACTGGTAACACAGAATGTATTGGGTGCTGCTACACAGTAAACTTCAAAACACTATGATGGTGTTTGGAAGGTGTTTCATTCAGAGTACACCTTTTCAATGTGTTTTTTTTAATATTAGGCGTAATGTTTTTGGTACACTTATTGAGCCTATGAAAGAGGTGTTAATTGTGACATTTTGGCAGCTTTAGAAAGGTGTTCAGCAAATATTACATCTTTTACAGAAAAGAAGGTGTTTCTGCTTGAAAACACCTTTTTTTCGAGTTTGCCGAGAAAGAACTTCACTGAAATAACACACCGGTGTCATACCGGGCTCTACGTATGACACATGTTTTCGGGAACGTTGGGAGAGATTGGGGGGGGGGGGGGGGGCTAACCCGACCAGAAAAAAAGGGAGGATTAAGCACAAAGTTATAAGTGACTGTCATTTTTCATAGTTTCTGTTTTTAACTCCCAATCGCGTCGCTATCACTATCAACAAGCAGACATGGCGGTCGAACGGGCGGTTGGAGGTACGTCGTCTTTTGTCAGTCAAGGTAAGTTTTTGATTATTTTTTCAGGTTTTTGAAGCAGCTATATAATTTGGAGATGTTAATAATTGGCTAATAAGAACTTTCGATCTCTGCACGTCATTTTTGTAATCGGAGCCGCACTAAAATATTGACTATAAATATATTTCTGTTTGAGGCGGGCTAAAATCGGAACTGCTAATCGTCTATAAGGAATTAAAAAGAAAATATATATATATATATATATATATATATATATATATATATATATATATATATATATATATATATATATATATATATATATCGAAGTCCATATATATATATATATGGACTTCGCTCTGTAAATTGGGTGTCTTCATTCTTCATATTTTAGTCTGTGATTCCCCTTGACGTCAGTAATAACTTGTTCAGGTTTCAGTTACGAAGCGTTTCAGTAACGAAGGTTTACGGTTCCAGTCTAAAATATTTGAATGAGAAAGAACAGTGACGTTTAACTACGTTACGCCGAGATACGACTTCAAGTTACTGGGTCATTTGTGCTTGGTATGCTGCCTCCCGAGCCGCTCGTTGAATTGGTCACCTCACGAAGTATAAGGAGCATAAGTGTATCGATCTTGGCGGCTGTGTCACGGCGTAAACCCCCGATACTACTTTTGGAGCCAGCCAAATTAGGGCCTCTTCAAAAGCTAATGCTTGTAAATTTATGAAATTATATAATCTTCCCTTCCTCGCAATAATGCCTGGTAGGCGCTGCAATGTAATCTGAATAAATAAATCAATAAACGTGCGTCACAAAGAAATGCTAAAAGAGCGAAGATCTTAAATAAAGGCTGATCCAGCCTCAGCATGCCAATGCATAGAGATGAATGGTTTTGGCTACAGGAAACGGGCCACATTTTCTCATTGTAAATTTAGAAAAATAGCTTAAACCTTTTGGACAAGATAACGGCAAGCTCTGAAACTTTGGCGCCTTGTCCACACCACCAGCGCTACATTTCGGTGGAGAGAGAAAATTGTACAATGCAAAGTTCTTTCTTTTTCTTTTTTTCCTTTTCTTTTTGCTTGAAGTTCATTTTTGATATTTGTTTGTAGTTCATTTGTGTCAACACTCTTGTTCTAAATGGTGCCATACACATAAAAAGCTAGGTCGTCCACATATAAGTCTGAAACATTTTTTTTCAAATGACTTTGTGCATTATTATTATTTCTGATAACAGTAAAGTTGTCCATTGTGGGATAGCTTCTCGCAGTTAAATTTTGAAACCACTCATGCATTTTGAGATTAAATCGACTGAGGCATTAGCTTATGAGTTATATCTTATTACTAAATTCCTGAATGTCATATTTTGAGGAAGACCTAATTGTAGACACTCAAATGTAAAAACTGCGTTGTATTACTCACTTACCAGAACATGTGCTTGATATACTATACCATATGACCGCTTCCTGCTTGTACCACAAAGTGAAGACGCACTCCATGCGGCCTGTTCTGTGTTGTGTTTCATGGGACGGCCTATAACTTTCCGGACAGCTGTTTCTTCATGCAGAGTCAACGAAACTCCTTAGAGCGATTAACATCACCGAAGGCCTAGCAGCTGTGATGGCAGCGTTCTGGATGTTCAGTATCAAGTATGCTAAAGGGTGCCTCAATACAACACTTTCATTGAAAGGTTGTTTTTCAGACAGAATATAACGAAAATAAAGCCTCCTACCGTTATGTTCATGAACATACAGTGATTGTGTATCACAAACGTTGCTGCCAGTTCAGCGGTCTCCCCTCTAATCATAGCTGAGTTCAGAATTGTCTGGTGGGTTTTTTTTTTCTTTGCAGGAGGAGGGTTTCGGGGGAATGTTTTTTGTCATTTTTCATATCTCTGGTGGTCTATAATGTTTTATATTTTCTATTTTACCCGTCATGAATGGCTTAAGTTTTGTGTAAGGTAGATCCATAGGGTATAGTCACCTTTGCTTACTTGTAGCAAAATTAAAAAATAACCCCTGTTACCACTGATTTTGGGGCGATTCCTTACCTGCCGACTTAATCGCCATGTTTTGCAAAAAGTTCTGTTTTGGAATAGCGGCATGTGGGTCGTGGGATGGTACATGCGACTTTCAGTAACCAAGTCACAAAGTTCTGGGTCCTACAGTCCTTTTTTTTGTTTTTTTAAGTGGCTATGAAACCCGATTTTGGAGACATGACCACTGATGTTGTAAGTGCTGTCAGACGACTTGGATACTGCACTACTGTAGGACGAAACTATGTGTACAACATGCGAATAACGTCGGGATGGTATGGCACCACAGCTAGAATCGGCAGTAACCGATCACTCGGACGTGTATTGCTCACACCAAATCCTGATGAAACAGGGAAAATCCTTCTGTGAACAGATATGGTCTAACAAAAAAAAAGGGAGGGTGCAGACGAGATGGTGATAGTTAATCATTTTGTGTCACAGTCGAGAGTGTGGTGAGGAAAAAAAGCAGACACACAGAGGGGAACGTCTCAGTAGGAGAAGAAAACAAAACAGGAGGGGTTCTTGGTGGCATGGGCGATCAGAAGTGTCGTTTTGGTCGGCGTCAAAGGTTGGCTAGACGCTCACTATGATCTTTATTTTAAATAGTTCTGCTCTCATCAACAAAAATAAGATCAATGCAAACTGTCAGTTTTCATGGTGTTATTTTAAAAATGCGATAACTCCAAGCTCCCATCGTGCTTTTTAGAGACACACCATCGAACTTAGTTTGTATTTGATAATCAGTAGCCAAGATTACAACTCCTGATGTCACAGGGAGGTAAATCCCGGTCGTGACGTCACGAGCGGAAGCCACAAGAGGGCGCCACAGAAACATTTCGGCGTTAAAAATCTGTCAAAGAAGAAAAAGCTTTCTTTCAATTATTTTATTTAAAAGGTTAAAACAGCGCAAAAAAACAACGGACAGCGTAAAGAAGGACACAGACAGAGCGCTGACTCACAACTAAATTTTATTGAACGCAACGGTGCAATATGTATACGCACCATTGAGAACAAAAAAGAAGAAAATCAGCCTAAAAACCACAAAAAAATTAAAGCCGTTTACAACTCCCTGTAACGCCGAATTAGAGCGCAGCTCTTGAGGAGGAGGGGAAGGCACGGGGGGGGGGGGTCACGTGACAAGGGGGCTCACGTGACCTCGGGGGGGGGGGGGGGGGTCACGGGGCCTGGGGGTCACGTGACCTCGAGGGGGGGGGGGGGGGGGTTGGTGAAAATTTTCCGCTAAATTTAGCGGGGAAAATTTTCTGCTAGATTTAGCGGGGAAAATTTTTCGCCAGATTTAGCGGGGAAAATTTTCCGCCAGATTTAGCGGGGAAAATTTTCCGCTAGAGTTAGCGGGGAAAATTTTCCGCTAAATTTAGCGGGAAAAATTTTCCGCTAGATTTAGCGGGGGAAATTTTTCGCTACATTTAGCGGGGAAAATTTTCCGCTAGATTTAGCGGGGAAAATATTCCGCTAAATTTAGCGGGGAAAATTTTCCGCTATATTTAGCGGGGAAATTTACCCATCATGCACCGCGCGGTTACGCCGACGCCGACGCCGCTCAAGCCGGAAACGGGCGCCTAAGAGCTGCGCTCTAAAATGAAAACCGTTTACAACTCCCTGTAACGCCGAATTAGAGCACAGCTCTTGAGGAGGAGGGGAAGGCACGGGGGGGGGGGGGGGGGGGGTCACGTGACCTGGGGTCACGTGACCTCGAGGGGGGGGGGCGGAGAAAAGTTTCCGCTAAATTTAGCGGGGAAAATTTTCCGCTAGACTTAGCGGGGAAAATTTTCCGCTAGATTTAGCGGGAAAACATTTTCCGCTAAATTTAGTGGGGAAAATTTTTCGCTACATTTAGCGGGGAAAATTTTCCGCTAAATTTAGCGGGAAAAAATTTTCCACTAGATTTAGCGGGGAAAATTTTTCCGCTAAATTTAGCGAAGAAAATTTTCCGCTAGATTTAGCGGGGAAAATTTCCTGCTAAATTTAGCGGGGAAAATATTCCGCTAGATTTAGCGGGGAAAAGTTTCCGCTAAATTTAGCGGGGAAAATTTTCCGCTACATTTAGCGGGGAAATTTTTTCGCTAGATTTAGCGGGGAAATTTTTCCGCTAGATTTAGCGGGGAAAAATTTCCGCTAGATTTAGCGGGGAAAATTTTCCGCTAAATTTAGCGGGGAAAATTTTCCGCTAAATTTAGCGGGGAAATTTACCCATCATGCACCGCGCGGTTACGCCGACGGCGACGGCGACGGCGACGCCGACGCCGCTCAAGCCGGAAACGGGCACCTAAGAGCTTATGAACCTCGGGCCGGCAAGCCTCTTCTGCCCTTTGAGTCCGCGCATTCAAAAATTGTAAAACGTGCAATCGCGAAGACCTGCTACACACATGCTTTACGAAGGTCTTGCTTTCACAAAGTTCAACCTAGCTTCGATAAGCAAACTGAACGCCTCACTGTCGCTGGGTTCCCCTTGCACGTGTTGACAGCTGTTGCTGAGTCACTGCTAAAAGAAACCAAAACTTGGCCTGAGACGAGCGATATTCATTCCAGCAGTAGAAAAGGACGGGAAAGAAGGAAATTTGCCGTCATTCCGTATATGCACGGCGTGGCCCATAACCTCAAACGTATCGCAGGCAGATGTGATGTGGACGTGTTGTTCACCGCTCCTGACAAGCTTTCACGATTGTGCAGAGCCGTTAATCCCTCTGATAGGGAGGCGAGGGCCTTGTTCGAGGCGGGGCTTAGGCCGCACGTCCGGAGGCTTCCTGGCTCGTGACGACGACCATTTCCCGAAGTGAAGAACCCAGGGGTCCAGTGGAGGTGGGAGAATTGGTAACGTAACGAACGGTTTAATTACATGGTAGCGATACAGTCGTCAAATCCGAGAGAACCACTGGAGCCGCCTCACGCCCCGCCTTATATAGGGTCCGTTTTCTCCCTCACTCTCCGCCAGGGCAGCAGGTGCGACCGCCAAGTGCGTTGTAGCAAAGTCCGCCGCGTCGTAGCTAGAAGTGCGTCGTAGCCATTTTTCTCCGCAGTTAGGCCAGGCCTCTCTCCCCTTCCGGAGCGCACGAACCCACACGCACACACACACACGTCCCGTTGACGTCACGGACGCGTTGAGACTCGTTTTGGGCAGCCCTTTGACAGGTGGGCGACAGTCCTGAACACGTCGGGACTCGTTTCCGGACTCGTTTCCGCAGCGTTGAAACTCGAAAAAGGTTGCCGAAGGTTCCATTCTTAACAGCCCCTACGGGGCCAGGGAAACCTCGAATGGCCGGTGGTACAATCGCTGGCCTGAAGAGGTGGGCTTGGAGTAGGCCTTGAGAAGACGCTGCAAGCACCAAACAAACTCCCAAACCTCTCACAACGGAGGCATCAGCGGAAACGTCCCCCACAACACCACGCCACACCGCAGTCAAACGCTCGGAATTCGCCAAAGACCCGCCAGACTGGATTACGGATTACCAAAATTTGGTACAATTCCGGGTATCGAGACCCCCTGTCGCCAAAAAAAAACTCATTTTTCCAACGAGGTCACTAAGAACAAAATACAAAAGACAAACACTCTTCGCAATTTGTGAGGTCCTTTTGGGGTTTCAACGAGGTGCCCCCACTTAGATCCTCATTCCCGTGGATGACGAAGACCTCTGAGATCATCCCTACTATTTTTCGTGATGTCAGAAAAATCTGCTCAACCCATCGGCATTGCCGTTAAAGTTGCCTTTCCTTTTTCTTACGCTGAAGTCATAGTGATCGATTTTCACGTGATTTCTAGACGTGAAAATGCGGTCCTTATATCGCCGATAAAACAATCCGCCTCTTTCATTCCCCGTCACATTGGTCCTAGCAATCTCCTGAGCTGTACAGCGAAACCCTGACACACTAGGGTCGCTCTTCTGCTTGACTGTCAAAGACACTCTGTCTACTCGTAGCAGAGGACCAAAGTTACGCGACGCCGGAGCTACGAGAGATCTTTCACTGATCCCCTCTTCCTCCGCCTTTTCCGCCGGCGCGTTGGGACGGCGTACGCTTCCTAGTGCTACGAGATCAGGCTGTTCTACAACCTGGTCCCTCTCATCCCGGTTTTCTGCCTCCAACTCTGGGAGTGCTTGCTCCCCGTCAGCTGCCTCTGGCTCTGGATCACTCGTCAACAAAGGGGCGACCTGACGCGATTTGGACCTCGTACACGACTGAACTAGCCCTTCTCCCAGTTGTTGACCCCTTTCGCGCAGCAGGAAATCTGACCGGTTAGAAAACAAATAAGGATACTCCAACGGGACTGTTTGCGAGACAGCCGCCTCTGTCACTAGCTCTCCGAACGGGCCAGTTATCCTTACTGTCGCCATAGGCAGACAGACACTGTGCTTTTCGAGCAGCTGCTTGATCCAAACTACCTTTCCCGTAAAATCGGATGGCTTTACATACGACGGATGGACAACGTCCATCGTCGCTGCACTGTCCCGAAGCACCCTGCACGGCTTTCCGTTTACCTGGAGGTCGTGAAGATAGGGACGAAGAAGCTTCATGTCCTTGTCACTACCGTTCACGTACTAGAACACAACCCGCGGTTTCTTACATCTGGCCGCTGTGTGCCCCGGCTCCTGACAGTTGTAGCACAGGAACGGCTTCCTTGCCTCGAACTGCCCTGTTGGGCTTTTCCGCGCCTCGTCTCCGTTCGAGTGTTCTGCGCTCTTTTCTGGGACCTTTTGTCCTGCTTCGGGCTTCTCGGGCCCGTTTTCTCGCGAGCCGTTACCCTGTCGGAAGGTCTTGCGCTGATCGCTTCGGCCGGATTCGCTTTCCTCTCCGCTCAGCTTTCTATGCGTTGCGTACTGTTCGGCAAGCTCAGCGGCCCTTTCGACAGAGTCGACTCCCACCCTGTCCTGCACCCAGAGCTTGACTGACTGCGGAATGCTACGAAAGAACTGTTCGAGGCACACACACTCGACTACCTTGTCTCGGCTTTCGTACACTTCCTCGCTCTTCAACCATTCTATCAGGTTGGTTTTAAGCCCGTACGCGAATTCCGAGCAGCCCTCGCTGCTCTTTTTGGATGCGTTTCTAAACCTTTGACGGAACGCCTCGGCAGAAAGGCGGTACCGCTTCAAAAGGCTGGACTTCACCTTGTCGTAGTCGTCCGCGTCTCCAGCACTAAGGCGCGCGACAACCTCTGCAGCCTCACAGGGCAACAAAGTCAAAAGCCGTTGCGGCCACGTTTCTGGGGCGAAGCTCAACTTCTCACATGTCCTCTCAAAGTTAACTAAGAACAGGCCCACGTCTTCCCCAACTTTAAACGGCTGCAGGAGCTTCTTCATTTGATACGACTCGGTCTCACTTGCTCGTACCGGAGCCCCAACTCTACTGTTCTGCGAGTTTAATCGCTGTTGTTCAATTTCGAGCTCTAGCCTTTTCAGCGCTCGCTCCTCTGTCGCCGCAGCCCGCTCCTGTTCTCGTTCCTCTTTCGCTGCAGTCTGTGCTCGTTCCTCTCTAGCTGCAGCTTGCTCTCGTTCCTCTTTCGCTGCAGCCTGTTCTCGCTCTCGTTCCTCTCTTGCTGCAGCCACTCTTAGCGTTCTGAAGCAGTTCCCACGCAATTTTAATTTCCTCTGCTTCCGCGCTCTCTGAAATCGCTTTACTGATCTCAGATTTCTTCATCTTTTGCTCCACCTCCACACCCAATTCTTTACATAAACAGAATAAATCTGTTCCCAGTAACCTCATTAGATCCATGATCGCTGCTCTTTAGCTTTGGCTTTGTTCTAAAACTTGTCGCGAGGTTGTACCAAAAACCTAGCGCACGAGTCAAACACTAAGGATTCCCAGCAGTTCAAAATTAATTACCCATAATCTGAAGCCTGGCGAATCCCAAAGCAAAGTCCAAACGCTCACCCACAGATGTAGCACGATGTCGCATGGTCCGATCCCAACCGCTGCCAACCAGTTGTTCGAGGCGGGGTTTAAGCCGCACGTCCGGAGGCTTCCTGGCCTTTGACGACGACCATTCCCCGAAGTGAAGAACCCAGGGGTCCAGTGGAGGTGGGAGAATTGGTAACGTAACGAACGGTTTAATTACATGGTAGCGATACAGTCGTCAAATCCGAGAGAATCACTAAAACCGCCTCACGCCCCGCCTTATATAGGGTCCGTTTTCTCCCTCACTCTCCACCAGGGCAGCAGGTGCGACCGCCAAGTGCGTTGTAGCAAAGTCCGCCGCGTCGTAGCCAGAAGTGCGTCGTAGCCATGGTTCTCCGCAGTTAGGCCAGGCCTCTCTCCCCTTCCGGAGCGCACGAACCCACACGCACACACACACACGTCCCGTTGACGTCACGGACGCGTTGAGACTCGTTTTGGGCAGCCTTCGACAGGTGGGCGACAGTCCTGAACACGTCGGGACTCGTTTCCGGACTCGTTTCCGCAGCGTTGAAACTCGGAAAAGGTTGCCGAAGGTTCCATTCTTAACAGCCTGCACTACGAAGCATCGCAATCGTTACGTCACCTGCGCTGAGGGAGTTGTGTATTCCCTCCCTCTGTCTTGCGGCAGGCGTTATGTTGGCCAGACAGGTCTCTGTCTCAATGACAGGCTAAGGGAACATGCTTACAACGTCACTTCGACTGTTTTTGGTCACCTTGGCATACATGGCCGTGACTGCAGCTGCCAGCCTCAGTTCCAACAGTGCGAGGTCGTTAAACGTCATCGGGACCAGATGACACGTGAAATTCTGGAGGCTCTAGAAATAGAAAGATTGGGTGTCATGTGTGTCAGCAGCCCTTCTGTTGCCTTATCTAGGAAGGAGATTAATTTTCTTGCCGCTTGATTAGATTGGTTTTAGCGCGTGTTCTTTTTATGTCTTTTTAGATGCGATATTTTGTTGTTTTTTTTTTGTGTTTTTTAGGCTGATTTTCTTCTTTTTTGTTCTCAATCGTGCGTATATATATATTGCACCGTTGCGTTCAATAAAATTTAGTTGTGAGTCAGCGCTCTGTCTGTGTCCTTTTTTACCCTGTCCATTGTTTTTTGCGCTGTTTTAACCTTTTAAATATGTCATACCAACCCGCCCAGGCTTCAACTTTAGCAATATTTTATTTAGTTATAGTGTATTCGAACCAATCAATCAATCAATCAAATGGATTAGAGTGTCATTCGTGCCTCTTCTAAATTAGCGGGGGTTTCTTTGTTGAGTTTGCAACTCATTTTAAAATTTTATTTTATTAAAGAAACCAAGATTTGGTTGTGATGTTTGTGTATGAAATATTACAGTATGTGTGTTGAGTCAGTCCTTCCTTAACTTTTATGCGAAGAGCAACAACTGTTAAAAATTTACTGGATCAAACTTAACCTTGGGTTCTGCCCCAATATCTGGGGATCCTTTACTGACAAAGCAAACACCCGGACGAACTTTTTTTTTTTCTGTTTTAAAGGTAAGTGAAAGTATACGTATTTGTGATGCTTTGAATGTTGTTACTTTTCTTTGTAGGGCCATATAGCTCTCTTTTGTATCAACCTTTTTTTTAGAAAGCAAACACAAACAACCTTGTAGAGCAATTCAGCAGCACGACTCTTTGCATGTTACTTCTATCGTTAGAGCGCTCTCTAACAATTGAAAATATTCTAAGTGTCCTGTGTAGCTGAAGTGTTCGCCAATCTGCGTGTATTTGCTTTCTAAAAACGTTGAAGCAACAGAGAAATGTAGGGCCCCATAAAAATTGAAACAACATTGCTTCATTAGGTATAATGCTTCGATTACACTAACTTTAAAGTTGTAATCATTGCAAAAAAGAACTATAGCAAAGGTGTAGTGCAAAACTGCAAATTTGCTCGCAAAAAGGTTTAATGCTGCAAAAACACCTATCAATAAATGGGCGTTATAGACATTGGATAAGTTTCTGATTACGACTCTATAGGAGTTTTGAAGTTTACTGTGTAGGCAGACGTACGCATGCCGATGTTCGAGCCGTCAAGGCGTAAAATGCGCCATAACTTCCTCGTGAAGTAACACTCAATGCATTCGGTGTTACGACTGCATTTGCGTCAATAATAAAGGGAAAAGGACGATTTTTTTTTTCAACTTTACATTCTTGTTTGGCGCATTTAAGATAGATGTTTGTAGGTTACAAAATATCACTGAATGTGTTTAAAAAAAAAAAAACGCTTAACATTCTCGCAGACGTCTTTTGAAGCGAACGTTTTCGCCTAGACGTGCATGCAAACCTTTTCCCGGACGTTAATCACCTTTGCGCGGGTAAAAAAAAACTTTCACGTCAAAAGCCGGGTACGTTGCAGCGGAGTCAGTAAGGCGATGATGTCGTCGAATATTCGGCGGAAACTCTTTAGAATTTAGGCGATTCTGGCGCATGTTTTTTCTGGCGTTTTAGCGGATTCTCGCTGTCCGTCGTTATCAACCCTGGGAACACCCGAGAAGTACTTGGAGGGTGTACGGGCACGAACGCATGTATGACTGGAAGCCAAATATTGTTCGCGGAAATCCGGATTATCCTTTTAACAACGAGCTG
Source organism: Ixodes persulcatus (assembly GCA_013358835.2). Classification (NCBI taxonomy): domain Eukaryota; kingdom Metazoa; phylum Arthropoda; class Arachnida; order Ixodida; family Ixodidae; genus Ixodes; species Ixodes persulcatus. Next base: position 1,114,917 of record JABSTQ010009715.1, read on the forward strand.
TCGACGAGTTCACGCTCTAGCGAAACTCGCATTACCTCGGTAAACTGATTTATACTTTTCTTTTTTTTATTTTATCGCATCTTTTTTTTTTTTAACTTGATAGGCCCGCCGGGGCGTAGGTGAAGGAAATTATACTTGCCAAAAAATAAAAAAAGCCGAAACATTTATGTTGTTTTTAAATGTGGCAGAAATGCGGGAGCCGGGAATATGTCTGAAAGGGAGCGGGAAAATCATGATAGAGATTTGCATTTGAATTAGGAAAACTTAAGCGTCACAGATAAAAGACTGGCGCATGTGGCGAAGTTGATAACGTTGGGCGACGAGGCAAAACGCTGTAGCGTTCTGGCGAAGTTGATAACGTTGGACGGATGAGAGCAAGATGGTGCCAAAACGGCTGAATAATGTTCGAAATTCCATGGGATTGAGAACGCGATAGCGAGATATCTAAAATTACCAATTCTCCACGGAATAAAAAAAAATGAGAACAAGTGTGTTTCCTACACAGAAAACCCCTTAGTGTTTATATCGTCGCAGAAAATTAAAATTGATAATCACTGATTGTAGGTAGGGGTGTGCGAATATTCGCAATTTTGAATCTGAATCGAATATCTTTCTTATTCGAAACGTATTCGATTCCAAAATTGCATAATCGGAAGTTCCCGAATATTCGGCCAAAGCCGAATATTCGGGAAAATATGCGAATATTCGCAGAAACTGCGAATATTCGAGCAAGTAACGAATAATCTGCCTGCCACGCATTCCCCTATGAATATGTTTTTTCACTGAGAAAGCCGTATGATGCGTGCGTTATCGGTCTGCTCCGTTTCTCTCTGTCCGATGGCAGCAAGAGAGGATGAGTTTCGGTTTCTTTTTCACCAAGCCCTTTATTCTGTGGCACTCTTATGACAATATGTGATTTAATTGCGCGTTCTATAAATTGATGCAATAAAATAAACCTGGAGAGCGAAATATAAATATAAAATAAACCTCGAGAGTGTTATCTAATATAAATGTTTGAAAATTAAAAAAAGAAAAAGCTAGGTGCGAACAGAACATTGCATCGCCATCGACAACAACTCCTGCCACTCCCGCGCAGTCAAAACTAGGGATGTCGCGAACCTGCCCAGGTTCGAGTGCAACCGAGTTCGACGTTTTCAAACTCCCAACGTGATGTTCGATAAAGGTTCGACTGAAGCTCGACTTTTGTGCGCATGCGCAAAAATTAAAAAACATACAAAAAATCTAGTTGACTCCAGCTGGCGGAGGAAAAATGCACTATTTGTTGAGTTTACAGACATCATTGGTTCACATTAATAACTACTGAAAGCGTTAAAGGGGTGCTACAACGAAATTTCGGCGCTGATTTTGTTGTCTATATGTGTTCAAAGGAGCAGTATCACGTCGGACACACCAATATCTGGTTAAAAAAGACACGAAAAGGAATTTTAAAACGAATTAAACGATTAGCAAAGAGCACCTGGTGGATGTCGTTAACGCCTCGTTTGTAATGCCCGTCTAGGAACCTTGAGAGGTAGTGACGGTTATTGTCTCGCCTCCGGCTGCTCCGGCCACGACGAGAGAAGAGGGAAAGGAGGAACTCCCCTCTTCCCGATAATTTCTTTTGTGCATCCTAGAAGTCGGTATTGTCCCTCTACAAGATTATAGAAGATTAACCCGTCACTCAAAATTCTTACAAAAGCAGCCGCTTCGGTGGCTGGAACGACTAGGCCATCCTCTCGACGTCAGCCTCGCGGTAGCTTTGCTCGTCTCGAGACGACCTACGTCACGATTGCGTCGGATGTCACGTGCTCTAAGTTGGGCCTTCTCCGAGCGCTTGCCAGAGTGGGCCGTTTACAACAAAAAATAGAGCCACCAGGCTCAAAATACAAACGTGCGATTGTCATTTACGGATATTGGGAATCATATTCAACCTATCTTCCAACACCACAGATATATTTCAAATTTCGTTGAAGTATCCTTCGCTTTTATATGGTGTAAACATTGGTAACCATTTTATTAAATATAAAATGAACTACTTTCTAAATTATTTGTTTCCCAAAATTCGAAGTATTCGTGTAGCAGCCGGGCAACACTGTCCATAAGTCGAACTTCTTCAATCTTTAGAAAAATTTCGCAGGTTTCCCGAGTGAAAGGGTCTTTCTACTGGCGGAAATGTTGTCACGGCGCGTAGGGAGCGCCTACTTTCTGAACACGTTGAGCAGTTAATTTTCCTACACCATAATTTGTAATCAGTGTATCACTAGAAGTATATTTAGCTTGCTGCAGCCCAGTAAAATGCAGTTGCATCGATTTATTTTAAAAAGGCAATGAAACCTGCTGTTACCTCTTGTTTTGTCATTTTTGTTTACTAGACACATATTCGATATTCAATTCGATATTCGAAGCCCGTTTTTGTCTTATTCGTATTCGATTCGTATTCGAAAAATTCAATATTCGCGCACCTCTAATTGTAGGCTCCTTTCGAAAGCCGCGTGCCGATTATTAGAAGGTCGGAACTAAAGTCCCTTGATGCTTCTTTTACAAGTAACGACACGACAACCAATACAAATGACAAAGTACATTCCGCTGGAACAAATGGCGGAATTCAGTTCAAACCTCTGCTGTGCGCCACCATTCGCTTCCTAAAACCTGCACCGTCACGCAGTCGGCGCTTTAGAGAATGTCGCTACTTGTAGGAAGCTCTTATCTAGAAACTTTAGTCGGAACACTTCACAATGCCGGAACAACTGCACTGAGGAACGTGCAAGTCATTCCCTAAGATAGCGAACGTCGAAGCGCGGCCAACGCTAGGGGCCGACGAGCCAATCCATCAGCATAAAAAGTGCAACGTCACTGCGCTCATCACCTTTTTTTGTGAATGTTTTTTTTTTTCAGTGTTCCATAACGTTGAGGTTTTAACAGCTATTGTGCAGGGATTTCACAGCTGCCAACAAACTTCAGTATTTCGAAAGGGGTCTATTTCCTTTACAGAATAAAAACGATGAGACTTTAAAAGAAACGCAAAAAACAGTACATGAATATAGTGGCAATGCAATTAATACCGAAGTGCAAGCAAGCTGGACAAGAGTGACAATTATAATCCCCGGAGAAGGGGAAAAATGGGAACAAAAGATAAACACAAATCTCCAAACACAGCAAGGTGACTGGTGCACGACCGAAAAAATCCGCCTGGTTCTGGTATCGACCAGGGACCTCTCCATTTCCAGTGGAGCGCTCTACCAATTGAACTCACCAGGAGTTAGACGTCAGTAGAGCAAACGGGTTTTATCAGCCGCCACCATTGTAACACCAACAAGGGTGAACGGCCTCTATTTTAAGGTTATGGTGATAATGCAGTTTTAGTTAATTGCATTATCACCATAACCTTAAAATGCAGGCCGTTCACCCTTGTTGGTGGTTGGCTGGTGGCGGCTGATAAGACTTGTTTGCTCTACTGACGTCTAACTCGTTGCGAGCTCAGTTGGTCGAGCGCTCCACTGTAAATGGAGAGGTCCCTGGTTCGATACCAGGACCAGGCAGATTTTTCGGTCACGCACCAGTCACCTAGCTGTGTTTGGAATAGAATAGAATAGTTTATTTCAATTTTCGTCCGCAATACACTTTCCAAACCCGTTTCACTTAAGCACATGTGCTTGTGTGGGAGAACGGGCAGCCCATGTGTACAAGTGCTCCCCCCCCCCCCTCCCTCAAGACTTTGTTAAAGAAAAAAGGGAAACAACAAATTGGAGATTTGTGTTTGTCCTTTGTCCACCCTTGTTCCCCTTCTCCAGGGATTATAATCAACATGAACATACTAGCTTTCACTAACTACTTTATTTTCCCCATCGAATAACCGTGAAACTGCCGATACAACGTACGACCCGGTTGAAGCTGTGCGGATGCACAAAAAGAGTGGAAGAACCGACTGAAGGAATCCTGGAACCCCAAACCAAATCCCATTCCACCGAACCACTTCAAATGCAAAAAAAAGGTGATATTATGACGAATTCGTATGGGTGGAGCAACAACGCCATACATGTCTCAAAAATTTGAGACCATCCAGAAAAAAACATTTAACCCTGACTACGAACCCCCCGACCAAAGATGTCAAATATGCAAAGGAGACGGCACACTCCCAAAACTTTACCACCTGATTTAGGAATGTGAGACTCTCACCACACACAGGAGCGGTACTTGGGCCCAGCTGGGAGGAGGAGGAGGAGTAAACTTTTATAGATTGCAAGAGACTTTTGGTCTAGGTGGCGCCCTTAGTCCAGGGCTCCAGTGCTTTCTGCCGTAGCCTTCGCCCTTTGTACCAGAATTTGCTGGACGTCAGGGGAGAGGCCGAGCAGCGCAGCTTCCTAGGTCTCGTAGGAAGGGGAAGAGGAAAGGGGGAGCGAGGGGTTGAAGAGACACGCCCAAGTAACGTGATAGAGGGATGGGTACTTGCCGCAGTGTGGGCAAGTGTCAGGATATTTGTTGGGGTAAAATTTATGCAGGAGTGGCAAATATTTGAATGCTGTCATCTGTAACTGACGCCAGGTCGTGGCCCGCTCGCGGGTTAGTGAGTGATGAGGTGGTGGATATTTGAAACGTTGGCCGCGTTGAAACGCCAGGACTTCGGGGAAGGGGATTGCAAGAGGCGAGGAATCTTCGGTTGATTGGTCTGTGTCCGCGTCGGGTGCCCGGATGGTGGAAGCTCGGGCGACGGCGTGTGGATACCGATTTTCTTTGACGGATTCGTCACCTAGGGTCCAGACCAGAGTCACCTTGGGGAGGGCGGGGCCTTTCGTTTGGAGAGCGTGAAAGGCTTGGGGTGAGATGCGACCATCTCTGAAACGTCGAATGGCCGTTTGGGAGTCGGTAAGAATGGTGATGTGCTGGGGGCCGTTCGCAACTATTGCTAGGGCAAGGCCATCTCTTCGGCGACTGGTGGGGTTCTTGTGCGCACCGTTACTGTGGTGAGGGTCTTCTTGTCTTGTTCAATGACGCTGACGGCTGCCATCGACCGGTCCGGGTACATTGCTGCATCTGTGTATCTGACGTCCTTTCTATGTATACCGTAAATGCGTTGAAGTGCTTTCGCTCTGGCCGCACGCCGTCCCGAGTGGAGCGTGGGGTTCATGTTACGTGGAATCGGGGTTGTCAGTATTAGCCCGTGGATTTCTACGGGCAGCTGTACCGTCTCCCTCATGGATTCCAGTACTGTGTATCCGAGAGAGTGTAGTACGTGCAGACCTGTTGATGTGATCGCGAGTTTCTCTGCTTGGTTTCGAAGTTGAGCTTCGGCCCATTCGCCGTATGCGTTGTATAGTCCCGTGTTGAGTAACTTATCGGTGGATGCGTAAAGGTGGAGTCCGAGAGCGATCTTGAACGCCTTACGGATGATGACGTCCAGTCTCTCCTCGCCCCTCTTCATCAGGTTCAGGTATGGTGCTGCATATGTGATTCGGCTGACGATAAGGGCTTGGGTCATGCGGATGAGGCCTGCTTCCAGACACTCCTAGCTCCTACGAGGAGGTGATCAGTCCTGCTGGCGACTCTGAAAGACGAGTCCGAACCTTACGGACCCTGCTCGATTACACGACATCGGGCGACCTCCGTCAGAATATTTAGAAAGCATTCTAAGGGGAAAGTCCCGTGAGAGAAGTCACGCGCGAGTGTGACAACTTCTTATTTTTTTATTTTTTTATCATTAAACGTTTTGCACACACACACACACACATTTTGGTCTTAATGTTGTTGTAGTTGTTGCCCCTAAGACCCCCTCCATACATTTGCAACTTCTTAGGACCGTGTACCTTGAAACCTTTTAAAATCTCTTACGACGAGAGAACTCGCTGGCGACACCTATCGGGAGCCCTGGAACACTTGGTGGTCCCGTATATTTTCTTCTCTTTTTTTCACAAAACATTTACTTGTTTAGGCTTGAAAATGTTTGTCAATATTACAAAACGACTATTTCTTATATGTTGTACGTATATTTGACCTTGCTAATACCGCAAAACCTTCGCTCTGGTGAAATGCAGTTTCAGGGCCATCCGCATAGATGGCGCCAACGTGCCAGTGTATTCTCTCGCCGTAAGAAATTTCAAGAGGTTTTAAGACAGTGGTTTTTGAGATGTCTCAATTGTGTGAACAGGCCTTCATTGTTTGGAGACATTTCGGCTAACCAACATTATGATGCAACTCCATTCTAATTCTTCGTTGGTGCTAATGGTCATTACTTGGGGGGCAACATTTGGTGACGATAAACTCGGAATACCTCGAGCGCAGTTCAAGGCTATGCGCGCCACTTCTTCTGCAATGCTACAAACCGTTGACCCTTTTGATTAAACTCTTTCGACTAAAGTATAACAGTTCACGTTGCGTTGAGCTAGCCAACGCCCAAATAAGGCGTTGACAGCGATCGCTCAGGCTGAAGGTCCCTACCCCCTAATTGTGGGAAACAAGTGCTATCAAGGGAAGGGTTCCGGGATGAGTTCCCGCTTCGATCGGAACGTGCGCTACTTTGGCCTGGCTTTCGAAATTCTGCGAGACCAGCTCTTCGAAAATCGAGATGTGTTGTGTCCCATTTCTTCTGTTTGCCTTACTTTTGCGCGGGTTTTCTCAGCCACGCCGCTCGATTCGGGTTCCCGATCAATTGGGGACGACTCGCCAAGTTGCTTTCTTTTGCCCGAGAAAACGAAAGTTCTCAAAGCCGCCGCAGTTAGTGATATTGAACCTGGTGGTGCTGAACAAAGGTCGCTATTCGCGACTCCAGCAAAACGGACGGTACCTGGGGGGTAATCATTAAGCTAAAAGGAATGGGTCCTTCCGCGATTTCTGCTCGTCCCTTGTGGCTTCCATGAGTACATGTCGGCGGTTGGTGCGATGGAAGAGTTGTCCCAGTAACTCCGTTGTTACTGTCGTATCAGCGTGTCATCTAGGTCCCTTTGAACGCAGCCTGCGGTACCGCGTGAACCAGACGTTGAGCTTTTATTAACGTTCATCAGCACCGCAGTTCTTCAATCGCTTCCCCGAAAAAGGTCAGACCTCACAAAGTCAAAGCTCGCTTACGGAAACATATCGCCCGCAGGTTTGAAACGTAGAGCATAAATTCGGGGCAAACCATTTTGAGTCCAATGCTTGCTTTATAAAACCCGAGAGTTGTGCGTTGAACAGCTAGGGACATGGCACAGCACGACCTGTTTTAGGCAGCCATGTTTGCACGATAGCATCGACCCCTACTGGTGGCGTGCGCTAACTGGAAGGGGCGCTTCTTTAGCTATCATTATCATCGCTTGTGACGCCACGGGTAAGGCAGATTTGGACAGACCGCGGAGATCTTGGGTCCCTCGGCTCGTCAGCGCGCTTCATGCGCTGTTTGGGTAACACGCGGCAAAGCCTCTTTGACGCGTTGTGTTTATTTGGTGAAGTAATATCTGTAGTAAAGCATTTTCCCAGAGCTTGAAACCATGGAACGCGTAGTCGTGTTAACAAACACTTTTGGCGCTGAGGTGTCGAAGCGCTGGGATGGTGGTGTGCTGTTCTCTACCCTATTACAAATAGCTAGATGATGAAAATAAAATATTCAGCGCTTTGCCCAACCACAGCATCTACTACGGCGAAAAGGTTGTATTTTCATTATGATTCGGGCAAAATCAAACTGAGAAAGGAATGTCTCATCAAATTGAAAATATTATAACGAAATTCGAAAACCATCTCTCGTGTGTAGTAGAAACTTCAGTGAAAGCGACTGCGTGTATCCTGTTGGTTTCAATGTGTTTTATGAATGCTGATCTTTTATTAGTTTCAAGTTGATTCTTTTTTGAAGTTTGTAAACCACTAAACAAGCATTTCGTCAAAGTAACTGGCAAAAAGAAGAGGTGAGTGGTTTCCGGAGTCGTTTAAATTAAATTCCTGCTTATTCACCCGGGCGACGCGAAACGTAGGAAACACCCTCGCGATTGAAGTCTTAAATCTGGTAAGTCAGAATTCAGCGTCCCAAAAAATAAGCTATACTTCTGATATGGATTTCTACCGTTTGTTTGTTTAATTTGGGGGGCTCAAATGCACAGAACGCGTGATGTGATTATCAGCGAGCGATTTTAAATTTGTAAGCAATTCTCAGTAAAAATTGGATATAACAAATTAAACAACCACCCTAAATGTGCCGGGTCATTTCCGACAACTTAATAATTTATAACAAACAAAAACCTTTTCGAGCAGAAGTTGCGACGTGAACAACTTTTTGTCACGTATTCGATGCAGGAGGAGCGAAGCGTGAGTTGCTGACGAGCATTTACTCATCAGCAACTGTTGAGTCACACTTGGATAGAAGCGTCAGTAACGGCAAGCTCAATAAAACAATTGTTCGCGCTTTGCAACACAACTGTGCGCGCGTGCACAGCTAAGAAGGCAGCACGTCATTTACTCTGGTGAATACAAACCCTTATTCTACAGCAGCCTCCGAAGATCCAAAACAAACAAGAGTCAGGGAGGCTGTGAATAGCCCTGACGCACGCCGCACAAGCTGTGATGTGAAGTTCCAGGCTTGTTTTTGAACATTTGAAGATTTTCAGCATAAAAAGCAGCTTCGCGGCGTTGTTATTCATTGGAAAGACCACTCACAAAAAGGTCATACACTTTATTTTAATAAACCGTCTTTAATTGGCATAGATGTGAACTAACATAGCCACTCCGTGCTTTGACATAGCGCGTCGTCTGCTCGCCTCCTACCAGCTCCATCACAGTAGGGACCTCGCTAGGTGGCGCCACCACATCCGTGTATACTACCAAAACGCTCGTGGGTTACGAACCAAACCTGATGCCTTATTCGAAGGTGTCACGACTTCCGATTTTCATATAATCTGTATCACGGAAATTTGGCTTCCACAAGCAATCTCTAGCAACGATCATTTTACTGACGAATATTGCGTTTAAACTTTACAGATGTGATAGGGATTCAACTAGTTCGCGGGCCACTCTGGGAGGAACGGTACTCACGGCGGTGCATAAGTCGTTATCATGTTTTCGCAGGTTTGATCTGCAAGAAGGAAATGAATGTGTTTAGGTGCAAATCAGTTTTCCGGGTCAGCCTAACTTGGAAATTTTTACTTTCCACCTCGTTCTGACACACAGTCATTCCTAGGCACTTTGAATTACATTTCGGTGCTGTAAAGTTTTCAACCGATGATGTGATGATCGTTGGTGACTTTCATTAACGTGCCTGGCGTTGATTGGAATTCAAACACGATTAGTGCTGCATCAAGTGAGGCACATGCTAGAGCCGAAGAAACGATGGAGTTTGTGAACTTCAATGGGCTTTACCTAGCTTAATACTACACAAACGGGACTGGAAATACGCTTGACTTGTGCATGACTAACATATCAGGAATCCCTTTCGAGGCTGCTGGCTGTCCTCTTGTCTCTATCGAGAAATTGCATCCGCCATTCACCCTTTCAATCGTACTTCCTGCTTGGACGTCGGAGAGTAATCAGTCTCTCGGGTATAACTACGCTCGTGGGGATTACTTTGGTCTTTTCAATCACCTTCGCGACGTAGACTGGAGCGTTATTTTACTCTATTCCAATATCGATAGCGCAGTTAAAGGTCTAACAGACATCGTAACTGCAGCCACGAATAATTTCATTCCACGCAGAAGTGGTCGAACTAGCAATTGCAACAATTCTTTTTGGTTTTCCAAAGAGCTACGTGATGCGTTGCGTAATAAAGCGAGGTATCACAAAAAGTACAAGAATAACGGCATAAAGAAATGGCAGGATTTGTTTAAAGAGTCTCGCTCAGCGGCGAAAAAGTTGATACGGCGTGATCGGGATAACTGGCAAAATTCAGTTCAACGCAATCTAAAACGCAATCCTAATGCTCTCTGGAATTACGCGAGGTATATGAGAACGTCTAGTCGATCGAAAACTATTGCATTGCAAGACGACTCTGAATATATATGTCAGACGCCGCCCGATGTCTGTGATATTTTTGCTACGTTCTTCTCTTCCGTCCGTAACTTGATTACTTCGTGCACTGTCATTACCGATACTCCTATTGAATCTACCCGCAGCTTGGCAGTTTCGAATCTTACGCTTGAAGATGTGCTCTCCGCAATAAATGAGCTCGCTCCAAAAAGGTCATGCGGTGAGGACGGAATTTCCGCTTTCATTGTAAAGGGATGCAGGGATATTTTTGTCCCTGTGTTGTACATGTTTTAACATGTCCTTAGAGGCCAATGAATTTCCTCAAGGATGGAAGAATGAAGTAGTTGTACCTATACATAAATCTGGTCGCACTGACTGCGTTAATTACTATAGACCAATTTATCTTCTTTGTTCATTTTCTAGGGTGTTTGAAAAGGCAGTGTATAAGCATGTTTATTTTCATTTGAAATCCTCTCTTTGTCTTAACCAGCATGGTTTTTGTCAAGGGCGTTCAATGGAAACTAACCTTGTTTCATTTTTTGAACACACTCTACCTAAGGTCACGTCCCGTGGACAAGTTCATGTTCTTTATTTCGATTGCTCTAAAGCTTTTGATCTCGTAGATCATAGGTTGTTACTTGCCAAGGTTTCAGCGTTTGGCATGACTAGCTCGTTTTGCAGTTGACTGTCTAGTTATCTTGGCGGAAGTCATAACAGAGTGCTGTATGAAGGGTGTTTTTCTGCCTCATATGTTTTAAATACTGGAGTGCCTCAAGGGTCCAGTCTGGGGCCATTGTTATTCAACATTTTTGTCAATGATTCTGTAGAAAGTGTGCAGCATTAAAGGGTGCTGCAGTTTGCAAATGATGTGAAGATTTATCGCCAAATTTCTTCAACTACTGACTGCTTAATGATGCAAGACGATGTTCATACAGTTCTAAACTGGCGCTTGAAAAATAATTTGGTACTCAACCCCACTAAGACCAAGGTTGTTTCCTTTACCTGTAAGACAAGCTGCATTGAGTACTCGTATACCATGTTAGGTTCAGCTATCGCGAGGTCAGATACTAGTGAGTTTAAGTATTGCGTATACGAGCGAACGCAAGCCCTGTGCGTTTGCGTTAGGGTTGCGTGTTCCACACTGCGCGTGCGCGGAGCCCAAACTGCGACCTTGGATTGGCGCATGGCGACTTCGCGCATGCGCAGCGTGGAAAACGCAACGCTAACGCAAACGCACAGCGCTTGCGTTTGCTCATATACACAATACTAAACCTCACTACTATTCGTGACCTGGGAGTCCCCTGTTTGATTCCCGCCTTTCGTTTCCTGAGCATGTTTCGAAAGTTTTGAATGATTCTTATCAGGTGCTAGGCGTTATTTCCCGAATGACGCGGAATTTTCGTACCTACGCTAGCATGATTCATCTATTTCGCGCCCTTGTTTTGTCTAAACTTGAGTTCTGCTCAGTCGTATGGAACACAATTGGATCGACTCAATCATGTATTTTAGAAAAAGTGCAGCGTCGTCTCGTGCGTATTTTTTACGATAGATGGGTTGGGAGGCGCATTTATTATAGTTAATCTGCTTGACCTGGTCAATGTTCCTCAAAAGCGTATCAAATTTTCATTTCTTTTCTACCCGCAGAAAGTTAGTGTCCAGTCCCCGATGACACGCATTCAGATCCTTTATAATCGCGATAGAAGTGATTTAGAATTGTTTTCACCCCTTTTAAATTTTAGAAGGGCATTGTGTGCCGCTGGACAGACATCTGTGATCTGTTGTTCTAAGTTGTTCTACGCAGTTTTATTTATTCCCTTTTATCTTTTCTAAATTCCGTCTTGCTTGTTTGTTTGTCTGTATCTGTTTTTTTTGTTGTTTGTAATATGTGCGCACTAGTAAGGCCTCGAGCTCTTTGTGGGCACAATAAACAGAATAAATAAATAAATAAACAAAAACATAGTTGTGTGCGGCAAAGACGGAGACGCGCTGGTCTGCGAGAGGAGGGAGGTTTTGATCAGTCTTGCGTGATTCTCGTTAAAGACCCCGGATGAGCAGCCGTCCAGTAATTAGTAAATTGCTCATCTACAGCATGAAGTGGTGTCATCATTTTTTTAACGGCAGACCAACCATTTCGCTGACTAGTCACCTGGCTTACTCTCAGTAATAATCAATCTGTTGGTGGATACTTCTGTTTACGTTAGTGCCAAATTAGATTGGAAGCTTATTTTGTCAAAAATATCCTGCGTGATGCAGTCAAACTAGGCTCGTAGGCAGTGGTGAGCATCAGGGGCATAAGCCGCGGACGTTACATGCGACAGCTCGTTCAGATCACCGTGTTAGGAGGGTGGCGCTGCTCAATTTTGTTTCTAGTTTTCTTTAACAGTGAGCAGGTAACACTAAAAGAAACGCATGTCTCGTATATTATAAACACCATAGATCACATCAAAACAACTTTGTTGTAGCACTGCTCCACCATTTGCGTCCAAATGCCGTAAGGGCACGTGCCTTATGTACTGCCTAATTCACACCAGGTACAAGGCCTTTGCACTGTTTTTTCTCCACAGCATGCACTAAACGAAACATTAGATGTCCGGAGTCACAGCCGCGCCAAGGAAGACACACGGATATAACAAGTGTAAAAGAGGGAGCGATTCAACAGTTGTGTCGCCCGTTACCGCACCCTCAGTGTTATGTCATAGGGGCGAGTAAGCAGACGTAAGTAGAGTAAAAAAGATATTGAAAAAAATCATATTTATTTAATTAAAATCGCATCTTTCTTATGTCAATCGGGTTTAAACATTTCAAATATATTCTTATCTTTCATAGTTTTATTAGATATGACAGATTGGGTTATCTGTTTCAAGGGGCCTTAAACCTCAAAACAACTGCCCACTAAAAGTAATGAATGCATTCTAATTCAGTTACGCATTCAAGCACAACTGAATGAAACACACTCTCGATTCCGTATATAAACCACTTACTGCTTCGTGATGTAGGGCAAGTGTATTTGTGCTTTAAACGTTGGTGAATATATTTTAATTGCCCTAAGGCATACATCAAAATATGGTTCACCTGAGATAGATATTCATATCTTGTGAACACACCATTTGAACGTTCCTAAAAAGCCCAGCATTCTCACCCTGAAAGGCTTCCTATAAGTAAAGTCAAGAAACGTCAATGTCTTGTGCCGATCAGTCAAAGTCAGAATATCAGAATTACCCAAAATTATGCGAATGCTACACATATGAGACGCACCGCGTTAGAGGAATAATTACAAAACTGAAGAACTGCAGTGGCTTGCCGGTACATTCTACCCGCTGATGAGGCTGAAAAAAGGTTCAAGAAAGAAGAGGGGGGGGGGGGGGGTGGAGTGCCCCTCCCTCCCTCCTTCTTCAGCTTTAATTTAAATTTATTTAATTTGAATTTCTCAACATTTTTAGCTATCGAATGCAAAGCGAAAAGGTAAACCCAACGCTGATTTGTGCTCACCTCAAACGTAAACCACTTATTCTTTTTTCTTCGCCTTGACAAGAAATAATTCTTCCCTTATGGTTATTTATTATCAGTCACCGATAAGCGTTGAAATTAAAACAACCGAATGACGTAACCTCCAAATCTGAATAAACGCTGTTTTTGAGAATATTCTTTGGCGGAAAGGTTTCATACAAATTGAGGCAGCATGAAATTGAGTTAAATTTCTTGGTCTTTTCTCCTACATTCTGCTTGTAAGCGTGTTCGTTAAAGCTACTTGATAGAGTACCCCAATGATGCTGTGCTGGCGCAGCACACAAGCACCATTGAGGCACTCTTGATGTACTTCATATGTCTTATACTTAAAAAAAAAGGGTCCCAATGAACGAGGCATACGCTTCGTGCGGCTCTTGTAAACAAAAGGCGGCGCAGCACTGAAATTGTATTGAAATGAGCTATCGATCGAGACGCAATGTTTTTGTTCTAGCACGTACTGCCTGCACGTTTCTCGCCTGTCTGAAGAATAATGTTTGTCAACTTTTAATCAACACAAATCGTTATTTATCAAACGATATATTGGCGTATTTGTCGTCGCTTGTACTTCTGGCTCGAGTGAGAACAGCATTCATCCGCGTAAGCTGCCAATAAACATCTCAATCACGCGCCTCGAATAAAAATAAAAATAAAAATTACGTTTACGCGTTCGAAGAAGGTCTTCCATTACGCCCCAGCGGGGAGCTGAGGATTAATTTCGACCACCTGGGGATCTTTTGGAGTGCCTCCAAACTAAGCCCGTTTCACGTTGTGCGATTCTGCGTGTAACTTTTGCACTCGTGTGGCATAAAGCCAGTGAATACAGCACGCAATTCAAGTGCCGTTCACGGTTTATTATTACGATTTTCTTGCTGCACGAGTAACTTTTCAAGCGAAAACGGGCATCAGAACCTAATTAATATGATAAGATTTCGCTTGCGATTTCTAAGCTGTCACGTTAAGCATTGCAACATTCACAACACTTTTGTAGCCGCACGAGCGACGTCGCAACAACGAAATCGTAGTTAAAATCGTACAAAGTGTATCAAACATAAAGGCTTGATTGTGCGAAAAGGACATGCGCAAAAAAGAAACCGCAAATTTCACAAAAATTTTGAACATGCGAAAATTGTTTCATGCCGCCTTTGGGATGCTAAGGTGTTTAATGATCGCAGATAACAGATATGGTTTTGTTCATTTTTGTTAAAAGGTTTTTTTTTTCAGAAGCGAGAAAGTACAGGCGAGCTGGTTAGGAAACGATTGTGAACTTAGTATCAGGTTCACAAGTATGTCGTTAAAATAATATGCAAGATTTCTGTGCGATAAATACCAGCCCGCAGTTTGTTTTGCAAAATATTTTGTGGAAATATTTTTTTTGTTTTCAAGATATGTGTGAGTTTTGCATAGTTTTTCGCACGTCTCTTTCTGCTGGAACACGTGTGCGGAAAATCAAATGACAATTGCGCAAAAATCAAAACTATAAGGATTCCATACCATTAAAAGAACATTCATAGATATTTGTGATTTAATTGCAGTAAATACCTTAATTCTTGTTTAAAAAGAGTTGATCAATTTTTCATGTTTCGACGTTTGTCCGATTTTCGCACGGTTTTCCGCATATCTGTTTCAGCCTTTACACGGCACCTGACTTCATAATGCTCATACTTCGTCTGACCTTAGCATGGACTAACTGCGAAGGCTGTGCAAGCGAAAGTGGCTAGACTTGACTGCCTTGACTGGAGCACTCGCTACAGGAGCGCTCGTGCAGCCGGTCATGCTACATTCTGTGGGGATTTTGGACAGGACTTCGGCGACGATGCGGACGGCGCGCGAGAAACGAGCGCAGGGCCAAAGCACGGGGCGCGAGGCGCGTGACGGGGACAGGACAGTGCAGCCATGGCGGCGCAAGCCACCGAACACCGGGCTCGAAGAATTCGCAACTTTCACGACCTATAGGGGGCGCTCCGGTGCCTATCAAAATGGCTGTCATCTGGATGATCGTCGTAGAACAGCGGTACGAGGTTGGGTCTGCGACGCGTAAGTAATTCTAGTTTTGCTGTATACGAGCAGTAGTAGAGCCTTACATTATTTTGTCACGCCAGGAAGGTGTAGGCAAGCCCGTTTATTATGATGCCAATCATCCAGGAGCTAGGGAGCTCGATTCTCACACCGCGGTACCACCATCGCTGAAAGTTGCGAATAAAGATGTCTCCATCATGACTTGGCCCCTTTCTCCGGACAGGTGGTGAGCGAGAATACCACAAATGGCACACCAACGTGGGGCTTACCGCTTGTCCGGGGCCGAGTCGAGCAGCGTCACGATAAGATGTGCCCATGCACATCGTCGATGGCAGGGGAACGCGCAAGCTCACCAAGGACCAGGCGATCAAGGAAACCCTTCAAGGCGCGAACTTCTGCAAGCTGCTCCTGCATATCCTGTGATTTTCGTCGACAGACGTCAAAACTCGTGACATGTAACGGAGACCATGTCCACCATGCGGGTCCAGACCCCATTGGAAAACCAGACTGCCATCTTGCTGTCAACCCGCTCAAGGGCAACACCGAGGAGATCGAAGGCGCCGAAAAGTGACAGAGCCAAAAACCAGGAGGAAAACATAATGTGCTGCATCAGCCTGTTGGCTCTAACATTCGCTGTGCCGTGGTCCCGCCTTGCTCCTGCCTGCCGTCCAGTTTGCAGCGCACCGGCCAAGGACTTCGTCACTGTGGATAGTCTAGAATGAACGCCTTGTCATCGGTGTTTAATTAATTTTAACGCCAATGTGCCTGCTCTTATGTTCGTTTTCTCTCTCGCCACCCGAGCTAGTCGATGGAGCAAGCTGGAAGACTTTCAAAGTTAAGCGGCGCTAGTAATGATGCTCGGTTTGGGGGAGGGGGACCAATCAGAAAACAGGCAAATTGTTTGTTATTTTCACTTTTTCCCTTAATTTTATATGAGTGTTTATTTGAAAGCGAAAGTGACTGCTTTGATGTACGTTCTCTCTCTTCACCCGAGCTAGTCGGGGTGTAAGCTGGAAGACTTTTTAAGTTAAGCGGCACTACTGACGATGCTCGGTTGAGGGGAGAGACCGGTGGGAAAGCAGACAGATACTTTGTTATTCTCACTTTTTCTTAATTTTAAGATGTGGACCCAGTTATTGGCTACACGAAGTTAATCATTTTTGTGAGGTGTTCTGCCTCGCGAAGTAGGGTTGGTGCAAACGTCTAGTAATGAACCGCCTGCTGATTTTGTGGTATATGAGCAATCCAGAAGGGGGGGAAGATGTGGGGATTTTGGACAGGACTTCGGCGACGATGCGGACGGCGCGCGAGAAACGAGCGCAGGGCCAAAGCACGGGGCGCGAGGCGCGTGACGGGGACAGGACAGTGCAGCCATGGCGGCGCAAGCCACCGAACACCGGGCTCGAAGAATAAAGATGTCTCCATCATGACTTGGCCCCTTTCTCCGGACAGGTGGTGAGCGAGAATACCACAATTCAAAGCAACTAGCTCGCGCTTTTAGCATTCGCGGCTAAGGTCCATGCTAAGGTTAGACGAAGTATAGCGGACATCGTTCTGTCCACGGACACGTGCTTAGAGACGTGATTATCACGTTCCTTGCTTTGTTTAAACAAATCTTTCGAGCCCCCCCTTCTCGCACCCCCCCCCCCCCCCCCGGCCCAGTTTGGGGCAGTGGAAATAAATATTCTCTCACACCGCCTTCGATGACTCCATTTTTATAGGTATACCGGTAAGGCCCCCTACCGGTGCTGTTTCTCCCGAGCCCGTTGCGCGTGATCCACACAGCCACATTGCACTTCAAACGTTCCAAAGGCTGCGTGAACACAACTCAACGCCATGAAATCACTGGCCAACAAACTTCAGCTTTTTTCAGCGAACACTTACATACACTTCCCCAGTCCACGACTCTCCTCTCTTACATGCGGAAGGCGCCACCATCCACGTCAACTACACGGAAACCTTTCTACACCTTTGATTCTGCGACGCCTAAGCACCCCCTCCCTCAAGCTCATCCATCTGCTCAAGCACGAAAACGCAAAAAAAAACACACAAAAGTCGCACGTTCAAAAAGAAAACAAAAAAAAAACGCCTTTGTATTTGGACGGTCCGCACCACCCTTGCTATCCATACCCCCCTTTCGCGACGCAGCTTAGCTCTCCAAAGTCAAACCGCACAACTTTCGCGAGGAACGCCAACAGCCAAACTCATCTCAAGGTCTAAACTCATTAACTTACTCACAATCACGAACGTTTCAGAGTTCACAGGCTCACTCATCCCCATCAGATCCCCAACCCGTCAAGTTCACGATGCTACTCACAATCTCATCACGCTTACGAAGTCATTCACCATCTCATCATGTACTTCTCAGGCTCACGAAGTCACTCACCATTTCATCATGAACTTATCACGCTCACGAGGTTACTCACCATCTCATCATGAACTCATCACTCACGAAGTGACCATCTCATCTCCTCATCTCATCCGGCTCATGAAGTCGCTCACCATCACATCATGAACTGATCAGTTCACGAAGTCACTCACCATCACATCATGACCTCTTCAAACTTCACGAACTCGCTGAGAGCCACTCACAATCACACGATGAGTGTGACTGATCGTGAGTGAGTGAGTTCATTATCGAGGGGGGGGGGGGGGGGGGGGGGGGGTAAATTAATACCCCAGTGATCAGAAAAAAAAAAAATTGGTTTATTGGAAAGGTGAACAGGTCATCCCGCGGAGATTGTCAGGATGGCTGCTTCACAGTTGGGGAGGGAAAGAGGGAAGGTAAAGATTATGAAGAGAGAAAAAAAAGGAAAAAAAGAAAAAAGGTATGTACAAATATATATACATACTTACATTCATACATCTGTACACACGTATATATATATATATATATACACATACTCACCCCTATATATATACATATATGTGTATTTTTCCCGTTATATATATATATATATATATATATATATATATATATATATATATATATATATATATATATATATATATATATTGTCGTGTGGGCAACAACTAAATTTCGCACCTATCTTTACGGTCGTCATTTCGATATCGTAACAGACCACCACTCTCTTTGTTGGCTCTCGTCTATGAAGAACATGTCCGGTCGCCTCGGGCGATGGATTCTTCGATTACAAGAGTATGACTTTTCTATTCGTCATAAATCCGGAAGGACACACAACAACGCCGACGGCCTGTCCCGCTGTCCATTACCTGAGCAGGCTCCGCGCAGCACTGCAACGCCTAGTGCGGACACCCCCCAGGTGCTCGCAACTCTCTCACTTGACAGCTTCATTTCCGCACAACGGGCCGACACCTGGATTCGACCGATTCTTGAACACATCGAAGGTACAAATCCATCCAGTCATCGCCGCTTCATCAAAAAGAGCAGAGACTTCGCCATTTTTAACGGCCTGCTTTACAAGCACAACTACGACCCTGATGGGAAACGTTGGCTCCTTGTTGTTCCGTCACTGTTACGCCACGAAGTTTTGTCTTTTTCGCACGACGACCCGACTGCTGGACACCTTGGACTTTTCAAGACGTATGCACGCGTTCGCCATCGTTACTTCTGGCCAGGCATGTACCGCGCGGTCTGCCACTATGTCCAAACATGCGCCCCGTGTCAGCGTCGCAAAAGAACATCCAGCAGGCCTTCCGGCCTACTTCAGCCCATCCCTCCCCCGAGCCACCCGTTTGAGGTCGTGGGCATCGACATTTTTGGTCCACTACCTCTGTCCACAAGTGGCAATCGCTGGATTCTTGTGGCCATAGACCATGCAACACGGTATGTCGAAACAGCACCTCTACGAAATGCCACTGCTGAAGCAATTGCTCCCTTTATCTTGCATAACATCGTTCTTCGGCACGGTGCCCCACGCGCACTCATTAGTGATCGCGGGAAATCATTCATGGCCCACACTGTTGAAGCCTTGTTGCGCGTCTACAGAATTGACCATCGCCTAACCTCTCCTTACCATCCCCAAACAAACGGGCTTACCGAGCGCTTTAACCATACTCTCGCAGCCATGCTTTCCATGCATATTTCAGACAACCATTCCAACTGGGACATCATTCTCCCCTTCGTGACATTCGCATATAATACATCCGTCCAATCAACCACTCGGTTCTCCCCTTTTTATTTGGTTTACGGGCGTGAACCATCCACAATCCTTGACGCTGTTTTGCCTTACCCAGAAAACGCCGTGAACGATGACTATTCTTCACAAGTGACCTATCGTACAGATGCGTGCCGTCAACTCGCCCGCACACGTACAATCCGACACCAACAACAATCCAAATCTGATTACGATGATCGACACCAAGATCGCCACTACAGACCCGATGACCTTGTTTTACTATTTTTCCCAACTCGCCAAGTCGGCCGGCGTGAAAAGTTTCTTCACCCCTACCATGGTCCCTTTCGAGTCATTCGCCAGACATCACCCGTCAATTACCTCGTGGAGCCTGAGACGCCGACCCAAGACCGCCGGTTTCACGGTCCACACATCGTTCACGTCAATCGCCTCAAGCCATTTCACCCCCGCGAGCCAGCAGACTGCTCTGACCAACATCCAGACCAGGCCAGGATGGCCTTCTCTAGGGGGAGGGCATCTGTGGCGGGCACAGTTGCGTGCCCAGCGGCGCGAGCGGAAGCACCAACCTGCTCGAGGACTAGCGCGCTCCAGGAGAGCGAGGAAGCTGGCTGATAGAATAGATCGCTATTAGCGGCGAGATGTTTTGGTGGCGCCCTCCTGTGGTTCCCCCTTGTGACGTCATTACATTGCAAGCAACAAGTTCGATGGTGTTTGTTATTAGCATGGTGGAAGCTTGAAATCATTGCGCTCTCAAAGGAACACTGCCAACACCGTCAAAATTAAAGTTCTTTCATTCCTCTTATTTCAGTCGATGATAAATCCCCTTTCCGACGTCATAGTCAGCGTTCGGCCAATCGTGGAAGGCCGACCACAGCGACGCTTTCGGTCGCGCACGGGGCTAATACACCGGACCCATCTACGCCTCTGCCTGGTTTCTCTCTTGACCCAAAACACCCCCACAATATATATATATTGTTAGGAAGAAGACGAAGCGCCCCCGGCTGGAGAGTTCGTGCTGGGTGCTCGAGGACAAGGCAGTTGCGATCGAACCGTTCTGTGAAGCAGTCTGTTGCCAACCTACTTCAATTAAATCATCCCCATTAAAACCCCTTCAGGTGGTGGAGGTCTTTCCGTTCCTCAACCTCTCACTCGCATCGACCCACCTCAAGTCCTCGGTCTGGAACTCCGCAGCGGCCGCACCACATCCATTATGCCTGAAGAAGGGGACAATGCCCACGGCTCGCCTACTCCGCCAACAGCTGTGGCCACAACCTCAGCGGCACCGCCGCCACACACTCAAGCTGTTAAGAACCGACAACGCGACCCACCACTCTTCGCTGGTTCATCCGATTCCGACGTCCACGACTGGCTTAAGAGCTACGACCGGGCCAGTCAACACAACCGGTGGGACGACTCATTCAAACTAGCGAATGTAGTGTTTTTTCTGAAAGAAACGGCACTTCAATGGTTTGACAACCATGAAGATGAAATTAACTCCTGGGACGCCTTCGAAAACGCTTCGCCGACGCCTTTGGTAAGCCAGAACAGCGCCGACAGCAGGCGAAACAAACATTGGCTCGCCGCTACCAGGTTTACACCGAATCATCTCTTGCCTACATTGAAGATGTCCTCAAGCTGTGTCGCCGCGTTGATCCTCACATGCCAGAAGAGGACCGCATCCGACACCTCTTCAAGGGCCTTTCGCAGGAACGTTTTACCATCGTCGCTCCCAAATCTCCTCCAACGGTCCAACACCTCATCGACGAATGCAAGAAATACGAGGAACTCCAAAGTGCCCGCATCAACAAGGAACCGTTTGAGCGGCTCCCTGAGGTATGCCTCGCACCTGCATTTAACACGGACATTAAAACAATGATCCGGAACATTATCCGTGATGAACTGCGGCCTTATCTGGCTCACTTACAACCCTGTGTCGACGTTGCCCCCCAAGATCCGCATGTCCAATCAATTCAAAAGGTTGTGCAACACGAAATTCGCTCTGCGTTAGGACACCTGTCTCCGCCAACACCCCCGCCTATAGCACCGCCGGTGGCTCCACTTGTTTGCTCCATGGCGCATGACCCTCAGCCCCGCTACACCAGGGCTCCTGTTTACCAGGTCTATCCTCCGACAGGGTCCTATGACCCACGTCGACGAACTGACATCTGGCGCACAGAAGACAACCGCCCAATTTGTTACAACTGTCAAACGCCGGGACATATTGCACGCTACTGCCGCCGATCAGCGGACGCTGCCGCCTACCGACACTTTCCCCAAGGCCCGTCCCCCTACTTTCACAACGAAAGCATGCCTTCTGGAGACCGACGCGCTCGAGTTTCCCCTTCGTCGCTCACCACTCGCCGGGGCCGGTCGCCATCGCCTTACCCTCGCCGTTCGCGCTATGTGTCGCCCCTCAACACCGTCGCCGCACCTACTGAGACATCAAACTAAGCCCAGCAGCCTGTGCTAACACCGGAGGTCAGGCTGCATTCTGCAAACTCGGCAAAAGCCCGCCTTGTAATGGACCGACGACCGTTCAGATTGTAATCGACGGAAAAACATTTACGGCTTTAGTGGATACCGGTGCCGCCAAATCATGCATTGCCGAAAGCGTTCGCCGCAGTTTGCGTAAGGTGCTCACACCCGCTCATGGACGCTTACTGCGCATGGGCAATGGAGAACTGGTGCGACCCCTCGGCTACTCAACCGTGTTCATGCTTCTCGGAGGAAGCCGTTACGTTGTCCTTTTCACAGTACTACAAAACTGCGTCGCTGACGTCATCCTCGGGTGCGACTTTTTGACTTCAAACGAGGCCTTTATTGATTGCAGCAGCCATGGGCGTCGGCAGGGGGGTGCAAAAGGGGCAGTTGCCCCCCCCCCAAGCCAGTGTGCCTCCCCTTCCCCCCCCCCCCCGCTCCCCCCCCTTTCCCAGCTCTCTCGGGTACGGGGGATCGAATGACGTCGCGCCATAGCTTTTCCAGCAAGCGGAGAAACCGAAAGCAATCCCAAAAATAAAATCCACGCACTTTTGTCTCCTTGGATCCTTCAGCAATAAACACAAAAAAGAATAAGGTCTCCCCTCGGTCAGTTGCGATCAACCGCGCCCAGCTGGCAAAAAAAAAAAAAAAAAAAACATAGGGAGGGGCACTTACTTCCGAGAACGGCGCAGTCCTGTGTTGTGATGAATCACAGGCATTCGAGTGAAAGTCCGTAAAATGCCCCCAAAACAGAGCGTC
This sequence comes from Ixodes persulcatus, assembly GCA_013358835.2. NCBI lineage: Eukaryota > Metazoa > Arthropoda > Arachnida > Ixodida > Ixodidae > Ixodes > Ixodes persulcatus. Next base: position 1,137,710 of record JABSTQ010009715.1, read on the forward strand.
TTCTACACGTAGCGGGATTCTTCCAAAAAGCCCAACAGAACAAATCGGCGTCTCCGTTTCAGCTTACGGTGGACCGCAACGGACGTTACAAGTCATACCAGCCAATGCAGCGCATGTGAACGTATCACGTGACCACGCGCTTCGCTGCGTGTATCTCAAAGGTGACGTGACGCTCATGCGGCATTGGATTGGCTCTGATGGCTCGTAGCATCCTCCGCGGCCCATCGTAAGGAGAAACGTGAAGTTTGTCCGCGCTCCCCCTTCGCTCCGTTCACATCGTAAAACCGACTGCGTAAGGAGTAGAGCGAGCGGGCCCCAAGAGGAAGAAGGGGGGGGGGGGGGGGGGGGGTACTTTGGCATTTTGAGGAGGTTTCGATCCCCCAAACCACCCCCGTCTACGCCAATGCTCACGCCAGTGCTCTGTTTTGTATATGTGCCTTTGGTTTTTCTTCTCCTTGGCCCGTAGCATGTTGCGGTCATGGGAAAGAAGAAGAGGGGGGTCAAAATTGGGGCCAGGCGTCCTCTTTTGGACAATGCAGTTCTGCGAAACTCTGTTCGCACCATGTCAACGACGATACTCCCCCGGGCCATAACTCACGCGGGAGAGGCGTGTCGGACCGTCCTCGTTGACACCATCGTGTTCACACACGTGAAACCGTCGAATATCTGTGACAGGGTGGCACACTTTGCTGTTGCTGGCTCTCTCTTCCTCGCCCAGTTGCTTGAAAGGGCCACATTCCGCACCCAATCCCACTTTTTTATATAACCATGGGCTGATATGGGTCAGCAGTGAAAATGGACATCAGAAGCTTTTTTTTTTAAACGGAAAGCTGACAGTGATAATGACAATCCATCTCGTGCAACGAAGAAGCACGTGACCTCACTGCTGTGTCATTACCTGCAATTTATCGATGTACCTGCTGTCTCCGTCGCTCCATTGGCTTTGCCCTCGACTCTCACAGGTATGTCAGACTCGTCTTTAACTGTGGGAGTATTCATGCAAAGCTGAGCTTGATCATATATATAACAACCAATATAAAGATAAGAGGGTTAAAGTTTTACCCCAGTTTTGAAATGAGACAGAGCGAGCATGGCAAGCTAAGGGAACCCGCGTCGAGGAAATACGGAAAGTTAGAATGGCAACTAACGCTCCAGCGGTAGCCCTGCCGTGCTAGCTTTCCAATACAGCTAACGCAGCTTTCAGGTGTCTTCCACGAACCACAATCCGGGAAATGCTTCGAATTAATATTACGAGCGAAGACAATTTTGTGCAGAAAATTAGAGTTGTAGATTGGAACATAGGCCAACTTGGGGTAGCTTTTAAAAACTTGTATAAACGTCAAATATTGTTAAATATGGAAATAGGGTATTGTTCTTTGCTGCGACAATTTATTATGTGAGCGCGTGACTTACGTGCACTGCCTTGCTATTTTATTGTGTACGGTACATATATAATGCCAATACTTAACTAAGTGGACTGTTTTGTTGTTTTGCCGCGTCGTAGACTAAATTCCTTTTTTTTTCACTGTGCCTGTACATATCGATGAAAAAAAATTTTACTTCGAAATTACTGATGCATTGAACTTTTTAAAATAATTGTTTCATAAAAACTATGCGTATCTTGCAAGCTGTATTCAACTCTTTCGTATTCAGCCCCCCCCCCCCTTTCCCCCTTGAGCGCACACGCCCAAAAAGGGCTGTCAGTTTGCCCCCCCCCCCCCCCCCCAAGACAAAATCCTGCCGACGCCCATGGCAGCAGCGGCGAGCTCCATCTCAACATCTGCGATACAGAAGACGCTCTTCCCGATTCGCCTCCAGTTGTTCTTCGTACTGCGGACGACATACACGTGCCCGCGTTTTCAGCAATTTCCGTACAGCTTGTTCCCGAATCCCGTTTTAACAGTGCTTGCGGTCTCGTGGAGCCTATCGTGACTACTTTTGCAAAGAAGGGCGTTCTTGTTCCCCACTCCATTGCCAGGGTGAAAACACGACGAGTTAACTTATACATTACAAACCCTTCTGCGGAACCACTCATGCTACCTCGTGGATCGCGTATCGCCACAATCCAAACGTGTGACGAGCATGCTATCGCCTCTTTATCTCCAGCACCTACTACGACAAAGTTACAAGCTGCTTCGGCTGACACTCTGAGCGAGCGCACTGCCCAAATGATAGACTCTTCTCTAACGAATGCTGAACGTGAATCTCTCCAACGTCTACTAAGCACGTACAGCGACTTGTTTGACTTCAGTCGGCACGCTCTTACTCAGACGACCACCGTGACACATCAAATCGACACCGGCGCCGCCACTCCCCTGAAATGCCGACCATACAGAATATCACCAGCCGAGCGGAAGACCATAAAAGAAAATGTCGCCGACATGTTAGACAAGAAAATAATCGCACCTTCGTCAAGTCCATGGTCATCTCCCGTAATTCTCGTGAAAAAAGATGATGGCTCCTGGCGGTTCTGCGTCGATTACCGCCGCCTTAACAAAGTCACCAAGAAAGACGTGTACCCGCTACCTCGAATCGACGACACGCTAGACGCTCTTCAGGGCTCATCTTTTTTCTCCTCATTAGACCTACGCAGTGGGTATTGGCAAATTCCCGTTTCTGGGGCAGACAAACCAAAAACAGCGTTCGTTACTCCTGACGCCCTATACCAATTTAATGTCATGCCGTTTGGACTCTGCAACGCCCCAGCAACGTTTGAACGCATGATGGACACTTTGCTCCGGGGCCTCACATGGAATATCTGTTTATGCTATCTCGACGACGTTGTTGTTTTTTCAACAACGTTTGACGACCATCTATACCGACTTCGGCAAGTACTAGATTGCTTTCGTAACGCAAACCTCCAGCTGAACTCTAAAAAGTGTAAATTCGGAGCTCGAGAAATCAAGGTACTTGGTCATCTGGTCAGTATCGACGGAATTCGTCCTGACCCAAGCAAGATTCAAGCAGTCTCTGAATTTCCAGTTCCTAGAAACTTAAAAGATGTCCGCGCGTTTCTTGGTCTTTGCACATATTTTCGAAAATTCATACCGGCTTTTTCCAACATCGCCGAACCCCTCAACAAGTTACTTCGCCTTGGCCAACTGTTCCACTGGCACCAAGATCAAATGGATGCGTTCACCTCTCTGAAAGCGGCCCTAATTTCGGTCCCGATTCTTGGACATTTCTTACCAGACGCAGATACAGAAATTCGCACAGATACTAGCGGTCATGGCCTGGGCGCTCTCCTTGCACAGAACATTCGTAACACCCAACGTGTGATCGCATACGCTAGCCGCACCCTAACCAAATCTGAACGCAACTACACCATCACCGAACGCGAATGCTTGGCGGTCATATGGACAATTTCCAAATTCCGTCCATACCTTTACGGAATTCACTTTCGCATAGTAACAGACCATCATGCCCTTTGCTGGCTGACCGGGCTCAAGGATCCATCTGGTCGCCTGGCACGCTGGTCGCTCAAGATTCAGCAATACGACTTTACGATTGTTTACAAATCCGGAAAACGCCACCTCGACGCAGACGTCTTGTCGCGGTGTCCACTCTCGGCTGATTCTTCCCCTCACGAACCACATGCCGAGATTGAACTTTCTGCAGTTTTGGACACTATTGACGTCGCGGATGCTCAACTTTCGGACCAAGAGTTACAACCCATTGTTCGTCACCTCCTCGCACCCACCACGCCCTCATCATGGCGCATCCAACGGCGTGCACGTCTTTTCACGCTGCATGATGGGGTTCTTTACCGAAAAAACTACGAACCCCATGGCCGCCCTTGGCTTCTGGTCGTTCCTCAGTTGCTTCGAAAAGACATCATCCGCGCCCATCATGATGACCCGACGGCCGGACATCTCGGTTATAGCAAAACGTACTTCCGCATCCGTGATCGCTATTTTTGGAACGGCATGTCACGCACAATTAACAAATACATTCGAAGTTGCCGCCTTTGCCAAACACAGAAAAGTCGCACGACCAAGACACCCGGTCCGCTTCAATCCATCACACCACCCGAATCCCCGTTCCAACAAATGGGCATCGATTTTTTGGGTCCTTTTCCGATTTCCACCAACAACAACCGCTGGGTTATTGTCGCCGTCGATTACCTTACACGCTATGCAGAAACAACGTGTGTAGGCACGGCCACTGCCCAGGACGCCGCAGATTTCTTTCTCCACAGTATTCTACTGCGGCACGGAGCACCCCAAAACATCATCAGTGATCGGGGAACCCCGTTTATTGCCAAGCTAATTGAAGAAGTATTGCGCCTCACCAACACAATTCACAAAGTAACCAGTGCGTACATCAAATGGACTCACCGAACGCCTCAACCGAACATTATCACAAATGATATCCATGTATGTCAACGATCACCACACCAACTGGGATGCCATCATTCCATACATCACTTATGCCTACAACACTGCGCATCAAGCAACTACAGGATTCTCGCCTTACTATCTTCTATAGACGCTTTACACACGCGCCAGATTGAGCCGCCATAGCTGCCCTTCTCTTGTCTTACCGAGATGCCGAGCCACTGAAGCGGACGTTGACGAGTCTCCACAACGGCCTATGCTGGGGGGAAGGACACAGTAACACTTAAAATGGCAATAACCTGTCCTGCTGTGGAAATGATGAAGTCAAGCGAACGGAATAAGAGGGAACAAAAACTGAAGGTCAGTTATGGCGGCGCCCATGCACAGCTGCTGTAAAGCGTCTATACGCTCGTGAACCTCTTACGCCTCTTGACACGATCTTGCCCTCCCTAAATGGCCAGCCGTTGAGCCCCTATGCCACCGACATCGTTGGCCGAGCGGAGGACGCCCGTCGCCTTGCCCGTCTGCACACCCTACGGTCACAACAAGACCAGCAACTTCGCCATTCGAAAACCCAAGGTCTTGCCTCCTACGAAGTTGGAGACAGGGTTCTTTTAGCCACACCTCGACGGCAGCCGGGAAAGTAAAAAAAACTCCTTCAGAAATACGTCGGACCCTACGTTGTTCTGCGTCGCCTTTCGCCCACAAATTATCAAGTTTCACCACTATCACCCCCCCGAGATCATCGATCTAAATCCACCGACATTGTTCACGTTGCAAGGATGAAACCCTTCCATAGTCCCGATGACGCTACATCAAACTGACTGACACCCAGCCCTCCGCCCGACCGGCGGGAAATGTTAGGAAGAAGACGAAGCGCCCCCGGCTGGAGAGTTCGTGCTGGGTGCTCGAGGACAAGGCAGTTGCGATCGAACCGTTCTGTGAAGCCGTCTGTTGCCAACATACTTCAATTAAATCATCCCCATTAAAACCCCTTCAATATATACATATATAAACACAAAGGAAAAGGAAATTCCGTACGTTGTTGTCTTTTCATTTAAAAGTATGTCCTGGATTTAAAGTATTCGGTCCAGTTTTATTTTCTGAAGAAAGCGGATGAAGGAGGTCGTTGATTTGACCCTTTCCGATGCTGAGTCCCATGGTCCGAGCAGGTGAGTCAGGGAAATAGCTTCTCCGTTGGGAAGATGGAGAGAGTTTGCCAGTTCATTTCGTTGACTTGTGTATAGGCTACACTGGCACAGGACATGTTCCAGTCTGTGAGGGCTTAGTTCTCACAGAGAGGAGAGTCTAGCTGGCCGATGAGCTTGAGCTAGAATCCCGGTCTTAAACGCCGGACTGAAACTACACTCCACCGAATACGACTCAACGTAGCCCCAGTGATCTACAGCACCACCATGCTTGCGGGACACCTTTGTGCTACATGCGCCGATCGAACGGTGTGCATCCCCATGGCTCTCTGCTGACCCGCCTCAACGAAATCTGGACATCTGCAAATCGGACTGCCAACCTCCGCAATTACATCAATCCATCTCGTCGTCATTTTGAATGTACATACTCACCGCCTTAGCATGTTCATTAGGCGCGGCACCGCGGCCTCCATGGTATACGGGCTGTTGCCTTTCCGCGGTGCCGCCGATATTCAGAGTTAAATAAAGATATTATTAATAATATTGTTATTATTATTGAGAATAATAAAACGTCTGTGAAGTGGCTCTTCTAATCACATGTAACGTCATTACATTCGGGTGGCGCAAACTCAGCTATTTGGCTTAACGCCGAGCGTCGTTCTTTGACTAAACACGAGGCAGGCGAGAGGCCCGCGCTAGAGGCGGGAGAACTGACGGACCTCACTTTCGTTCTTGTCCTGTGAATGCCTATATAGCTCCTGTTGTCAGACGTGCCGCGACGTCAACATTGTTATCTCCGAGCCAGCTGGCAAAACTCACCTGAAACAGCCGATGACGTCGTAATCTTGTGTTTTCTTTCTTGCTTGGGCGTTGCGACGGCAACCTTTTATTATCATACTCCTTTTCATGCCTAATATATAACGCAGTCAAAACTACTGCCGCGAGCGCGCTGCTTTATCTGTGGTTTCGTTTGGGCGAGAACGCGCTCAAATAATCAACGAGATCAAGCCCCATGCTCGTTGTCGAAGCCACTGACGTGAGCAGGTTGATCTGCAGATCATTTACGCGCCTTCTCGCACAATCTAAACCAAGCTACGAGTTCCCGCCAGTAGCTTTGACAGCGTGCATCTGGCCGCCGCCATGTCTCTGCTCGCGCGGGCAAGTACGTGCAATTGCAAGCTTGCCAAAGCTATACGTTCACGCGGCCGCTGCATATGCTTGCACGGCTAAATTGCTCATCTACAGCTGGGAGACTCGTCGCCCGTTGAGGCAGACCAAGTTCTAGGCTGTATAAACATCCACACAACCCAATTTTTTCATGGGGTACCAGTGAGGCGCCATGCTTTCAGTTTCTCCTAGTACTAAAGTAAGAATTAAAAAAATATATATATATTTACGCGCATAAATTTTAAGGTGCATTCATCCAAACCCTCACTGATTCATTCCCCTCCCCCCCCACCCTTGAAATTTGACAACTTGTTCAGCATTTCTTTCAGAATTGGGCGAGTGCCGAAATATCGTGGCGGTTTCCTCTTTCCACGTTTTTAATTGGGGGAACCCTATACTCTCAACGAGTGCGGAACTTTAATAAGTGGTTTTTTTTTTTGTTTTTGCGGTTGGGTGATTTTGGGCCGTAGTTCGAGCCCCGACGAATATTTACATATCCCGCACTAAGCGCGCGTATTTTGCATAATTGCTTCTACGCTCTAAAGGTGAAACGTTACTGGAACTAAGCCCTCAACGTTTTCCTTCTTGGAAAAAAAAAAACGTGGCGCTAGCGGGTTTAAACATCAAAGTACCTACGCGAAAAAACACGAACGCTCGATAGGAAGCGAAAGTACACTGCCCTCGTGGGTCATTTAATGGAAAGTCTCGCACAGAGCCCATCGTACCGTGCCGACGAACACAGCGCTCGATCGATTCTACCAATGTAACGTGCTGGAGCAATACCAGACAAGGCCTGCGCAGGACGTCATTGGATCCCGGACCTGCCTCTAGCTGCAAACATTCGGAAAATTGACGCGAGCCGCGTCTTGGCCGCCCTGCCGTCTTCCGGTCGTCTTGGCTGGAGACGTCGTTCTTCGTTTGTTTTCCTTTTATTTTGTGGCTACTTTGAACGAATGTAATCTTCTTAAGCTAACTCGAGGAATGGCACAATGTTTCGTGCAGTAAGCAGGGGATATGACATCTCCAGTCACTCCCTGGGAGTAGAAATAACAATCCCCCGGGCGTATCGTTTCTCTTTTTGTTTCTTCGTTTTTTTGTGTTTTTTTTTTTAAGGCGATTTGTTTTGATTGGGTAAAAACAACACGCTTAGCTCTTGGTCGAAACCGGCCCGTTCGCGTCTTCCTTTTTTTATTCTTTTCTTCTTCTTTGGTTTTGTTTTATTCCAGTTTCGAAATGGTAGTTTCAAGATGGCCGCTACCAACTCTCATTGGTGCCACGGTCCGGCCCGGGTCCGACAACCGAAACCAAGTGTTGAACGAGCGGTTCAAGAGGAGGCGTTGAAGTAAATTTTGGGCCAGTGTTCATGTAGTACGTAATATTATTTTTATCATTATCCTTAAGAGTAATTAAAGGAATGGCGAAATTTTATCGGGTTGGAAATTTAATGACCTGCATTGATGTGAACACACTAAAAATAATCCCGTGCGTCTCCGCAAAGCCCTTGAGAAAGCCAATTACTGCCCTAGACGGAAGGAGCTCGGCAAATGAAGAGGCTGATGATATGTTTAAAACAAAAAGGTATACGCATGCTCAGTATCACATGCAGCGCAGACTGTTTTCTTAGTTATGAACAGATGTTCGGCCTCGTCATCGGCCGATCTCCCTCCGTAGATTGCAGCGATTAAAAATTAACAGAATATCTTATGTTATACCTAAGACGGCTTGAAGGTGAGAGCCCAAGCGCCGATGCACTAAAGACAGACACCCCCCTTAATGTGCTGAGGGGCACTGAAATTATTTTTGAAAAATGTCGTTTTTGATCTTAAATTGTTTAAAATGTGTTAGTCCACACATATACCAAGTCATATAGTACAAAACCGCCTATTCATCTCAGGGCAATAGAAAAACGTGTGGACTCTTTTTTTCTCGCGGACTAAATTTTGTGGACCAATGAAAGCCCTGCAATACGAGCAGATTCCGAATGATTTTATTATAACTCGTTTCGAAGAAAGTCTGATAGGTACACATTCGGATAAGACTCCTTTTTTTTTCACCGCGGTTGAAGCCATTGCTTGCAACTCGCCGACAAGCGTCTTTCGTCAACCAATTCACTCGGAAGAAAATTCTTCCCGAAAAGGGCGTGTCGCTATCTTTGAACACGCTTTTAACGAGGAAATAAGCTACGCACGATTGTGATTTCGGGTTTGTTGGGATACTTAGAGCGTCTAGATTCAGTTGTCACCAAAACCCCAACCAACCAACCAACAAAAGTACGATCTCAGAATCGACTTCAGTGCCCCTTTAATGTGCTGAGTAATCCTTCTCAATGTGCTGAGTCATCCTTCTCAATGTGCTGAGCCATCATCTTAATTCGCTTAGTCATCCACTTGATTAGCTTAGTCATCCACTTAATTCGCTCTAATTCACTTTAATCCCCCTTAATTAGCTTTGTCGTTCTTCTTAATTAGCTTTGATTAGTCCTACTTCTCTTTAATTCCTTTTAATTCACTTTAATTCCTCTTAATTCATTTGATTCCACTTAATTCGGTCGTCCTTCTTAATTTCATTGCCTCCAATTCGCCTGAGTGATCACGTAAACGTTTTGGTACCTTTCGTGTCGCCGACGTGTTCTTGCTCAAGGACTTTGAAAGGTCGACTAAACGATGAGACATATAAGGCTTTCGCCTTAATAATAATGTTGTTGCATGTATGAGAAATGCAGCCGGTGCAGTACCACCGCCAGCCTGGGGTCTTTAAAGGAGCGGTGCAACGATATTCAATTGGAATGTTCTTCACTTTACACGAGCTTACTGGCACTAGTGGGACTCAAGGTTACTCGCACGCAAAGCCACTGGCCAAGAAACTCCTTTGTTGCGGTGTAATTTCAGAGACAAAAGCGATCATTTTCATTCAATCTCTCCTTTGCAAAATTTGATGACGTAAAGTGGGGATCGCAGTACACCCATATGACGATATTTGAATGCTGCTCATCGATTGGACCCGAGCATTGCGTGGGCACTCGATAGGGCTCGTGATAATTACTAGCTCGAGAAGCATTCGGGTAGTGGCCCGTGTCCAATCGCTGCAACGACGACAATAGCCGAGCCATAACAATGTCTGGAACTCAGCGCGTGTCCTGTGCTTTGCCAACCCCAGCGCGTGGCTATGATCAACATTGGCGGCATATAATCGGCTCCAGATCACGTGGCCGCTTGTTATGGCTGCGAGTTGAGAGGGTGAACGCTGCTCGCTTTTCTTTAATTTTTACTGGGACTTCTATTGCGTGGGGTGAAAAACGAACGCGTGTTCCATAGGTCATTAACGTCAGGGATCCGTTCAAAGCGGTATTTGCACAAAGCACAAAAATTGTTGCATCGCCCCTTTAACGTACACACCATACACGACCGCACGCCGGTACGATGCTCAGATCAAAACAAGGGGTGGGGATTGAACCTCCTATGGTTATACAGCGCGAGCTTTTTTGTTAGACGTGCTGCGAGCTGAGGTGCACAAACCCACTCGGCCACCGTTCCCCCTATTTCAGCGATTAGATTTCCCAAGTGCACTGCAGAAAATGAAAGGCACTAGATGTCTTAGCTTTTTATTAGCTTAGCTTCCTTAGCTTAAATTTCTTAGTTTTTTTAAGTTGTTACTGACAGCTTAAGAAGGCATACGCTCCCCGACTGAATTGAGCACCCCCTCCATCTCAATGAGCTGCGATTGAGCGAGAAATCTTCGAGCGAACAGTGTTTCCGCGTCTAAATATGTGGCAAATGGTTGCGATGTCGCGTATCGTCATTGGAAGAATATATTCTTTTCTCGTTGTGCGAACTCAGCTTGTTTAGAAGCGACAGTGATTGCGAAGGAGCGGAACGGCTGGCTACGATTCGGCAACCATAAATCGCCTGACAGTGATCCCAGCACAACGTTCAATTTGTTTCCAAAAGGAAACAACTCACTTGGAACTCTGTAGATGTTCAAACGACGTACCTTGGAATGGTTTTACTATTCGCGGCGAGAAGGTTGCTAAGGGCGCTTCTGTTTTTCTCTCTGTGGGCAGTGCACGTGTTACCCAGGCGGTTATGTTTTAATTTTCATAGTGCACAGAAGCTTGGCATTGCTCGTGCCTGCACCAGCGCAGGAAGTTGAAGTATCCTCACTCTGGGTTGTGAAACAATTCCACCACGCCGCGATTTTCAAACTTCTCACCGCGAATATACATTGCTAGAATATATTGTGACAGATCCGTGTCAACTGAGTGTAGGCCGAAATGTTTATACGACTCGGGGAAGGGTATAACGTCTGTCCACAAAGCGTTACCGTTGCTTTATAAATCCTAAAAAAAAATGGTGTGAAAACTGAGAGTTGCTGCACCCCGTCGCTTTCCCGGTCCATCCAACTACAACGTCCGGGTGGCGGATATGTATGTGCACACTCGCTCGTTCGCGTCCAGTCCGCACATCATTACGTAGATGACGCGATAGTACACGCTGACCTGTGGAGCGTTTTCTCATCCTCCATTGAAAACTGCACTCGTGCTCTCGCGCCGTCCGCCAGCGAACCGTAACGCTTATTTATTTATTTATTTATTTATTTTTGGCTGCACTCCTCAGTGGTGGTGGCGTCCAGGGGAATTCGCTTCCCAGTGGCGAGTGAGGGTCATCTCACACCGTTGATGACGTCACTTTTGCTAGTTTTTTACTGCTCGGGCGCTCTTCTGGGCTCGGCGCCTCAATAAATGCTTTCCAGAAGGGCGCCGCCATCTTGAAATTCGTCACTTCCAGTATACATGTGCGAAAACACTGTTTGGCCGTCGCCACTCCAATAGAAGACATTCACGATAAGAGTGTAATCGTCATCCATCCTCGCTTTGCTTCCCCTCTATATTTTTTTTAATTTTATTTGCAGGTTGATCTGTTTTTTTTTTTTTTTTTTTTTTTTTTTTCGTCGCTTATACCGGATATGCCTACCAGGTGGCTGGGGACGAAAGTAAACGAAAAAAGCATACAAGTGAAAATACTTCGAAATTTTTATCGGCGACTACGACGCTCCTACAAATAAGATAGAAAAAAAAAAACAGAAAAAACTTAAGGCACTTTATTTTTGAAGGTGCTTACATTAAAGGGATATTGAACCGAAATTTGGATTTCGCAAAATAAGGCCGCAGATGCGTTGAACGGGACGCTACGAACTCCAAGACATCACTCATACATCGATATCTCAAACGGATGGCCGTACTTTTGGAAAAGAAGGACGCGATCAATCGAGGGCTATAACGTCATCGTCCTCCTGGAAAATTTGAGAATGAGGTGGAAGCGGCCTCGCTTCTCTCCTCCTCGCTTCGGTTCACCAGCTCGACGGGACGTAGCGAGGAGGAGAAGGAATGAGAATCGTGACGTGACTTGTCTCGTCGGCCTTGTCGGCCGTGTTCAATCGCGCACTTCTTTTCCAAAAAATACAGCGATCCGTTAGAGCTATCGCTGTATGAGCGATGTTTCTGAGTTTTGCACCGTCCCGCCTATCCGTCCAGCCTTGTTCCGTGAGCTCCAAATTTCGGTTCAGTATCCCTTTAAAATAAAAAACTTTCCCCGTTTTTTTTTTTTTTTTTTTTTTTTTTTTTTTGAGGGGGGGGGGGGGAAGCGGAAGGGGTGGAGGGAATTTAGGATTTTTTTTTTTTTTAAGTTGTCCGTGACTGCGCACCTTTACAAGGAGGGCACCGCCACCTTGAATGTCGTCACTTCCAATATGGACAAAAACATTTTTTTGCCGTTGCCACGCCAATAGAAGACATTCAGGATATTCGCCTCGAGATCGAACCTTGTCGCCACCGTGCGGCCGAAATTGGAAACACACGAATGCGGGGATACCGCCATGCGTCGTCTGCTACGGGCGCACGTTCAGAAACATGAATCTCGTCGGCGCAAGCCCGTTTCGGGCTGAGCTGAGCCCTCTTCATTAAACGCTTGTTGTTTTTGTTGTTTATTCCTACTAAAACTTGTGTTGTATCGTTTCACATGCGTGGAAATTCAGAAAAGCGATTATTATTAAGTCGGATGCTTCCAGAATCTTAGTGTTGTGGATTTCTATACAGCCGCTGGTCGCACATATTTTTGTTATCTCGCACAAACCATAGCTTTCATAAAACATTTATTGTTGATTGGAGCTGTGGTTTGATTAAGAAATTAACCCTACTGATCGCTACTTTTTAATACACTGATGAATTGATAAATTCACTAGTTGGTTTTTCACCGGTAATATAGGCCATATGCGAAATCCTTGCCAGCTATCATCATCATGCCATTAGGAGCCGCCATATTGGGGGGTTTATCGCATCTTCCAGTTGTGGACGAGGCGCATCTGCATTTAACTCGGTTTTCATGATATTAGGGCAGTTTATTTGTACACTCAATGGGTTGCTGGTTAGTTTCGGATCAAAGAAGAAAAGAAAGACACCTTGTTACGGGCTTTAGCTGAGCAAGTTGGTTCATTGCTTGTGAATGAAGAAGAAGACAGCAGAAAGGTCACTCTGTTAAATGAGAAGAAATGGCGTTAAAGGAAAGAACATTCGAATTAAGCGTAATGAAATAGAAAACCTAAATAGAGTGTAAAAAATTAAGATATCTTAGTGTAAAGAAAAAGAAAACCGAAATCAAGGATTAGAAGAAAAGGAAAAAGAGGCATCATTAAATGTTGCTAGTCCAGCGGTGCGAATGATATATTTTTTCTCTGTGTGTTTTTTATGTTCAGCTGGCCTCATTCACAAACAAAAGAAAGACGGCCGCCAAATTCAGGAAAAGGAATTGTCAGCAACGAGGTCGCAAGACTCGTCACTCAAGCAGTAAACTGGGCCATCCAGGTCAATGAACGGTATTTCTCGAAGACGTCCTGTGAAGGGTTCGTACTGGACTTGCAGCCGGTGATCATATTTTAGTTCGACGACTTACACTTTGCCGGGACTATTGTTTTTCGGGCGAAATCGTCGGTACGGGAACCCCCCAATATGGAGGAAATCTGATCATTGATCATGAATACACTAGATGGCGCTTCTTTTTGCATATGGTCTATTGCATAAAAGACGTTAAGGCCACGGTCCCACTGAATGTGGCAGTTTAGGTACTTTTTGGCAGGTCATTACTCATCTCCTTTTAAATACTGTTTTGTGGGATTGATGTCATTCGAAAGGCAATGCAATCCTCTTTCATTTCATATTATGTATGTATTGGTTTAAACTCTTCATGCGCATTTGTAGCGTTGCGAATATGATGGCGAGGACCCTCACTTGCTCCGCTGGTTCATATTTCGCGAACGATCTATTAAAGATACCACGGTTCCAATGGAGCAGTTTTGTTAAGATGATGTCGGAGCAGAATCTAACGGTATACTTTTTTGGTATTTGCACTACTTTGTTTTTTTCAGCTCTCCAAATATTGCCCTAAAATTGACATTTTTCAGCAAAAATAAGTTTTTAATGACAAGTGCTAGGGCAATAAAATTAGCTACAGATGTAGTGCTTATAATTGATAATATGCAGAAAAAAATTTAATGTTGTGTAAAATTTTTTTGTTTAGATATTCTATATCAAACGTAGCACTTTTTTGTGCTTCGGGTCATTGTAGTTCAAATGCCGCTGAGTAAATAATTAAACTATGGTAAAATCTTTTTATAACATTTAGAACTACAATAGTTGCCCAAGAGGTGGACGGTGGCTTTTTTTTATTTTCAAAGTCATAACGCTCCGGGAGCCCTTCAAACTTACGTGTTTTTGACGCACATCTCTTTTGGACATCAAACAGATTTATCGGCATGTAATAACATTTATTTTATGGAATATATATACTTTGCGATGTATTAGATTTTCCCAATGATCTTGCTTTGGTTTCTTGATAGTTGTAGAGCTTAGCTAATTTTAAAAACAACTAAAAACTGTTTGGGTGTTTTGTTGCGCTACCTGGCGGATGGCAGACAAAACTGCTGATTTCTAAGTTCAAAAAATTTTCGAGGGCGGCGTTGGCGTCTGTATCATCATCAATCTCCGTGTCGTTTTACCTTCACATTTAGAAAATATATTTGAAGATTTACTATCGATAAATGAACGGTTTAAGTACTGGGTCAGGTTAATAAATCTAAGACAAATAATTACACAAGCGTAGCGTGATATAAAGTGTTCATTATTCGATATAATGCAAATCAATAAACGATAAAGACGAAGAGGGAAAGAATACACCCGAGTTCGCTTCATGCCTAGAGTCACGAAATGAGCTGCGCTTAAAGTATCGGCACTCCGTTCCTCAAAATTGTTTTGGGCGCCGCCATTTTGGGTCTTGTGTAGAGCAAACGCAACTGCCGATCGTCATGATCCAAATGTGCGACTTCCTCTGCATTAGATGCGGTGCTAGGAAGCTGATACAATATTGCTATGCTCTGTCACGGGTTGTTTAAACATTCGTGGAGGACGCGGCGTTTCCTGTGATTTTAAATAAAGCTTCAGATAACTGGCAACCATGATTTTAAGCCCCAATATGGCCAAGTGTCGCTACTCTGAAGCGTAGCTAATTTACTGGCATTAGCGGGAACAATGAGGAAGAGGCAGGTGTCAGAAGGTAGTGGCTTGTGGAATCCACGGGGCTCACGTCATGGCCCCTCCAGGTATTACAAGCTTCTTGAACAAGGGCATGAATAGTGTCATTAAATAAGCTATGCTTCAGAGTGGCGACACTTGGCCATATTGCGGCTTAAAATCATGGTTGCCAGTGATTTGAAGCTGTATCTGAAATCACAAGAAACGCTTTTCCGTCCTCCACTTTAAACAGTTTGCGACAAAGCAAAGCAATATTACATGAGCTTCCTAACACCGAATCTAATGCTGAGGAAGTCGCAATTTTGAATCATGACGATCGGCAGTTGCGCCTGCTTTGCAAAAGCACCAAAATGGCGGCGCCCACAACACTGTCGGGGAAGAGAGTGCCGATGCTCTAAGCGCAGCTCATTTATTGGCCCTACTTCCCGCGAACCTCCTTTCCCCTGACTGAAACTGAAACTAAATATGAATAATACACCATTATTATAGCTTATTTAGTTTTAACCACCCACACATAATGAGAGGAGGAAGCGGGCGGGTAGGAGAAACGCGGGTTTTATGTGCGACTCTTCTAAGCAACGTTAGTTCTAACCGTCTCAAAAGAGAGAACGCGCGAGCTTGCGCTGGTTAAAAAAAAAGACTGTCCAAAGAAAAGAGGCGGCACGCTGTGTTCTTTGTGATTGTGCGTCTAATTGCAAATTGTTGTGTGTATTTTTATACAGCCGGAAGTTAGTCTGCCTTATACTTCGTCTCACCTTAGCATGGACTATTATTAGCCGCGCATGCTAAGAGCGCGAGCAAGTTGCTTTGGATGAAGCCTCGGCGACTGCACGAGCGCTCGTGGTGCGAGTGCTCCAGTCAAGGCAGTCAAGGCTAGCCGCTCGCGCTTGCGCAGCCTTCGCAGTTAGTCCATGCTAAGGTGAGACGCAGTATAGTGGGCGTGTGTTTTAGGTGTAGATGAGCAATTTAGCCAGCGCGGTACAACCGCAAACCTGGGGTCTTTAACGTGCACACGCAGTAATGATACACGACCGCACGCCGGTATGATGCTCTGCCACATCGAAACGGGCATGGGCGGGGTGGGTTCTGCAGCGCGAGCTTTCGCTCCACGTGCTCCGAGCTGAAGTGCGCTAGACATGCAGTTGAAGATCGACGATGGACGTCGATCGTCTCGAGGTAATGTAACGTAATAACATTATATAAATAATAAACATATTGAAGGATTGAAGGACTCAATTTTTCAATTCTTGGATTGGTAATATGGCGGTAGCCTATTGTACTTACTGTTGATGAAGAGCAATATGAGGTGACGAGGTAATGATTAAATTATGAGGCTCTATAAGGACTACGATATTAGTGGGTGTCGAACCACAACGTACAGTGCCAGACTTGTTTCAAGTATCGTGTACCCAAAGACCTTTCTTCACCCGCAACAGAATATGGTAGAATCAGTGAGGATGCTGCTTTACAACTGTACGTGGAACAGGAAAACTGCAATGTGCACAAGTGCGGCTTATTCGTTAATATGAAGGACGGATTTCTAACAGCATTTCCTGATTGACTTCTTGGAACAAATGGCCTCATTGACGTAAAGTGTCCCCGTTCCAGAAGATTCTTGAAGCCTACTGAAACCGCAAAGGAGTATGATGCGAAAAATAAGAAAAAGGAGCCTGGCGTGAAAGGTCCAAATCACCACCATAGCCTCTACTACCAAATACAAGGGCAGTTACACAATACACAAAGAGAGTTTTGTGATTTCGTTATATTTACACTCAAGGGCATTGATATCCAACGTATTCAGAGGGATGACACCTTCTTGTCAACCAACATAGAGCCTTTTCTACTCAAGTTTTACATGAAAGGCCCGTCTTCCGCTGAAATTCCTCACGTAGACGAGTTGTCCGACCGAATAATCTGCCATTACTCCCGATCTGGGAATCTCTCGATCTTCATTCATGGCCATAGTATCATATGAGATCGAGGGGTGTGGTTCCTCGTCCGCCGAACATTGCTTCGGCGGGTGTTTTTACTGTGTAAGATGAGACCGTCGCGTGCTGCTGGAACAAGACCCTTTGCGATTCTTCACTGAACTGCTTCTTCCGTAAGCTTCAAGAGGGCTTTTTTCGTTTTGTACACCATTTGTTCTGCTTGCCCGTTAGTTCCAGGATGGTATGGTGCACTAATGTGATGCCTGATACCGGTCTTTTTGGTTTTTTTTTTTTTCTCAAAAACTTGTTTATTTCATTTGAAGCAAGATTTGTCACGTTATCAGAGAAAACTATTTTCGGTAGGGAAAAAGTAGAGAAAAAAGAGCGTAAACGTCAATGACGCGTTTGTACGTCGTGGCAGGCATCGTGTAAACTTCCAACCACTTAGAGTACGCATCGACCATGACTCCGCAGATGCGGATATGTTTCGCCACCCACAGACTGAATAGTGGATCGTTTCCAGTTACAGTTCATGATGGCGCTGGACTCGAGGAAGCCTTCGACTCTTTCCACAAAGTTAGCCCAGGTGCCAGCACTTTTGTCGAAAGTGGTAAGTGTTCGAAACGTCGACAACGTCGGTAGCCACGTGCTGTGCTTGACACTGGACGCTTACCATTCGCTGAGAAGAAACTTGCTTGTTCGTCTGCCACGAGTCGTCCGATATCAGGTCATCACCGCTACTCCATCTCCCGACAAAACAGGTCGTCATTGTCCGCATGTCCATTGTTAGCAATCACGTGAACTTATAAATTCCCGAACGCTCATAACTTGCCGTCGCTAAACGCCGTTCATTCATGGCGTCTTCATTGCAAATAAGCGTCTTCCTATTTATTCTGATGGTTTTCATCATACTCCTCCTAAGCTGTACTTACAACATTATATCGGTACTTCCGAAAATATTGCAACGGCGTTTGTCTTCTGGGAACAATAATGTAAGAACCTTTACAAAATCTTCCGGATCCCATGTAACACAATATTTCGTTATGTCACTTTTCGGTCGTCATTATAATGGTGAAGTAAGTACCGTAAATTGCGAAGCAGTTTACTTGATGTCCGCTTCCACTGGTGTCTTGGAAGATTGAGTCTACTGAGCGTGCATTTCTGCAGAAGTTTTCATTGAAAGAATATTGACACGTCAATCAACAATTGATTCCTTCTTGATAAGATTTATTGCGAAAGGCCGTGGCAACCGCCGAACCGCATCTCCCTATCAGAGAACAATTTAGACAAAGCCTGACATTCTCGCATACATGCGTTTGCTGGGCCACGCTATTGAGCCAGCTGAGAAAAGCTGGCAGAGGCGCGAGCAAGACCACGAGGGGAACGTGATGGTGCTCGAGCCATCCCACCGTGAACCAATGTTTCGGCCACCCCACGGGTGCGTGTCGCCATCTATTGGTTGAACTAACGCCTTGTTCAAGATGGCTGCCGTGGGACCGCTGCCTTAAAACTACACTTTAGTTTTACTATTTTTACTAGGTCATAAATGGCACATTGCATTCCCATTTTAAACTTCACGTTCTGGCGCCTACAGAAATATGGACAAGGGAAGCCTTTTAAAGTGAAGTAATTTTTAAGTTATCATTTAAACGGTATAGTCAACCTCGATGACAATCACAAGCATACTGAAGTGATTTATCGTGGAAGATTGTGTCCTAAAAGAAACAAAGACCCAGAAATATTATAGCAGACATTTTATTTTTTACTTTTTCATGACTTTCTCCACAACAAAATTCTGATTAAGCGGCAAAAGAAAAAAAAATATATATATTTATATCTATATATATATATATATATATATATATTTATATATATATATTTATATATATATATATATATATATATATATATATATATATATATATATATATATATATATATATATATATCGCAATTAAAGCCTCACTCGAATAATCTAAATATTCATCGATGAACTGCCCAATCCCTACATGCGTTAGGTGAGGGCGGAGGGTGATCAGAGAGTCTGGTGAGAGTCGCTAGCCCTCATCAGTAAAAGGGTGTCGCTGCGGCCGATGCCGTCTGTGTCGTGGTGCGGGTCGCTTGTTGGAGTTGGAGAGTCTGCTTTGTTTGAATGGAGGATTATTTAGCCAGAAAACTATAATATTAGCCTCTTGACATCCGCGGCACTCACCGAGAATATTGAATCGGGCGAACACACACAATCCAGAAAAACATCTAATAACGCGCACGCTACAGCGTTGTTCTGTTACACCCGTTTATCCCACACGCGAATGATATGTTAGAATTGCTTTTTTTCCCCCGCTTGTTTTAGTTGTTTTGCCAACGAAGAGTTTCCGGATCGTACCTAGAAGAGGAGCTCTTTCCTCATCGCAACGTAGGAGTATTGTTGCGACTCCAGAAAACTTACCCACACCACGGCACAGTAAAGGGAAATATTGGCTGCAGCGGAACTCAATAACACGGTAATTTCCGATACAGCACTTTTTTCTCTTTATGATAAATATTTATATTACTACTGCAAAACCTGAAGGTTACAAAAACAAAAATGCATAGAACTTGCAATTTCACAGCCCACAGTATCCGTATTATGTTACCCGGGTTGGAATTCATTGTTTTGTTGAATTCCCACGCTGGTGAACCGATACGTTTGTTTGTTTTGCTTTTTTTGTTTTTTTATGATAAACAACTATTTAACGTAAATATTGCAGTTCACCCGGATACAGGCATCCGTCGTAGTGATCCATGCTTCCCAACGTCTGAGCAGAAGACGCATCCACACGAGCGATTATTTAAATTTAGGCCGTACGCTGGTAACACGATTCGATCTTCACTGAAGCACCGGACGGTACCTCACCATTTTCCGCTAAAATTGTTTTGGCCACCGATAATGTGCGACAAAATAAACGCAAGAATCTACACCGTGCGCGAACGTGGAGAGCCTATGGGGCGGCCGTGCTTCTATCCCTACTTTGGTGATGATGATAGTGCGACAGTAGCGCCACCTCTATGTCCGTTGCAACCTAAGAACGAAGGGCGAGGGTAAAACAGGCCGGAGAGGAGGAAGCAGACGGAACGCTGGAGAAGAGAGGGGGAGCCTCCTTCTCTCTTTAGCGTTCCGTCTGCTTCCTCCTCCCCGGCCCGTCTTGCCCTCGCCCTTTGTTCTTAGGTTGCAACAAACTATAGGTCGATCTCGAGTGTCGCACATTCTCGTTTTAGCCCACCTCTATTTTTTTTAAACTATTTTCAGGTTGAAATGTCGAAATGTTTTTTTTTTTTTTTTTTTTTCATCTCTCATAGTGGATATGTCTACCAGGTGGCTGGGGACGAGGGTTAACGAAAAGGGTGTATACGGGTAGATATTGAGGAAGAGGAGGGCATGAGATCGCGCGGGGGCGTTGGAACTCCGATCTCTTGTTGGAGTGATTCGTAGGCAGACGGAAAGCTATCTGCCTTCGTCTCTACCATAGCCTTCTTGATTCCAGAAAGGCTGTCAGTTCCACGAGAGGATATCTCAGTAGAATTGCATCTTCGATAGGAACTTTTCCGGAATCCAGATGGCTCTGGGGAGGAAGCCTTTGTACTCACCTGCTTACGCGATATAGTGCCATTTCAAAACAAAAATAAAGAAAAAGCTTGTCTTTTTGTTCCGGTTATCAGCGGACGGCTTGACCCTGAAAGCCATCCCGTCCCTTCGCCCTGCGAGCTGCGAGAATGGCTTTGTGGGCCTCCGAGGCCATCGCGAAGTGGGCCCTTTGTCCCATTCTTACCGGATTAGGAAGAAAACAAAAAAGCGGTTAGAGAACGCCTCTGTTGCAGATTGGAAAGAATTTTACGCCCACCAGAAAATTTACGACGAGAAACTATAGTAGGTTACAAGTCAAGAAGGTAGCGGCAAATGCCCCTCAAAGGGAATGATATATCCCTCCGCCACCTCCGCATCCAATAGCGTCCCATCGTTTCCGTGACGTTGCGGCCAACGCGCGAGGAGTGTCGTGCCTTTCTGTTCATATTTGCTTTATCTCTCGACTTTGACTTAGCATTGTGTAAGCCACGAGAGGGAGATTAAGTCTTCCCCCTTCCGATGGAAACAAAGACGACTTTCGGGGATTAGCTTCCCCCACCGATTAATACAAAGGCTGCTATGAGGGGCTCGGTTCCTTCTCCGATGAATACAAAGGTCGCTTTCTTAAAAAGTGGGGGTCGGAGACAAGTTGGCACCACTCTGTGGCCATTATCTATCCATTGAAGCGGAACAAGGAGCGTTTCCAGTGAACTCTTCTTTCGGTTGCGGGGGGATCTGAAACCGGCGCACCACGCTTGTGGGAGGAGCTTCTCCTACCTTCTTAAAAACGACAGACAGAAGCCGTTCGAGACACTTCTGTGTAATGATGTATATTCAATTGATTTATTAGTGTAACTACAGTTTGTGTTTTGTTTTTGCGTTAATCGCCTGATTTAAAATAAGACGCCCACACGACCTCTTCGATTCTGAAACAGCCTCATTTCACTGTGCTGATACTTTGGATTCATTTGGCTCGGTTCTTCGGCTATTTTGCGTTCCGAGATTTTTCGTACGATACGATTTCCAAATAGCATTTAGACAGTTCATTTCGTCATTACAAAAAACGAAATATGCCCTATCATCATTACAAAACGAAATATGCCATGTGTCGTGTCGTAATGCTGCGAAATAATCTACCACAAGTCAGAATGGCGTTGCGTACTAAATAGCGGCCCTAAGAGCTTACTTTTCATGAAGCAGTGCTTTGAAAAATAAAGCTACTCACTCTAAAAAGTGTCTGATCTCCTTGTGCGAAAAAAGAAACGAAATGAACCAGTTCATGATACCGTCAGCAGCCATTAGAGTCACAACTTTTTTTTATACTTTGGAGAAGAGCGTGTTGGTTCAAGTGATGGATAAAGAAAAAATAAACAATTAACACTAAGACAACACAACCACTTTTTTTTTTTTTTTCTAGAGCACCGGATTTCAACGGTCACCCCGATTTCTAAATCGGTGTGCGATGTCTAAATGGCACGGAATCAGAACTTTATGTTGTACTGCCGAAGTGCCAAAAAATCAATAACCACAAGTTTAGATAGTGTTGCGTCTTATATACCTGCTGTTCAAAGCGTAGTTCTAGTGTCACAAAGCTATGCTTTAAAAAATGATTAAAACAATACCTTCCATAATTACGTGTTCCGATTAGTTCGGATAGTGACCTGACGAGATCATTTCTTTGCCTAGCTGTTTCGGACACGGTATAGTATTGGCTGATAGTATATTACACGATAATTTTTGCCTTATTCTTGCAAGGCAAAAATTATCGTGCCTACAGTGCCAGAGTGCCTATATTTTTATTCGTTCGATCCTTATCTCCCGGGGACAAAACCGCTGGTCTACCCGTGACGTCACGGCGGGGATAGAGCGACCAATCATTACACTGATTTCAAGCTCGTTCTCGCGGCTAATAGAGGCACCATATTGGCGCGGACGGCTTCCAACTTCGCTCTCAGTCGGAGTTGAAGTTTCCACAAACCTGCGAGTTGTTACAAAGAAAGGGTGACGTAACGACGAACATTGTATGCTACCACTTTGCGCTGGGGATAACGCAACTCTCAAAGAGAACAGACCCATCTCACCAGGCAGTTTGACTACGCCACCGCTGCCGCAATGCATCGAGGGAACTTTAGTATTTCAGCACGTGCCCGAACCTCGCTGGAACTCTGCGCGTGAAAAGCACGTAACGGCACGAGCCGTCTCGGACACTGCCACCTGCTTCTTGTGAACTAAACTTTTGTCGGCTTCACGCATGCGCGAACGCTTGGTGAGGTCGGTCTATTAGAGGGGGTCCACTGGTTTGTGGCTAGACTATAGGCATCGTTATATGGCATATCGAGGATCTGGACCTTCTTTGCGTTTAGTGCCAATTGCTCTTTAGGGGGAAAATAAAGGGGGAGGGGCAAATTTGGGGGTTTTACGTGCCAAACCAACGACGGGCATCTGGCACGCCCCAGCGGAGGACTGAGGATTAATTTGGACCACCTGGGGATCTTTTGACGTGCAACCGAAAGCTCGGTTACACGGCGCCTCCTCCGCAATAAGCCTCCGTCAGATTGCGGGCACCTCGGCCGGGATTCGAACCCGCCACATGGGGATCCGTAGGAGAGCACTCTCGCCTCGGAGCCACCGAGGCGGCTGGAAGGGCACAAACCTGTGCTCGAGTTGTCGTCGAGCAAAGCAATGCTTGGCTAGCTGCTCGCGCGGCAATATTACGTTCCGTTTTTCTTCTGCTTTGTAGTAAACAATGACCTCTTTCGGTTATGTGGCCTAAGACGAACTTGATACTTTTTGGGAGGTCAGGAGTCGTCGGGTGCCAAGACGGTGGTCACACTGTTGCTTTTCGTAGTACTCAACATTGAGACAATGTCCTGTCTCCATGTAAAAGTTAACAGAAAAAAAAAAGCGTTCCCCACTTTTTTACATGTTCACATTCCGCAAAACTGTGGAATTCGTCTTCCTCCTCCCCATTTTTCTTAGAAGGTAAGCTATTCTTCTGGGGCTGAACGAGAACACTTGGTTTACAAAATATCTCACCGTTCCCCGGTGAGATATTTTGTCCGCCGCCCAACAGTAACAGCCGACCAAGGGCTCATCGCAGCCAAGACAGTACAATCGACGAACACCATAATAAAAGATGTGCGGGTTCTTGTCTAATACATTCGCCTCTATTTCATAAAATACTGAATCAAGAGTGTGTTGGTTCGGGTCAAACAAAGAATCTTCAGCGCGACTTTCACAACTTCCAAATAGCAACGTGTCACGCCTACTACCAAAAAGCGTGTTCTGTTTTTAGCTTCACTGAAATTGTTTTCGCAATGTTTGTTTTATTTCGGTAGAAATCCGCCTCCACAAGTTGATATGCAAAGCGAATGTCGAACTTAAAACAAAATCGACGAACTCACGTATGGTTCTTCCACATTTAAAATAAGTAAACATTTTAAATGCATCTCTGCAGAACATTTGAAATCGCCAGATCAAATCACCTATCCAACTTCGAACGCAAAGAAGTGGTAAGACAGTATCTACTCTTTCACGCTTCGGTTGCTTTTGTCTACCTGCATTTGCTAACTTCAGGCCTCACGCAAGGACCGCTTGAAGCGTGAAATCTTTCACTCCCAATTTCTTCACCCAAAATGCCAACAAAGAATGGAACATCCTCCCAATGACGCGCTCCGGCGATTGAAAACTAATGACTCTCACCCCCCCCCCCCCCCCCCCTTTGCCGCTAAGCATCTCCGCCGCCAAAAAAAAAAGAAAAGAAACTTCTAACTTTCATTTGTGCGACCCCAAAACACCAACAAAGAACCGAACATCCTCCCAAGGACGCGCTCGGGCGATGTACAACCTATTACTCACAAACGCGATAACCCGCAAAATATCTCCGCCCCAAACAAAAAAAAAAAAAAAAAAAAAACGATCTGTTTCGAGAGGCACCCTTCCTCAAAATCCCGACTGTCAACCCGACGACCTTGAAGATGCAAGTAGTCCGGGGCACAATAACACATTGCGCAATTTCAAGAGCAAGTTTGGCGGACAGACTCATAGATGGCGCCAGGTGACAGCTGGATTTTTTGACGTTTTGATAGGCTACAAACTTAGTTAAAATTTGTTACAATGAGAATCTCTGGAAAAAATATCTTGTAAGAGATATATTCAAAAAGTCCTGGTCTTGAATATTGTCGAGCCTAAATTTGTATTTTGGCCCCGGTTTATTTTTAAATGTTTATGAAGAACGGAACGAAAAAAAGTCTTTTTCAAGCATGTTTAAGTTCCCGTAAAAACTTGTAAGATTAAAAATCGGGAAATGTAGCGCCGCCATATTACTCAGTTTTTCATTATCTTTCTAATAAAACCATTCCCAAGTCAATCCGTTCGGTGGTTCTCGAGAAAACATACTAAAAAGTTGCCATTGGAATTGCATAAGGAGCAGCGCCGAACGGTTACCCATATGGTAGCGCAGAACGGTGTTTTAGGCGTTACCGACAAAAAAGTAACGAAATATGTTACTCATTACTTTGAAATAAAAGTAACGCGTTACCGTCCTACGTTACCTAAAATAAAAGGAAAGCGTTACCGTTACCGTTACCGATAAAAAATAACGCACGCTACTTTTAATTTAACGAATTTATGGTAACAACGGTTGCTTTTTTTTACAGCGGAGCTGTTAAGGACTAGGTTCCCCGGGATCGTGTCGGGTACAAAATAAATGTCGACACAAACCTACACGAACCTCTGGACAGCTACCGCCATCTATAAGCGACGGCGGCAACCAGGCAACCAGTCTGGTTGCCGCCGTCGCTCATAGATGGCGGCAACTTTTCCAGCTATCATAGAATAATGGATAGTTGGGCGAGTTGGTGGGAATTCACCGTAGAAAACAGCGCGCAAAACAGACGAGGACGAAGAAGAAACACACGTGACGAGCGCAGCGCACGTCACGTGTGTTTCTTCTTCGTCCTCGTCTGTTTTGCGCGCTGTTTTCTCCGCTCTTATCAGTTTCGGTTTGGACTCCCGATGGCTGGGCCGCGTGCCCTTTCTTTGAGAAAAGAAGAAAAATTGGGTTGTGTGTATGTTTATACAGCCTAGAACTTGGTCTGCCTCAACGGGCGACGAGTCTCCCAGCTGTAGATGAGCAATTTAGCCAGTGCAGTACAGCCGCTAGCCTGGGGTCTTTAACGTGCATCATGCAGTAGTGATA
The DNA here is from genome assembly GCA_013358835.2 of Ixodes persulcatus. NCBI lineage: Eukaryota > Metazoa > Arthropoda > Arachnida > Ixodida > Ixodidae > Ixodes > Ixodes persulcatus. Next base: position 1,163,672 of record JABSTQ010009715.1, read on the forward strand.
CACCACCGCACGCCGGTACGATGCTCATCCAGATCGAAACGGGCAGGGGTGGGGATTGGAACCCAGGATCCCTGGGTTCTGCAGCGCGAGCTTTCGCTCCACGTGCTCCGAGCTGGTGTGCGCTAGCCCACTCAGCCACCGATCCCCCTGGGGAAAAGAAGACCGGGTGCGGAACGAGCGGCGACGTACGAAGCAGCGCGAATGCGTCCGCAACCGCCGCGTGCGTCGAGCGCTTCAGATTCCTTCGCGAAAGAAGAGCAGATCGCTCGCCTGGAAAGCCACCGCCGAGAACAGAAGCTACACCTCCGCTGCTCTTCCCTCTTCACAGAGTGGAAAGGCTGACAGTGTTTCTTTTGCGACAGCGTTTTTCGACATTTGGAAAAATGGCGTGGGCGTTGGGGTCTTTCTGAAGTGGGGCTTTTTGTGTGGGGAAAGGATAGGCAACATTTTGAGGATATGTAGAATGAGTGCAATAATAATGACTTGGAGCCTACACTTTGTTTCAGAGTGAGTCCAGACGCAGCCGACGTTTGGGAGGTAACGCATCTCACTGAACCTTTTTTTGTTTATGATTGGTTCAGTGATTGAACAAGTCCAGAAACATGACGAACACCATGATGGTGGGCTTTTGACGCTGTCTGCTTGGTCCCATCAGCTCGTAGCGTCGGCTGTGTCTGTGGTTAAGGTCAGAAAGAAGTATGGAAGCACAAAAAAAAAAGAGTAAGTGTACTTTTTTTTCAGGTTTTGGGAAGAATATGTAACGAGTAACGTAACTCCGTTACCCGTTACTCGAAACAAGTCACGTAAGTACGTTACCAGTTACTGTGTCGAAAATGTAACCAGTACGTTACTACGTTACTGAAAAAAGTAACGCGTTATCGGTAACGCCGTTACTTGTAACGTGTTACCGCCAACACTGGCGCAGAGCTACTTCATGGATAGCCTCGAGTTTCTGTATAGGCTCCCTACGGGAGCCAGAGTTGCGCGTTCAGCCATCTTGAAGTCCTAACTTCATGCGGGAAAGCCACTCCTTGCGCGTGTAGGAGCCGAGCTCCGTCGAGTGCGGCCGGTCACGTGACGGAATTCGGCAAATGGCCCATGGAAAAGAGAAAAGAATGAGAAGGAGGCAAAGGCAGGGGAACATACGCCGGGGCGCGCGCAACGTCGGCGAAGCGACCGTATCGGTAGCTTTCCTGCACGGTGTAGGATCCTTTGCTCCTCACGTGATGGATCTCGGCGGATAGCGCCGCGGCGCCAACAATAGGCGGGGCGGCCTCTCCGCGAAACAACAACAAACCGCCGGGGGGAGGGTGTCGCCGCGGGCCACCGCACCGGGTGCCCGCCTCTGGTCAGTGGGAAAGGTAATTTGTTCCGGGAGTTGCCAGACACCACCGGCCGGCCGGCCATTCCCTCTTTCTCCGCAGCAAACCCCCGTCAGAAGGGTTCGAGTATTTCTCGGGGTCCCCGATCCGTCACCGCGAACAAGGACGCGCAATTTCGAAACCCGAAGTCACCCAGCTCTTTCGACAATGCCCTGGAACTCTTCACGGGAACGACAACCAAAGAATTTACTGAAGTACTTTTTCTTTTAAACCTTTGCTTTGAAAAAAGAAAAAGAAAAGGGGGGGGGGGGTTGAAAATGTTGAGGTTGTGTTAAAGCAACTTAGGGGGTGGCTTAACACATTCCCGCCTCTTACTTTCCGATTGGTTCTTCTGCTTTCTTATCGCTTAATGCAGCAATTTCATCAGCTGCGGAGCTATAATCAGGTGCTCAGGACCCGACACTCACTGCGTGTTTTAAGTTGTCAGTGCTTGTGGGCTTTAAATATTCACCCAAAATGAAACGTATCACATTTAGAGTTTCACCGCTGCGAAACTTCGCCTGCCGCAAAGCTAATGTATATCGACCCAACGATGGATCGGATTCGCTATACGACCGTGAACTCGACGAAATTGTAGAGACTTGACCTGTCGCGTTAGACTTACTTGTTCACGCAATTCTGCCAACCAAAGCGGGGACCCGCATAACGTGCCCACCCCACCCTTTACCGTGCAATGTCGTGGTGGAGGAGCACGTATATTGTCACGAATAAAAACATAAACTCGATTCATAAAACTTAAAATGAACGTTTAATGCGGCGAACTTGTGCCGAGAAACATAAAGTAACAAAGATACTTTGACGGCGACGGTAGGACCACTGCTTCAAGCAGCCATGCAACCCTCCTTTTGTAAGCGCGTGGGTATCTAGAAGTTTCCGAGCTCAAACAAACGAGACGATTCTCGAGTCATCTGGAGCATTTCAGTCATGCAAGCAAAAGAAAAATAAAGAGGACAAGCGCTGGCGGAGATCAAACCCCAGCCAGCGGCGTGGGAGTCAAGTATGCTGCTTACTCAGCTATTCCCACGTGGCAATATTAGCGGCGGGTACGAATGCACGCATGAGCGAAGAACGGAGAGTTTTCGTAAATCGTTCTTGCTTTCTGCTGACGACGCCCGCTTCTACAGTATGCGATGCATGCACCAAAGCGCCTGCAAAGTGTCTGGTATCATTACCGCGGCGCATAAGAGCCATCTACTTGAGCTCCCTAATTACTGAGAATGTTATGCGTGCGTAAACGTACTACCAAGCGTAAAAAACAATAAAAAAGAATCGCGAACATATAACGGGTAAAACATTGGCGGATTGTGGGTCACACAGCTTATACATCATAAGAAAGACAGTCTGCATACAGATTCGAAGGCGAGTCGCCGCGGGATCCCTGCTTCGAATGCCGCGTGGCAATGAGTTCAAGGAAAAAACTTGACACGCGGCATTTGAACCACAGATATTGCGGTGCCTCATGTTTGCAGACTGTCTTTTGGATGATGTAGGAACAATGTGACCCCGGCTTTAGTGTTATCTTTTCGAACGGTGTGTGTTTCTGGCTTAAGATATCTTAGCAAGTGATCCCGAAAATATACTGAAATTTGGACACAAAAGTCCTAAAATTTGTGTGTAGGTCACGTGAAGTTAATTTTCCCGCTAATTCTAGCGGGGAAGCTGAATTTGAGTATAGGTCAGGTGACAATATGTCACGGGATGTATGACATCCCATGATGTCAGTTTTAATGTCACATGGTGTCAATTTGTCCGAGTGGGCGAAGTGAATTTGTGTATATATCACCTGACGTGAAGTCCTGTCACATAAGTTTCCCCGCTGAATTTAGCGGGGAAACTCAATTGGCGTTGAGATCACGGGACGTCAATTCTCCCGCTATTTCTAGCGAAGAAACTGAATTTCTCTATTCGTCACGGACTCAAAGTCGTGACGTCATTTTTCCCGCTAAATGTAAAGGCAAAACTGAATTGGTGTTGAAGTCACGTGACGTCAATTTTTTTGCTAAATTTAGCGGATAAACTGAATTTATGTGTAGGTCATATGACGTAAATTTTTCCGCTAAATCTAGCGGGGAAACTGAATTTCGAAAGTGATATAAGGTGATGTGACAACATTTTCCCCGCTAAATTTAGCGGTGAAACTGAATGGGTGATGAGGTCATGTGACGTCAGTTTTCCCGCTAAATCTAGCGAGGAAACTGAACTCGTGTATAGGTCACGTGACACGAAGTTATGTGACGTCATTTTCCTCGCTAAGTCTAACGGGGAAACTAATTGGTGTTGGGGTCACGCGACATCAATTTTCCAGCTAAATCTAGCGGGGAAACTTAAGTCATGTGACGTCACAGGCCACGGGCAAACATAGTAGGGCTAGATGTATGGTTCGTGTAAACAAAATCATACACACTGTACGTGTTTGTTAATAATATAACCACACAGGATACGTGGCAGCGCATAATTATAAAAACATACAAACTTAATCCATAAAACAGTCGCGCAGTCAGAGAACCTGCGGAGCAACGACGTAAATTCTTGTAAAGGTCTACAGCGCAAGAGTATGTCTTTGGACATGTTAAGTACTGAGAAATACATATATATCAGTACAAAATGCTCGTGAACAATTTATACATTTACCGTAAAGCAGGCTTTTGTTTTTCATTGACATCGTTTTGTTTCCGCCAAGAGTCGGTACAAAACCTTGATATGCAAACTATAGTGGTTCCCTCAGTAGTGTAATGCTGGGGCTTCATGGCGGTCTTTTTAAATTTATTTGAGCTTGCGGTTGCTCGTTTTTTTTTTTTTTTAGTTTTTCGGCTATTTTTAAATTAGTTGGATTGCAGCGTGGTTACCTTTCCGGTAACCTTTCAGGGCACCTTCAAAAAAGCCTCGTGGCCATGGAGATACAAGTAAAAAGATAAGTTTAACTTTTTTGTTTACATAAATTAATACTATAAATAAATTGCTAAACGTATTTGACGTGACGACAGATATTGTTTTACGGTACCGCCTTTTATATAAGTTTACTTATATTTGATTCTGCTTATAAAACGAACTTCTCGTAAATCTATTTTGGTTTTATAATGCGCTTAATATTTATAATCACGATATATTTATATTCACGATATCCAGACCGAGATATTAGGTATGCCTATCTAAAATTTTGGCCCAATTTCAAGATACGAAAAAGAGAGAGACTGTACTGCCATGGGTCGTCACGTGATATATATTTTTAGAATGATTTTCTAGTAAGAACGTAAATATAATAAAGAAAAAATTCGACGAATTATTTTTACTTCGAAAATTTCTTTCTATCTGGTTTGTCGTCTCTACGACAATCAGACTCATTTTTATTGAAAGATGTCCACACAGTTTATTACAATGGCGACCAAGTCGTAAACTGTAATTATCTTCAGTTAAATTAAATCGTACGAACGAAACGTCGCGTGTTCAGACAAATACAAGATTGTCATCATGGGGCTTCATCCTTAATACATTTATCACACAAATAATTTCAAAAATGTATTTGGCTAGAGCTAAACATAAAACGACGTGTGTTTAATTTTTACTAAATATGTGTCACGCCACGTGACACAAGAGAACAAGCCCGTGACCAGAGATGTAACTTCCGCTGTGAAATTAAAAAATAATAGTTAACTTTTCTTTGGCTTTCTCGATAAAACGCGAACTTTATTTTATTCGCACGGCTCCAAACAGTGCAAGGTCCGTCAATGACAAATATGACTCGCAGATTGGACACAAGTCCTCGTCAGCTGTTGACTTGCACTGGGTCAATCTGTCGGCCAGTGTTCGGTTTCACGTTCGAAGCTAATGAGTGCGGTGACGGTAATCAGCGAACTCTAACAATGCTTGGAGTACACCACGTATACTCTGGGCAATGCCAACGAAGGCCGGCCCTACACCATCAAGCTCCCTGGGCGAACTCCGGCCGTGGCGCCTTCCCCCCCCCCCCCCCCCCCCCCGCCTTTTCATACACCCCTCGGCGACCCCCTTTTGATGGTGCCTGGGTCGACCGCCCAGGGCACCCACCCCTAGAGCCGGCCCTGTTGCCAACCGAGGCATGTTTGCGGAATGAAGATTAGCGACAGAGGCTAGAGAAAAAACACCTATCAGCTAGGTTTGCACAAGAAGGAAGGAGGTTTACACAGTTCGGCGTCGTTTGTGGAACCGCGAGCCCAGCTGAAAATAAACGCACATTTTAGAGCGCAGCTCTTAGGCGCCCGTTCGCGCGTATAGCGGCGTCGGCGTCGGCGTCGCCGTCGCTGTAGCATAACCCCGTTTAATTTTGGGGTAAAACTGACGTCACGTGACCTCAACACCAATTCAATTTCCCGCTAAATTTAGTGGGGAAACTGAATTGGGGATGAGGTCACGTGGCGTGAATATTCCAGCTAAATTTCCTCCCACGGGGAAACTGTGGGAGGAGGGATGGATACGGAGGAGGAGGAGGGGAGGGTACGCAGTAGGAGGAGGTGAGGGTACGGAGGAGGAGACATGTATATTCTGTGAGGAGGAGGAGGAGGGAAGAGTACGAAGGACCCTCGCCCCCTCCTCCCCTTCTTTTCCTCCTCCTCCCCTCCTCTTACTCCTCCTCCATAACCTCCCCTCCTCCTCATCCGTACCCCTCCCCTCTTCCTTCTTCATGCACTCCCCTCCTTTTTCTCACCCTCCCCTCTCCTCCTGCGTACCCTCCCTTCACGGTATATAGCAAAATCAAAATACCTCAAGAGCTTTTTTATAGCTCAAGAGAGCTATAAAAAAAAAAGACATGGAAATGTCTTTTTTATACACATATATACAAAAATTGGTGCCTTCAATTTATGATAAGTATCAGCAAAATGTACTCCAAGCCAGTAGGGGCTCTTCAAATGCACATGGGTAAGATGCTAGTACATCAGTACATCGTTAAACGGTACTTTCATCCAGTCACAGCCGCATCTCGCAGCAGCATCTCAAATGAACGTAATGGTCGTAGCCTGTATTTTACAATTGCGTCGATCGGCTGACCGTGGGTGTTCACGGACCATCACCTCCTCCATCCTGACTGAAAAGGGTGATTTCGGTAGTGGGAAATTAACGCCACAGCACGCATATTACAGTGCCAGCGGTACAAATGACCCATGCATTCGTCCTTTCTGTTAATGAACGTATACTTTGACTTTCTTGGCCTGAACTACTCTCATCACCTAAGAACCATTTTAATTCCAGCCACCGGAGGTGCCAAGCCCAAGTTCTGCGGTCGAAACGACCAGATGAAGTCGTTTCACTCCGTGCACCCCTAAGCTGACAGTGCGGTGGAAGCTTCACGCTCCTTGGATCAGTCCTGCGTCCCTGTCTCGTCAGGTGATCAGGCTGCTGCTTCCCAGACCCACGTGCAGAGACAGAGACTGCAGACGGTGAAAGGAATGTGGCTAATTGGTCCAGCGAGAGCCTAGTTTTCACGGCACTATCAGCTGAGGGGCGAACGGAGGGAGCATGGAAGGGTCGACTTCCTGCTGACGCCATTTCGTGTTCCTCGAATCGGAGCCAGTCGGAATGGGATCCAAGAGCCGCGTCAATTCGCGGAATCCTTCCGGATGAGTCTTGTCGTTGGCGCATCAGCGCGTTCGTCGTCTCCTAACGACGTAAAATGGTAGGTCGAGACCTGCGTGGTGTACGTCGTTTTACCTTACGATCGATGGAGCACGGAGGACGCTACAAACCATCGAATCCAGTCTAAAGCCACTTGAGGGCCACGGGAGCTTCTGGAAGGGCGCAGCAACGCGCAGGGGAGAGGGTCACGTGACACGCTTAGAGCGCCGGGTTGGCCGGGATGGCTCGTAGCATCCGCTGCGGTCCATCGTAAGGTGAAGGGTAGTTTACTATCCAGCGAGAAAGTGGCTATAGAGGTTCCTGTTATAGCTTACTGTGAGCTGCTGTTACCATCTTTCTGTGTTAGGAAACGCTTCCGGGAACAAAAATCGGTTGTGCGTTTCTCCCTATTCGAACGGTGCATTGATGAGCCGCGGGGAAAGCGATTGCATGCTGGTGACCCGCCCTGTTGACGTCTATTTTCATTCTTTACGTCCCTTGGTAGTATTTCTAAAGTCAGGAGCAAAGCAATAACAGTAACATGTGTGCAACTCGGTTCATGTTGTTTGCTTTTTGTTGTTGTTCTTGCTATTTAGAGCGAGCGCTGTAAACTACGTGGTGATGTCTGTTATCTCGCTAATATGATTTACAGGTGTGTTGAATTAAAAGCAAAAATATATATATTGAACTTCACGGTTGTATATGTTATTGCATGACTACAAAATGTGTGAAGCCGCTCATATGTTGTTTTCCAATGTTTTTCACTCGTGTGTCAAGTCTTATTTTTCCTGGTTGGGTCATGCATTTTCTTCTAATGGGGCGTAGTTTTTAAATCGCTTCCTTTGTTTGTCAGTTTCACGCTTTCCTGGTTTATACCGCCTTCTTATAATGGGGCGTTGTTGTTTTCAAGTCATTTCTCGGCTGTTTGTAAGCTCTTCTGTTTCCTGGTTGATTTCTATGTTTTCTTTTTAAGAGGTGGGTCATGCGAAACTGCAGATGACAGTGATTTTCTAGGAGGTGATGCCGGCAAACCTCAGGCAGACACAGCGTTATTCGAAGCTTCGTCATTGATGTCGGTCATTCACCTTCATCCCCACTTGAGTCTATTACTCTAGCAGAATGTTAGTCATCATGATTTACTCTTCACGCCGCAAGCGAGAAGGAAACGTACTGTTGGCTAACAATGTCTGATGTCACGCCGTGCCTATTTAAAATCATGGGTTTGTTGAGTAACAAAACAGATTCTGTTTCATCTTTGAACTTGAATCTGGAATTAAAAGAACGTACTATGTTCAACAAATGTATTGGTGCTCCTAGCGATGCTTTCCTCTTTCTCGCAAAAAACAATATTTTGTTTAACACTTCGAAATTTACAACAAAAATTTCCTACAAAAAAGAAAAGAAACTTTAGACAATTTTTTGTGCCTTATTTTGTCTCATTATCCTTATTGTTGCATTATCCGCGCATCTTGCTACTGAGCGTCCAAGCATTGGTTGAACTTATTTTTTTACTATAACTTAGTTTGCGTTAACTTGTTCTAGTCCCTCCTTAGGTGACCAACAAAAGAATGTCAGCAGCAGGGTTGGGCAGAGATACCCTGAAATGACGTTGGAAATACAGATACTAGGATACATGGCACAGCTAAAATGCTGATACTGAAATACATTTGTAAACGTGTATTGCGATATGTATCAAAAATACATTTGAAAAAAAAAAGTGTTTGAAATATATATACAGCAATACATTTCGCCATGGATGAAATAATGTTATAAAAGCTATTTTAGATGCCAACTCTCGTTTTACCATCGAACAAGTTATTGCTTGGATGGAACAGCGCGAATATACAGTCAGACGCACAGGCACACAAGAAAGAAACAAACTCGCAGCGCTGTATATCTTTCTTTCTTGTGTGTCTGTGAGTGTGACTGTATATCCGCGCTGTTCCATCCAAGCATGAATTGCCAACTAGCCCAAGCATCCATATTAATTAACAAGTTATTATTTATAAAAACACTAATGAAGTGCCCTTCTGCTATATGGTAGCAATAAAAAAACAATCAATAAGTATACTATTGTAATGAACAGAAGGTTAGGGCGCGAACGAGCTGGTGATGGTCTCGGCGCGAGGCCGAAGTAATTTTTTATCATAAAATTGGCATTTTACTCTTAAAGTTGTGGGAACCTAAGCGAGTCGTCACTAGGTTGAAATTTCTGTCCACTAATGGAGCGCAGTTTTTTCTTAGGCATCTAGCACACTCTTGAAGTAAAATCACATGAATCTATAATATGATTCTTTTCTAGCCATATTATGCGAACAGGTGAGCCTCCTCGCAATCCCGGCGCATTTTTCCGCAGTCATTTCAAGACGTCGCCTTGGAATAAACCGGTGTTCTTTTTTTTTTTTTCTTGATGATCTAAATGAAGAATTTTCACCCTCCTCAAAGCAAATGGGACAGGGTGTACAACGTACTCTTGTGAAGCTCGTGTCCGCAGTGACTTTAACGTTTTCAATCTATGGAATAGTGGACCAACTGATTCACCCCGGAAACCATATGTTATCTTAGCACAATAGGGAAGAGGCTCACCAATTTTCAGGGACATAATGCTCGAAACAAACCATGGTCTGCTTGACAGCAAAGCCTCATGGTACCATTCAGTATACCCTCCACCTCCCTGAAGCAAATAAAAAAGAAAGAAAAAATACATTCCCTTGATTTTTTGCGGGATGTTACGGATTCATTACAAATTGTAATGAGATACATTTACTCGTGAGTGTATCGCGATGCTAAGAGTACACGGAAAATGTATTCCGATATCGAAATACAGATACTGAATGAAAATTTTTAATAGGATGCAGAATGTAAGTACAAAATGTATTTATAAAATACTATCGCGATACATTTGTGTCGCGATACTACCCAACTATGGTTGGCAGAACGTTTAAATAACTAAATAAATAAATGCGTAAATAAAGAAATAAACAAAAGCTTTACTCTATCCCGTCTTACCTCTTCCGCGCCTGGACCCTGCACAAATACACAGACCTGCTGGAGCCTATATCAAAATAAAGCCTAAATCATATTCGGATTAGACAGTTTGTTCAAAGGCGTTGAACAAGCAGACGCTGGTTGTCTACAATATGCGAAGCATCGTGTATGAAGATTCGTGACGTCACCTACAAGAACAGGCCAGATTTTGTTACGATACCAGATGGCCACATCGCTACTCGCGACGCAGCTCACTCAAACGAGGCAAATTTTTGGTTTTTCCCCGATCCGGCCTTAGTGTCGGGGATAAGCCAAAATGGTATCGCACTCGTTTTCCTTGTTTCCTATATCACTGACTAAACCAGTCAAGGACAGAAAAGGGCGCAGGATCACAGCGCCTTCGTTGCGCGCGATTGGTTGAGTCGGTGATAGCAGACTTACGCGGAGCGCAAGTTCGTCTTCTTCTTTTTGCGGGGGTTGCGGTGACGTCACAAAGACGCCGAGCTCTGATTGGCTCCGATTGAAGGATAGTGGGTAGACCTCGAGGCAGCTTGCTTTCAGGCCTACCCGCTATCCTTCAATCAAAGCCAATCAGAGCTCGGCGTCGTTTTGACGTCCCCGGAACCCCTGTGCAAGAAGCAGACGACTTGCTCTCCGCATACAGACGACGAGCGCCGTATATAAGGATGCACCTGTGGCGTTGCCCCGCCGTATCGTATAGGGTCTATTCATATGACGTCAGAGTTCTTTTTAATGTCGAGTCACTACACACAAGCATGGCCGCCAGAAGCAAATGCGTTTATCTAATTGGCGAGTTTGTTTTGTCTTATTTTGTTTTCCGCAGAGCTCACGAATAAACGTTTTGTTAGCGGCCATATTTGTGGGTGATGACTCAGCATCTGAATAGACTTTATAGCGGCTGCTGCGGTCGGCCTTAAAGTGAAATGGAGTCAGTCTGGAGGACCTGCAGCTCGTACCGCCACCGACTGTGTACCGATCAAGGAGCGCGGTCAGAATGCATCGTGCAAAAGACAGCCTGCATACACTGTCTGAGGCGTCTTTCCTCCTCCTACGGCGATCACATTGGTCGTAAAAAGAAAGTGTCTGCAGACATGTTCGATGCAGACAACATATATGTACGTACATTTTTCAAACGTGCCTGAGGCGTGTCCGCAGATAACTCTGTCCTTGTGTCTGCAGCAAGCACCCTGTCTCTTTGTACGATGTACAAGCAGTGTGCACGATCATGGCTCGGGGTCACACTGCTCGTCGTACGGGATACAAAAAGACAGTCTGAGTCTGCAAACAGATTCGAAAGCGAGTCACCACGAGATCTGTGCTTCGAAAGCCGCGTGGCAATGAGTTCAGGGAGAAAACTTGGCACGCGGCATTCGAACCATGGATATGCGGTGACTCGTGTTTGCAGACTCACTTTTGCTTGATGTGTGAGCAGTGTGGCCCCCGGCTTAGAGGGATACTGGATCGAAACTTAAAATACAGAATGTCCCCAAACGAAAATTCGTGTTTTTTTTCTTCTTTCTTTTTATTGCAAAATTAAATTATGCAACGCCGAACGCTCATTCTCCGCCCAAAGGTAGTGCTAGAGATCCGAACCAGATAAAGTTTCAGCACAAACAGATATACGTATTATTCCAAAGTTACGTGTATTTTTTTTTTTTTTTTTTTTTTTTTGTAGTGGGAGCTTTGGGGCATATTTTCGGCCGTTTTTGGTGTTTGGCGCCATAGAGCTCCATGGGAGACAGCAAAGCCTCAAGTTTTGGCATTTTTGGCAGAGTTTGGCGTTTAGCCATCTTAAAAACCTAAGATATGCGCGAAAGCCACTCCTCGCGCGTGTGGAATACGTGCTCTGTCGATTGCGGCCGGTCATGTGACTGACTGACGGCGATCGAGCACCGCCTCCACCGGTGCTCGATCGCCGACGGCGATCGAGCACCGGCGGAGGCGGTTGATCTGACATACCGCGTTCGGCTTTGGCTATACTTCGTTTCAGCTTCGGTCCAGACGCAGCCGATGCTACAAGCGCGAGCATGTGGCCCAGAACAGTGCTTGCACTGCACGAGCGCGCGTGCTTGGCAGGGATGCTGAAAGCCCGGTGCTCGCGCTTGTAGCTTTGGCTGCGTCTGGACCGAAGCTGAAACGAAGTATAGCAGACGGCGTTCGTAAAATGGCGTCAGCTGTTGCTGGCTTCACGCGGCGGTTCCGTGCGTGCTTCCATTCATTCGGCGTTCGTTGCCATGGTGACGGCGAGGAAAGCAGACGTGCGGAAGAACGCTGCGGCGCAGCGATAGGTGCGTTCTAAGGCCCTTCCCGCATGCTTTTCAATGGGCGGAAGGCGAACAAAAAGAGTTCGAAATAAGGACTTAACGCAGAAGGCTGAATTTCTCCAGCGCCTCATAATTTGACGAGCCTTACACGAAAAGCACGTTTCTTTGGCCATCCCGCGTCCTGTTTTTTTTATCCGCAACATGGGTCTAAAGTATCAATCTGCCGGTAGTGCATGTGCTACCCACGCGGTCATGCTTTATTTTTTATAGTGCATAGAAGCTTGGCATTGCACGTGCTTGCCACAGCAGAGGAAGTTGGAGTATCCTCATTCTGGGTTGTGAAAAAATTCCCTCAAGCGGCGATACCCAAACTTCTCGCCGCGAATAAAGGAACTCTAGCTCCATGTATTTGAAAGCTCCGTCTGCCGCTATTTTTGTTTTTTGTTTTTAATTTTCAAAAAGATTCTTTATATATGTTGAATGAGATATCAGGTCGTCCTGAAACTTTAGCATCTGGTTCGGACCTCTAGCGCTACCTTTTGGCGGAGAATGAGCGTTTTGGCGATGCGTAGGTTATTTTTGCGGTGAAAAAAGCCGAGGACATTGTTTTTAGGGGACAACCTGTATACCTTTACGTTCTGAAATAATTTAAACATGATCAACACTATCTGCTAAAGACAAGCACACGCTTGTACTCCAGATGGTTGCATTTTTCGTTCTAAATGTTCGATTCTGGCGAGCGCTTCAAAATCAGCCATCGAAGAGAGCGGTGCGTCTCGGAGTATTCGTCGCGCCCGCGACTTGCCCGTGACGTCATCCGTTTCCTAGGTCCAAGCGCACCGTAGTTACAAGTGTTGAGACTTGGTGGCGTCAACGAGTTATTACCTCGCTTAGTCAGAGTACCCGAAGGCTATAACATATCACCGGGAGATCGCGGAGCCGGCAAAGTCGTGCGCGCTATAAGAACGTGCGTCGTCCGCTCCGCGACATGGCCTATATGGCGACATCGGCAACGTCGGTTTCGGGCGCCAGCTAGCTGTTCTTTCAACGGTACGACATCGTCACGAGGCGGCTAAAGTACCTCACTTATCGCGCACTAGGCGAGATGCTGGGAGATTTCCTACCTCATGTTGCAACATGAGGTAGGAAATCTTCCAGCATCTCGCCTCTCTCGCCGGCAGAACACCTCCATGTGTGACAGGACGAGGCAATTGCTGCTTACCTGATTTACCACCGACAGATCGCATCGACGACCAGACTCGGCGAGGACGCCAACTTCACAGATAACTGACTATCGTGCTGAAGGCGCCGTACCTATAGGCATCCATCATTTATTAAAGCGAGCAGGGAAACAGGCGGAGTCCGATGGTGCAGCACGGCTGTAAATCACTCGAGTATTTCACGCAGCGTATCGCATCGATACTGATGACCGCAGCATTGTCACGCCGCCGCAAAAATCGCGTACACCACGACGATTTTGCGGCATTCCTTGTCACAAGGGCAAGCACTAAACGAACGAAGGGAAGGCATCGGAGTAGAGGAAGTTTGCGCTGGTCTCGACGAGCGAGGCTTACAGGATTGTCCAAGCGGGGGTCACGGAGTAGAGAGAGCACGACTGCAGAATCGTCACAACCTCCCACAAAAACTACCACAAAAAAAACGCTCACATCGCCGCGATCTTGCAACAGTGAAGTGTCTGAATGGCAAACACTAAACGAATGAAGAAAAATCATCGACACCGCTTTCGTCGATCTCGTCGAGCAAGGCTTACGCCAGCACGTCGACGGTGACATAGTCGGACGGCGAGACGATCGCTGAATTCTCACATCGTAGCACAGAAACTACCGCGCACAAAAGGGGATACCGGCACAGCTCTGCAACATAAACCCGGTTAACTTCGAGAAGTCGGCGTCCCTCGGAGAAAACGACGTTGAAAGCCGCGCGCGCCATGTTGAAAAAGATAGTTCATCAAGCCCCCACGTCAGTGACGTTAAAGAATGATCGAAAGCATTGGCTGGCGCATTCGAATCCAAAATGACCAACCGTGTTTTGGCGTTTTTCCCCTAACCTTTGGTTTTACGTTCTGGCCTAGGTAATCTGTACTAGTGAGCGTACTTCCCATATAGGGGCGCTGCCTACGGGAGGCCGATGCCGCCACTCATCATTCCATCGAACCTTCACGAACATCCAACATGTGGGTTTGAGTTTTCGTTTAATTCAGTTTAATATTGTCACGAAGGACAAGTGATGAGGCGGCGAATAACTGAAGAAACTAAACGTTTAATAGGGCGAACTTATGCCCAAAAATAAAAAGGAAAAACGATAACAACAGAAGAAAACAGAGCGTCGCGGGCGTCGAGGTCGGCGTGAGGGCAGAGTCGAACGCTGGGGCGAAACTGACTCCGGTTCGCCACGTGGAGCCTCTTATGTACATGCGTAAGCTTCTGGAATAATCAGCGTAGAATGTTCGACGCGTAGAGCATTCGGACCTCGAACACGCAACAGGATTCTCGAATTTACCAGAAAACTAGATTGCAGGAATAACAAAAGATGCGACGCTCCCAGGGATCGAACCCTGGCTTTTCGCGTGGGAGGCAGGCACGATAACCGTTAGGCCACGCGCGCGCTGCCACCTTGGCCAGCTGCGCGCGCGGCATTACTCCCCCCTTTTAAAAGGTGCATCGCCCCGATGCAAACCAGAACAAAACAAAGCAAATAAAAAGAACGGTAAACTAAAGAGTCATTGCACTGCGCGCGTTGAGATCCACGGCGAAACCTGCCCTGTGAAGTTCGTCATTCTGCAAGACTGTCCTTCGTGACAAGTGATGGATGCACCTTTTAAAAGGGGGGAGTAATGCCGCGCGCGCAGCTGGCCAAGGTGGCAGCGCGCGCGTGGCCTAACGGTTATCGTGCCTGCCTCCCACGCGAAAAGCCAGGTTCGATCCCTGGGAGCGTCGCATCTTTTGTTATTCCTGCAATCTAGTTTTCTGGTAAATTCGAGAATCCTGTTGCGTGTTCGAGGTCCGAATGCTCTACGCGTCGAACATTCTACGCTGATTATTCCAGAAGCTTACGCATGTACATAAGGGGCTCCGCGTGGCAAACCGGAGTCAGTTTCGCCCCAGCGTTCGACTCTGCCCTCACGCCGACCTCGACGCCCGCGACGCTCTGTTTTCTTCTGTTGTTATCGTTTTTCCTTTTTATTTTTGGGCACAAGTTCGCCCCATTAAACGTTTAGTTTCTTCATTATTCGCCGCCTCATCACTTGTCCTTCGTGACATTTTTTGGTGGAGGTGCGGGGTAGCGCATGTCCTGCATGCAGCGTACCCCTCCGAGGGCCCGCAATGCAAGTCCGACGCCAAGCCCACGAAGAACCAACGAAGGCACTACCGAGATCAGGTTCAGTCGTCGCACCCAAGGCCTACACCCGGAATTCGGACTTCTGCCGCCCAGGACAAAGCAGCCAACGAGGCCGACGATGGCCAACCAGTCGCCGACCCCCGCCGCTCCTCGTACGCCGAGTCCCTTCCACGGCGAGATCCACGAGGATGTCGAAGACTGGATCAAGCACTACGAGCGTGTGGCGCGCCACAACGGATGGACTGCGGAGCAGTGCCTCCAGAACCTCTACTTTTCGCTGGAGGGTACTGCGAGACATTGGTTTGAGAATCACGAGGCTTCGCTTACGTCGTGGGACATCTGTGTGGTCGAGTTGCAGCGGACGTTCGCCACCCTACACCGACGGGAGAAGGCAGAAGATCTCCTCCGAATTCGAACGCAGGGCCCCAACGAAAGCGTCACAAGCTTCGTAGAAGATGTCCTCCGCCTGAGCGCCCGTGCCGACCCACGAGCCACAGACGACATGAAGCTGCGGGTCCTCATGCGCGGGGTGAGAGATGACATCTTTGGAGGCCTCGTGCGCAACCCGCCGGGCACCGTCGAAGCCTTCGTCACCGAGGCGACAAACATCGAGCGCGCCCTCCAAGCGCGCGCTTCCCACTACCAGCGACATCCAAGTGTCGCTGCAACCGCGCTGCTTAGCGGCGAGAACGCTCCTGGTACGGACATCCGCGAAATTATCCGGGAGGTCGTCCGGGAGGAACTCCGCCAGTTGCTGCCAGCCGCAAGCCGTCCAGCGACACTCTCCATCGCCGAGGCTGTGCGCGAGGAAGTACAACGGGCGGTCCAACCTGAAATTCCCATCAACGTGACGACGCCAGAAGAACCGACGTTGAGCTACGCCACCATGGCCCGCCGACCGCCGCAAGCTCCCCGCCAAGCCATGGCGCCACCCCGAAGAGACGCCCTAACGCCGCACTACCCCCGACGACAGGAAGATCAGGCGCACGTCCACCCAGAGCAACCTGCGCCGAGGAAGACAGACGTCTGGAGGACGGCCGACCGACGCCCGCTGTGTTACCACTGCGGGGAAGCTGACCATGTGCACCGCCGATGCCCATACCGACGACTCGGGCTGCGCGGATTCCACCCAAACGACCCGCACCCTCGGTATGGCGAACGCCCTCGGGAGATCGACGAGTACCTGCGACGACCTCAGTCCCCCGAGCTGCGTCCCGCCGAGAGTTCCGGTCGCCTTCGCCACGACGTCCAGCTTCGCCGATGCACCGACCCCGACGTGAAAGCCTGTCACCCCTCGCTCCACGCCGGGGAAACTAGGCGCGGCAACCCCTGGAGGTGGAGTTGCCGAAGACGACCGACGCCAAGATCCTCCAAGATCGTCGGAGCACTCCCACTCTAACGCCGCAACGCCCCGAAACGACGTTTCTGCAAGAGTGTCGAATAACCTCAACGTAATCATCGACGGCCACGACGCGACAGCACTCGTCGACACCGGAGCAGACTACTCCGTTTTGAGTGGGAGACTCTCTCGCCGCCTTCGGAAAGTTACGACGTTGTGGGACGGACCGCAGATACGAACCGCCGGCGGACATCTCATCACACCTGTCGGCAGGTGCACTGCGCGCGTTGAGATCCACGGCGAAACCTGCCCTGTGAAGTTCGTCATTCTGCAAGACTGTTCGAGGGACGTCATTCTCGGAATGGACTTCTTGTGCGAATACGGCGCCATCATCGACCTTGCGGAGAACAAGCTGACGCTTCGGAAGCCTGTCCCATCGTCAGAAAATCCCAAAGCAACGTTAGCTACAGTCCGAGTCCTTGCCAGCCATGTAAACCTGCCGCCGCTGTCGAGTGTCTTTGTACCCGCCGGGACCGAAGAAGCCACCTGCGGTGTAGCACTGTTGGAAGGAAGCGTCCAACTTCTCGTTGGACGAGGGTTTGGCATTGCGAGAGGCGTAATCGAGATCCAGGACGGGTATACCGTAGCCCTTGTCACCAACTTCCGGCAAGAGTCGCAGCACCTTACAAAGGGTACAGCTGTGGGCTTCGTCGAGGAAATTCCGGACTCAGCCGCGATCGCCGTGATCTCAGAAGACGCTTCTCCGGCGCAGCACAAGAGAACCACGCCGTCAGAGCTCGACATCGACCCGTCCCTCTCAGCCCCACAACGACGGCAACTCAGTGACCTTCTCGCCGAGTTCAGTGAGTGCTTCTCCACGTCGTCGAAGGTGCGCCAAACGACGGTTGCGAAACATCGAATAATCACTGATGGCGACGCTCTCCCTGTGCATCGGCCACCGTACCGAGTCTCCGTGAAAGAAAGGGAAGTTATCCAGAAGCAAGTTCAGAAAATGCTTGATGACGACATTACCCAGCACCTCCACCAAAATGTCACGAAGGACAAGTGATGAGGCGGCGAATAACTGAAGAAACTAAACGTTTAATCGGGCGAACTTGTGCCCTAAAATAAAAAGGAAAAACGATAACAACAGAAGAAAACAGAGCGTCGCGGGCGTCGAGGTCGGCGTGAGGACAGAGTCGAACGCTGGGGCGAAACTGACTCCGGTTCGCCACGCGGAGCCCCTTATGTACATGCGTAAGCTTCTGGAATAATCAGCGTACAATGTTCGACGCGTAGAGCATTCGGACCTCGAACACGCAACAGGATTCTCGAATTTACCAGAAAACTAGATTGCAGGAATAACAAAAGATGCGACGCTCCCAGGGATCGAACCCTGGCTTTTCGCGTGGAAGGCAGCCACGATAACCGTTAGGCCACGCGCGCGCTGCCACCTTGGCCAGCTGCGCGCGCGGCAATATGTGATTTCTCCTATTTTCCAACAAAACATTGATGTTTCTGGGGTTCTACAGCCACCTGCGTCATGTTGAAGCAAAAGAATGAGCTCCAGAATTAAGAGGCATCACTTTGAACTCGCTAACCAACTTCAAAGACAGGTTTCGACATACGCAGAAACTATTCAGATCTATCGGAATCGACCTTCTTTTTTTGTGTGTGTGCAGTCGCATACCAAGTACACGTCCCGTAAATTGTGTCATACGCTATGAAGTTTTTTCATATGTATCGTATTACACTTTCCCCCATTTCTCTCCGAGAAACACGAGAAGCAGGCCGTGCGTATCGTGATGCTACTCGTTAGCCCCGAGACCACGTCGTTTTATCCTCGGCCAGGGTCATTACGGCAACCGCCGCGAACACCGACGGAAAAAACACACGATTCGGGTTCGTCGTCCTCGAAGGTTTTGTGGAGTCGCATGCCACGTTATCGATTTCTGTCCAAATCAATGGCAAAGATCGTCTTTCCCATTACGAACTCTATACCAGTCCGAGACACATCCATACGTATGTCTGTATGTAGCCTTCTTTGTGTGACGTCTCTGGAGATGGTAACCCCTACGGGTCCTATTGTTGCTGCTGCATTTCGGCCAGAAACTCGATTCTATGTCGGGCGAGTATAATTCGGATAACGGCCGAACCCTAAATCGGACGACATATAATGTGGCCTTCCGCTTTTGATGCGAACTGGAATATCGTGGATATCTATCTTGGTTCGTTTCTTTTCTTTGCCTTTTCTTTTTTTTTTTGTCAAACTTTGCATTGTTGCCAGATGACCAGAGACGACTTTTCTGTGGCAAACTAAGAGCAAGTATCGTCAAGCTAGGAATTCCTTTCAATGGAACAAATTCGTCGGATATTCGAACAAATTCCTGGGAAAAAACGTTGATCGGTCAGCCTGCAGGCATTCATTGCGACTTACAAAACTTGGAAATCGAATTTGATAAAACTTGCCGTTTCGTCGTGGTATCCTGGTTGCACGATCTTTGGCAGTGTAGTTCTAGGATCTCTGATCATTAAAATTTGTTAGTGTCACAATATATTATTGTTGCGTATACAAATTAGCAGCTTCTGATTTCAGAAAACATTTCTCAGTTTTGTCTAAAGTCAGGAAACAACATAATAGCAAAATGGGGATTTACGTGCCAAACCAATGACAGCCATCTGCGAAAAACATAATAGCAAGCCCTTTTGTAGTTTTTGTGGCAGATAGTCCTATCTGCTGAGTTGTGATCAAAATTGAAGAACTCCTTGTTCATGAAAATTCCTAAAGTTGGGCTTGTTTTGTCCATGATATACAGACGCATTTAAGCAGACGTGCATTGGCGCAGCCATGAATGACTTTCACTTTCCTCTCCTCTCATTCGGTATGCTTCACTTCATTTCTGTGGTCGCGAGACAGGTTACTGAGTTCTTTGCACAACAGCGTTATCTCCAAAAAGTTATCTTGGTGTTAATTTGTCACTACCCATTTTAATGGCTGTGGATCTCAGTAAGGCAACAAAAACCCAGTTGTTGGGACTGAAATTTGATGCTCAGGAAAAGGATCTAATAAAACCCTTACCCGTGAAGTACGCTACCAAAAACGTTGCACGATGGGCTAAAACCTTCCTAGGTCATCTTCCTTTGATTAATTTTTCTCTAATTCATTATAATAAGAGTAATTTCAGACGATCAACTTTGACGGCCTTAGTTTAATAATCCGACGACTTCAAGCTTCCACTGCTTTTTACAACCACCATAACTCTTGTCCTTTGCAACTAATGATAATCAGCCAGGTATCAACTTCCTTTTTCGACTTTACAAGTGCCCGCAATCAGTGTTGCGAAATAAAATTAAGCGAGAAGATCAGTGCTGCCCTGCCATGTTCTTCTATGGCCAAGTTAGAGAGCGGCTTTCCTTGCGGCCTTCACTCTTGTCTAATATCAATGGAACTTGTTTAGCCACGTGGGTGTGCGACCACACTACCTGGTCCTACAATGTCTGAGCCAGGCTGAACAACTGTTCGCCAATCACTGCTATAGAAATTGTGTGCCCACATGCTTATCTAAGATAACTGTATTGAAGCGATTTAATTATGTTTCGGCTTACGAAAATTAAACTCTTGTGTATAAAAACTCGTTTCTTGAGGAGACAAAGAGGAAGAGGTGTTCCGCTTAAGTCCCCGCAGGCAGACAGTTTCAGGACCCGTGTGTCTAATCACTTCACAAACTTCTTTAACTCAACACCGGAGCAAAGAGGACAACACGGTGAGGTGGACTAAAGTCACTGAATTCTGGGAAAGTAGCGCCATTGCCTTCCCTACCTGCTAGCCGTACACAAAAAGATACTAGCATACAGACGATCAAAGCCTCGCAAGGCGATTGGCTGGTCTTTCTACGTTGCCATGGAAATCGCCATCTCGGTTCATTCAAATCTTCGAAGCTTCCAGAGGGTCGGTCTAAACCAGTCGCGCCAAGATCACCATGGACCATCGTCGTACTAAAAGTGTTCCTCGCCAATATAAGCGTCTTTGGCACTGTGTATGCTATCAACGTATCAATCATGCTCATACGACGGATCTTCTTCTTGCGTATTTTAACGCAGTAAACTTATTTTTCCGTGTCTTAAAGCACCGACACAGCATGTGTGAGTGTGTGTGTGTGTGTGGGGGGGGGGGGGTGTACGAAGATGGACGCTTGTTTCGCTAGTGTGTGGATAGCAAAATCTCGCTATACAAGAAACGTCTTCATAAACGTCTCCTCGTGGACACCATTCTATACCGAATGGCGTCGACGAGAAAGGATGCATGTGGAAGCCGCTCCGTGCCTATCAACGGAAGGCAGCAATTTATAGCGTGTGCCGGAACCTGTGACCTACGATTCCATTGCAAATGTGTGAACATTGCTGAAAAAGATTATGAACTTTTCGTGAGCAAAGGAGTCAGCACGTTCAAGTCCAAGGCGTGTACCAAACGGAAACACCCCTCTTCGGCGAGGCTTAACAGCGAGGACTTGTCCAGCCCTGCCCCTGTGGTACCCGGCGGTGACGACGACGAAGAAATGAGTGAGAAGTGGGAAGACGGGACTGATAATGAGACTGACCTCAGACGGATGATTCTTGAACTTTACCTGAGAGTTGACGCCCTTTCAACCGATGTACGGGAGCTGCGGAGAGAAAACGCCCAGCTGCAACTACATCTAGCCCGTAACACGGATCTACTACGCAAATCCCTAACCGCCGAGTTTGTACCACCCCAATCGTCAATTTCGGCACCTTCTTCTGCAAGCTATGCTTCAGCGATTCGGGACTCTCCGGACGATTTTGTCATGCAAGTCACAAAGCCAGCGCCCTAGAAGGGACCAACTACGGTGCATACGGCAGGTCCCTCGAAGAACGGTGAAGCTGTCGATGCCTCGATCGCTGGACCAAGCGGTAACCAGCCGACAACTGAGAGCGACGGCTTCACAACTGTTCAGAAGAGAATGAGAGTCAAGCCAGCCACTAGAACAGGGGTGGCCAAACTGCGGCTCGTGAGCCGCATGCGGCTCATGGCGGTTTCAAGTGCGGCTCGCTGCTTTCGGGTGAGCGTCCCTCCTGTGTTCCAAAGACGAAAAGAATTTTAGAATTAAAAAAAAAGCTCACAGACTTGGCAGCCTTGTATTACACTACGTAGATACAGCTGGACTGGTCTTTGAAACATTGATGTGTCCAGTGACACTGTTTCCTTTATTGTTCTAGAAAAAGTTTCGAACGGTATACGCATACGGGCGTCAGGGGCAGTGGCTGGCTAGCGAACCGCTCAGCATTTTTGCTGAGCGGTTAAAGTAACATTCTGCTGCTTAGTGTTATTTGTTGTAGTCAACAATTATACTTGTCCTTTTTGGAAAGCACTGTTCCCTCCATATCGTTTTTTTTTTTTTTTTTAAGCAGCCTCGACCCCTTTACTTTTCCTGTGGCTCTTTGAACTTTTGTTGTTTTAGTCTGCGGCTCTAACCCCATGTTACTTTGGCCACCCCTGCACTAGAACAAGCACCGCAAGTAAGCTGACGTCTGCACCTCATCCTCTAAGGCGCAGGGCCCTCTTTGTGATTTGGCTTGACCCGGAAACAACCGTTGACGATATTACTCAGCTGCTCAGCACAGTCGTAGTTAAGAAATCGGTTGTATGTACTCAACTTTTATGTAGGCATGAGAGCTACACGTCGTTTTATATTGATGTTGAGTGGGACAATTTTGACAGGATCATGTGGCTGATGTTTGGCCTACTGGTTGTTTTTTTAGGCAGTTCTTTGGTATGCTAAGAAAAAAAGAAAACAATGTCTAATAAAAAGTGCACAGTTTACTACCAGAATGTACGTGGTTTAAGAACAAAAGCGGTCGAGCTTTTGTCGGAGGCCATGTCGGCCACCCACACGACAATCTGCCCAATTGAAACTTGGTTAACCAATGCAATTTCCAGCTCTATTTATTTTCCACCAAACAATTTGGAACATTCGCGTGATCACGATTATAATTTAACTGGAAAGAACTTGGGGGGAGGTGTATTGATTGCAACTGTTAACACTCGGAAAGTTCATAGAAGGAGCGATATTGAAGATTACCCCAAATGCTTATGAATCGAAGTAATATCCACTAATTGTATAAATTTTTTTATTGTAAATTACTATTTTATGCCGATGTATGATCACAATTTTTTCTGTGAACATATTAGTTTGTTGGAACAAAAGATTGGCTTCTCAAAATTACAGATGTATGGCGAGTTTAATTTTCCTGGCTTCGATTGGGAGTCCGGTAGCCTAAGAGGCGGTAATTCTAACACAAAATTTAAGCTGCAATGCTTATTAGATTTCGTTCATTTTAATGGTCTTGAGCAGCGTAACACTATTCAAAATTGCTGCGGAAATATACTTTACCTTGCTCTGGTCACTACTTTGGTAGATATCACTCTTGCAGAACAACCGCTATCACGATTCGATGATTATCATCAACCATTTATCGTATCATTCTTCTTCCCAGTTGACAAGCGAATTTTTTATTCACAGTCATGGTCTTCTTACTCGAGTGGTGACTACTATTCCTTGTATCAGCATCTTCGGGACTATGATTGCAGTGGTGTTCTAAAGGATCGATGCGTCGAGTCATCTACGGATAAACTTTCTGGTGTCGTTAAGGACAACATAAAATTGTTTATAC
Source organism: Ixodes persulcatus (assembly GCA_013358835.2). Taxonomy (NCBI): domain Eukaryota; kingdom Metazoa; phylum Arthropoda; class Arachnida; order Ixodida; family Ixodidae; genus Ixodes; species Ixodes persulcatus. The sequence continues at coordinate 1,187,302 of JABSTQ010009715.1, forward strand.
CAAAGAGGGTATCTCGGAAGTCTAACTATCCCCTATGGTTCTCAAAGCAACTTAGGCATTGCTTAGAGGGATGCTGAACCGAACATTTCAGTGTCTATAATAAGCGGCGCACTATCTTTCCATAGGTGAGCAGCCGCCAGTGTGCGCAAGCCCACGCAACAAAATCGACGTCATCATATCCCCCATTCGAGCTTATTAAGCGCGAATGGGGTATATGGTGACGTCAATTTCGTTGCGTGTGCTCGCGCACACCAGGGGCTCCTGACTCATCAAAAAGATAGTACGCGGCTTATTATAGACACTGAAATATTCGGTTCACCAGCCCTTTAAGACACAAGCTACATTATCATCGTCTTTACCGGAAAACTGGATTATCAAATTGGTATAAAAATATAGTCAGTGTCGAGCATTGGCGAAAACATTGTTTTAGCAAGATAATCAAGAGCACGGTAACATTATGGAGCAATCATTGACCACACGGCCGCAGTGCTATGGAAACATGTCAAGGACAGAACGAAAGATAATGTTGCCACCAACGTTACTAAAACCACTCAGTTGGGAAACTGCCATAGAGCCTGCTCTGAAAAAGTGGCGCCGATCCGTACTCGAGAAACGAGCTAATGGCGATCGCAACGCCGCCATTTTTCTCGCAGCGGCCACTCGGGGAACTGATTAAACTTGAGGAAGAAAACGAGAAAGGACTGACAACCACACCAACCCGCTCGTTCTGTCCTTACCTCGGGGAACTTCACTGCAGCTTGTATTGGTTCGGGAGTATCGCATTCGATAGCGTTCGCTGTGACTCTTCTATTTTGGCTGTGGATTTTGGATGGAAGGGGTTTCAAGGATGCCAACCCCCGTCCTCCAAGCGGACGCGCCGCGAAGTACTTCCGAAATTAGGACGCGTACAGGTCGGGACGCGCTACCTGAAATCACCGGTGAGACATGGTTGTATAAAAAAAATATTAATTGAGCCGTAAAACCTTGTAAATAAACGATTTTAGGTAACATCACGCGCCTGTTATTTTATACTAATCTCCAATAAACGTTCCCACAAAAAGAGTTTTTTTTCCGTTTGTTTTTACGCAAAAACATGCTTTCTGAAAGCTTAAGGTGAACACAAGAAAGAAAAAAGATTGAACCACCATCTTGGCACCTCGAGCCTGAGAGTTTCGGTACTCTGGGAACATTCAGTGACTCTAGCAGTAGCCATATAAGGCCACTATCATGTTTCAACTCGTCGCTTAAGGGTGGCGCTGTGATCGTATTTAGCTCGGTCTCGGTGGACGCCAGCGGCCTAGGTTTCAAGGGTGAGTTTCCCAACTGAGTGTTCTAGTAACGTTGGTTGACACTTTCACACTGCAAGTTGGCGAGGATTTTTACAGCAAAGCTGTTATATGCTATAATCTGGAAAAAAAATATGCGTCCATGGATGTTAACAAAAAACTCCCGTTTAAACGGCGCTCCTTCGTTCCGATTGGTCGTGGCAAGTACAAATAGAAAGAGGGGGCAAACCGCGTGAGTTAGCCTTCCTTGGCATTATTAGATAGTGAGGTCCTGATCCCTTGTTATTATCTACGGTCACCGACTTATCTCAGCTAAGAGTGCGCTGTGACGAGGCTCAGGGCAAAACGCGCCGATTTAACCTTCTTTTTTTTCGCTTCTGCGATGCTGATAAAGAGACTTGGACTCAATCGGAAAACACTGTCCTCAAGGTCTGCCTTGAAAAATTGGGTTGAGAACTTGCCCATCATAAGTGGCCATAAGTCAATGTACACTTTATTAATTAATAATTAAATAAAGACAATTAAACAACGAAGTCGTGTACGTGTCTTCATTGCAATCATATGTAAATCGTGTAGATGTCGTATAGTTGACGTAAAGTTGTCACAAAGTTGTCGTAAAAATAACAGCTTCGCTGGTACTCCATCTTCACGTGAAGTGGATGGGCTCTGCAATTTTTATTCAGATAAAGTTGATGTATTCAATCTTTTTGCCAAGCATTTTAGCTCTTGTTTCGATACTAACGATTGTCCATTGCCAAACTCGGATACAAACTGCACAGATTTTTTGTCTCTCGTTCTGATAAATGAAAGTGAAGTATCGGAGGCCATTAGTAAAATTGAAACCGAAGTTGCCTGCAGGAGCGAATGGAATTCTAAATTTTATAGTGAAGGGTTGTGCTCAACTACGTTGTCCAGTGTTGCTTCTCATCATTCATTTGTCAATTGACTCTGGAATTTTTTCTGCTGCTTGGAAACGATATGTTGTAGTTCCGTTTCATAAATCGGGCGACCGTTCGACGGTTAATAATTATCGGCCAGTCTCTCTACTTCGTAGTTTATTAAAAGTTTTCTAATTTGTTTTGTATAGTCGCTTTTATACTTTTTTTTTGTTAGAAGATTATTCCAGAACAGCATGGTTTTATGAAAGGCCGATCTCCGGAGACCAATCAGTGCTCATTCTTGAATCATGCCGTACCATTTGTACATAGCCAAAGCCAAGCAGATGTCGTGTACTTCAATATGACTAAAGCATTTGATAAAGTAAATCATCAGTTACTTTTTTAGAAAGCTTTGAACTCTGTGTTCTAAGTACTATCGGCATTTTTGAAAAATATCTCATCGGGTAAATGTTGTGCGAGTGTCGAGCTGTTTATCTGCTCCTTTTTTTATCTACTTCGGGTGTTCCACAAGGCAGCAATCTTGGTCCTTTGTTGTTTTTAATTTTCGTAAATGATATATCTTCTGCTATTGAACACGCGCAATTACTGTTATTTGCTGACGACATTAAGTTGTTTAGTGTGGTTAATACGGTAAAGGACTGTGAGCGTCTACAGCGTGACGTAAATTTAATATAGGCGTAGGGTTCACTGAATGGCCTTGTTTTGAATGAGACGTGTGGTAGGGTTGCCTTGCTGCATGCCCATCCGGGAGGAACAACACGAAGCCGGGGTTTCCATAACAAGAAACTACATTCATTAGAGTAACAGGAATGGGTTGTTAGTATCAACGTAAAACATTGCCGGAGCGTTCGAACTGCACGCCTCCGTGACCACGGTCCGTCTCCTCTCTTCTATGGGCATGTGCCGTCTTTTATAGGCTTCTGCATCACTGTCCTACGTGTGCTGTTGCGCGCCTCAGATGTTGTCCAGTTTGGGCGGTCGGCAGCGGCCTCTGGCCGTGGTGGCAGACTCGCTCCCACAGACGAAGACAAAAATTATGTAATTTTTGAGAAAGCGCGATACTGTGACCTTATCTTATACGTTAGACGACAACGCTATTGCTCGTGTTTCTGTGATTCGAGATCTCGGAGTGTATATGGAGCCTGTATTTAATTTCAAACACCATGTCATTGTCATAACGAATGCATCTTTTAAAGTCTTGGAAGCCATTACACGTGTAACATGCAATTTTTCGAATTCACTTTGCTTTTTACGTTTGTTTTGCTCACTCGTGCGTGGTCGTATTGAATACGCCTCAATGATGGGGAAGTGTATTGGAATTACAAATTCATGTATCATCGAGCGTGTTCAAAGAAAATTCATTTGTGTACTTTATGATTGCTACTTTTATTTAGACTATTACTACAGTTATGATAGAATATGCAGACTGATGAAATTGGATAGATTGCATAACAGAAGAATGAGACATGATTTGAAGTTCCTGCACGAGGTCGCGAATGGAATAATTGGTTCATCTGTATTACTTAGTTCATAGCCTCCTCTAAAACCTGGCAGATCACCACGAGACGCCGCAGCCGAAAGTGAAAAAGTAGAGAGGTAGACAACGGATGAGAGGAGAGGCATGTAACGGGCGCCCCGCTGCGGCGAGACGCCGAAACACACTTGTCCCGAGCGATGAAATGTCCGCTCGTGCTCCTCGCGTTCCTCGCGCTACCGCTTCTTTTCTAATTACAAATTAAAACCTTAAGACAAGAATTAAATCCTTGAGACTACCTCTTCGTTTCTCATCGGGAGTGAAAACCATGTTTCGGGTCCTCACTGCTGCAAAAGCTGTGCGCTGACTACAGGCTCCCAAGAAACGCTTTGTGCTACCAGATCCTCGCGCTTCAAATCTACGACTGGGCACTCTATGGCTCCGTCGTGGAACTGCCAGGCTTTGTAAGTATAGAGGCTATGCTTTTACTTACGCGTTCTTCGAATTACTTGAAAATCGCATATAATGTTTCATCCTTCTGACGTGCATAAAGCAGAACCCACGACACTGCTACAATTAACGTATAACCATTCTGAACAGATTGCTGCGAATGGCAGCCTTAATATTTTTGATGACGCGCGTAAATTTAGAAATTTTGTTGATTATATTGTGTTGCTCTAAAGTTTCTTTTCCTATTCATATTTTTGTTCTGCTGTTACATACTAATCTGGAAAGTTCCCCACTAAAAAGGCGTCGTGCTGTTTGTGGGCCACTCAAAATAAATGAATGAATGAATGAATCAATCAATCAATCAATCAATGAACGAAAAGTTACCCGTCACCAGCGAATTTAGATCGGCTCACCAAGACTGTGGGTTCAAGGAGAAATTGCTCGTTTCACTGACCAAAATGGCGACCATAAGGGGAGCTTGGCGCTACTTTCCCAGGATCCAGTGACTTTAAGGTGGACGTGCCTCTCAGAAGGAATTAAAGCGCTGCTGGAAGGGTATGGTTACAGCGACCCCTTCAAGCTGTGGCTGCAAGGAGTGACCTCTACACACGCTAAGGCCGTAAGAGATCGCCCTGTTCACTCTAAAAACCCTTGATAAAATTCACGCTGACAAGTACTGCCAACCATTGCTGTGGAAACGCGCAAGACACGCGCCACGAACGAGCGCGCCGCCGCCATTTGCTCCGGAGGGCCGCTCATTTCAGCGCTGCGCCGCCATTTGCTTCTAAGGACCCCGGCGTGCGGTCGTGTATCACTACTGCGTGGTGCACGTTAAAGACCCCAGGCTAGCAGTTGTACTGCACTGGAAAAATTGCTCATCTACAGCGAGTGACTCGTCGCAACATTAAAAATGGCTGACCAACGACTCGCTGTAAAAATATCCACACAACCCCAATTATATTCTAAGGACCGCTCGTTACACGGGACCTTTTGTAGAAATACGCGGTGCGCATGCGCGGAGTATTTCATGCGCCTGGGTTCGAGAGTATCTAGTTCCAAACAATTCGCCATCTTACATTTCTCGCCTTTGAGCGGTTTCGTTGTGTCGACCTCCGGGCGGTAGATTACGCACGATGGGGACAAAGGTGAGCTTGGGGAAGCCGTATCTAGGTCACATCGCCTCAATGGGTGAACAGGATGTAGCTGACGTTTTGGGTGTGGAACGAGTGGGAGAGGCCTTGGGCGCGCGTTGTTTTCCAGTCACCTAGTCTCGAACCGATTCGCGTGTCGAGGTGGCAGCACATATTCGCGAAGAGGTCCATTGACGCTACTTGCAAGACAAACGCAAATACATCGAGGGGCTCTGGATTAGTGTTTTTCCAACTGCTGAACGAGGCAAGCGCTTGTTCATTGGCACTCTTGGCTTCAAAGGGAAGGAAGAAGAAAACGACCTTGATAGCAGTCCAGCTTTTTCAGACCTCCGCATTTTTCGGTTGTTTCTCACTCAATCTTCGTCATCCCTGGATTCCCAACTAACCAAGAGGCCTCTACAACGTCTTCCGCCTCGTTCCGGAGTGGGTAACCACTTCGGCCGGCGGCCGATCATGCCTAACGCCAACCAAGACGACGCTGACCAGGGGGGCTATGTTGCGCTTTTTGGACTCCCAGGAGACTTGGAAGAAGGAAGTGACGTCAACGACTAGAGCAAACGCAGATTGGATGTTGACAGAAGAAAACAAAATCAACATCCAATCTGCATTTGCTGCGTTGTTGACGTCACTTCCTTCTCCCTAGTCTCCTGGGAGTCCAAAAAGCGCAACATAGCCCCCCAGAACATGAATCA